>OZ008369.1:230846561-231160783 GCA_963931995.1 Phaonia tiefii | reverse complement strand
GAATGAGTGCTCAATTTTCACTAGCAAGAGGGAACTTGCCCGATGCCACCAATGACTTGGCCACGAAGCACTTATCGGACGCGCTGTCTATTAAATATACAAAGGATAGTGAAAGAGTTAGGTCGCAGATTACAAATCTGTTGTTGATGCAAGCCCACTGCGACTAAAAGAGATTAAGGAAAGCATTCCCACGCCCCAAACGCACACATTAAAAAGTATGGTTCCGAAGAAGCCTTGGCCCTGTTTCTGAATTTATAAATGTCCAAAGAGAAATATGAGAAACCACTGGCATCTTTAATGCGACACGGGGCTGACGTTTTACCCGGATAAAGCATATTACGCAAGCCAAAATAATTTCACGACCACTGCATACGGAGTTTGCGGAAGTTTCTGCGAAAGCCAATCTGCAGGATCTTATGGGCCATACAGCAAAACAGTTGTTGGAGAGTCTTCCTGAAACTGAGGTGTAGATTCTTCCTGAGAAACTGACATTGATCAGCAAATGGGGCTGCGATGGATCATCCGGACAAAGCGTTTATCAGCAAAGGATATCTTCCGATGACGCTACAATATCTGACGGAACTATGTTTATGTCATCCTGTTGTTCCTTTGCGGCTAAATTCTGATGTCTCTCTACACTGGAAAAATCCCCGACCGTCATCAGTGCATTATTGCCGACCTATAATGTTTCAGTTTGCTAAGGAATCGGCAGAACTCATAGGACATTGAAGAACAAATAAGCAAGATTAAGAATTCAAAGCTGCAAATTGGAGAAGGAAAATATAGTGAACGTAGTTACTAGTTCCACCTGACCATGGTTGACGGAAAAAGTCGTAAACGAACTGACAGGAACAACCTCAACATTGTCATGCCCGATTTGCAAAAAGAGTCAGAAGAACTTCGGTAATTTAAACGATTCTACAAACGAGGAGAAATACGAACATGGAATGTAACTATTGCACGCGAGGATAAGGTGTGTGGAGTTCTTGCTAAAACCACAACAAGATGAAAACATCGATGAAAATACATCAATTAAGGATAAGGAAAATATCAGAAAGAAGCAAATACAGGATGCTTTTTAAAAAATTGGATTAAAAGTAGACTGTCCTAAGTGCGGATACGGTAACTTAAACGATGGAAACACATCTAGGAGATTTTTTTGAAAGTGATGAGGCAGTATCTAGCCCTTCTGCACAAATTCAGATTATACCCCTCATAAACAATTTGTGGGTCAATTTGACCCAATATCAAAACCACATCCGTATAACGGTAAACTAAATTTTTTTTTATTATTTGAACATAAAATATACAAATTCAAAATTTATTTAAGACAAGAAGATTAGTTCTGGCTGTTTATACTGTTACACATAATGTTTTTTGCATATACAATTTTTGTTTGTATTTGCAACGGATTGAGTGCTTGTTTGAATTTTTGGTATATGGTCAAAACAAAAACATCTTTGTCTTTTTCCCAATTACCCAAAAAGCATGAGGGAGAATCTTTGCCAAAATACTTTTCGCAGAAGGCCCATAGGGCATTCGCGAGTATTGGTGGTCAAAATGACCCACAAATTGTGTATGTGTAGGTAAAGTATTTAAAATGTAATAAAAAAAATTGGCTAGTCCCGAAAATATTTTTCTTACGTAAAATCCATCAGAAGGCCCTGACTGAGGATATGAAAAAGTTGTATCAACGTGCAACCAACCTAAGACATGACTTTAGTCGTTTGTTCTTCAAAATTGGGTCATTTTGACCCAATTTGTGCAGAAGGTCTAGATTCACTGGAATTGACAATCAAATCGTGAAAATATTGGGAACGATCTTGAATTTTTTTAAACTGCAAAGAAAGTGTTAATTTTTCAAAACATGGAGAGTATGCATCGAAACTGCATCTCTTTTAGCAGAATTGTATCAACGGAAGAAGTTGACCCCGACCGTCCATAAAATATTGGCACATGGCAAAGATATAATTGCGTACCAGTCTTTCCCAATTGGAGAGCTTTCTGAAGAAGCACAGGAGTCTCTTTAAAAAAATGTTTATTAAAAATATAGATTGCAGAACACATTCAAGCATCAAAGCATCATCCTCTTCAACGTTTTTTCGATCCACTTATTCTTCCCTGCGGCATGTGAAGTCACGGATAGAGTTAGAAAATAATTATACTTTAGAAATGAATTAGTCTTTTAGATATATTACAGACAATTTACAGAAATATTTTACAGAAAATTGAGAGAATAAATTTAAAAAATATTTAATTTTTTTTTTTGCGTAATAATTTTAAAACGTAAAACCCTAAAAAAATAAAACCAATCTGAAAATGTAAAATGTATTTTTATTACTTACATAAAATTGATTTTTCTACAAATTTTAACTTTGATAACCCAGAAGTAAGCACCTGTAAAGCCTAGCACCCTTTCCAAACACTTATTTCACAAGCTGAACAGTTATCTATCATACGCCGTTTAAATTGTTCAATTATTCGGTTCAAAAGATATGATGTTTGCAACGAAAAAATTCAAATGGCGGCGCTGTGCGACGATTGCATCAGCCATTCTAGAAGTGGCGGTCGAGAACCGTAAACGGGGAGAACATTGGACAGTGCAAGAAGTAGTATTGAAAACCAAAAGGAAAAAACTGTGGCAATTCAGCCAATGGACATTGTTTGAACAAAACAAAAACTAAATTATTCGGACAATAAAATTATATCATCAGATTCGTCTACAACAAGGAAACAAAATAATAAAAAAACATTCAATCAAAGAAAAGAAAAGTGAAAAGAACAAAAGGCCACAGCTCACTAACACCGACTACACCTTGGTAGCAAGTCAGCCGTCCCCACAGTACCGGAAGCCCTTGGTGTCAAAACATCCCTCGCAGCAGCAGTAATAGTGGAAACGACTTGAAGGTAAGAAGCGTAACAGCAACACAATGAAAAGAGTTCACCACCCCACGTCTTTCAATTAGCAGCAACATCAGTGTTCAAGCAACGTCCTACGACCGCAACAATTTAGCCATAGTAACACCACCGGCCGCAAATATAGCAGCAGCACACCGCCAGCCGCAAAAACAGCAGCAGACACATCGTCAGACGCATAACAGTAGCAGTCGCAGCAACACCGTTGGAAGCAACCACTCCAGTAACGGCGTTCAACATCAAGGTAGCAACATTTTTTGACAAGAGGTAAGCGTTATAAATAGTATTCATCCCGCCCTGAATACAGTTGTACGCGGTAGAGTCACGCTCCGCCGAAGCTCCTATATAAACTCGACGCAGCGGAACCGTTTAAGCAAACACGTGCCTAAGCGCGTGTTCGGCGAACCAGTTAAGAACACGTGGCAGCTGAAGACCGGTTGGGCGGCTAGCGTACACCTCCGCCCGGGTGTACACATCGCGGTGGAGCACCCACGAGATAACAGGGAAGGCTACGAATAATAAACCTCTCGCCGATTTCATTCGCACTGTGCACTGTTTGTTGCCAGTTCAAGAAGAGCCTAAATTAAAATGTAACAGAACAGGCAAATTTTCGAAACAAAAAAAAAGACCGGTAACGCCGTCAGCAAAACAACGAGGCCCGATAATTTCCCTATATTAAAACACGGTAAATTACAAACCAAAACCCATAATATTTAAGAGTATGACAAAACAACGGATACACAGTATATTTTGTTCTAAATAAAAAATAAATAAAGAGAAAGCAAGGCCATATTAATGCACCAAGTTAACAAAAAGGTTAACGAAACTAAATGAACATGTCCAACAAAACACCCACGGCATCGAAATATAACAAGCCTAAATATAAACACTGATTTTGTCATGAAATGGTTATAGATCCTTCTTCTACGATATTTTTCTAAGTTGCATTTTAGAAAAGTTATACAATATCAAGAATCGTGCATCATATAAACGTAAGAGTTTCTTGTGAAAACTTACTGAAAAGCACAACAAATCTGTGAACTATTTTTTTAACAGTATCATGTTTCAAAACTGTCTTGTCTCTCTTAAATACGACGGAATCTGCCAAATTGCAAAAAACAAAACTAGCCTTCACACACAAAAGAATAAACTAAAATTAAAAATTTAACCAATTTCTTTGAATTGGAAACAAAATATTTTATGAAGGAAAATAACTGAAAAGTGGCCTATATCTAAACCGCCTTTTGTATATATTTGAATAACTATCTGTCCGAAATGTCACAATTAGTATGAATATTATTGAGTATGATATGATGACATAATTGGCGCAAGTGAGTTTTGTGTCAACTTTTAACGATGCGCCTTCTTTGACTTTTGCCATAGTGGAACATAGTTTCGCTAACGCAGCCCTGTTCACATTCTTGGGTCTGAACTTAGAATTAAAAAAAAGGATGTATGCTCATTAGGGTGCTCCAACCTTGTATGGAGCAAAAAAATTTGAGCTATTGACTGGGCCCGCCCAAAAATATGTATTTAGGTATAAAACAACGTCTGGCAAAAAATTAGGATAATCGGATATCGGGAACAGGTCCCTCAACGGCCCTGAAGTTTGAAAACGGTTTACAAGGGAAAAAAAGGTTTTTTTTTCGAATTTCTCAAAAATTTTAATATTTTTAATCAATCTTCAATTAAAACGATTAAAAAATCGTGATTAATAGTAAATTATCTTTCTAATAAGGCAAAAAAAACTTAAATCGGTTAGAAAAAAAGCCAAGTTATTACAACTGATGTGTCACAGGCCACTTAATCAAGAAGTTCGAGCCCAAATTTTGAAATTTATGTAAATATATGTAATGCAAAAATATTTTTGTGTTGAATTAGTTCCAAGGTACTCAATTAAGAAGTATTTTTCATCCTATGTTTGCTTACTCGTTTTTAATAAATGCCAAAAAGGTCGGAATTTTTAAACACTGTTTTCAAATCCCCAATTTTAAATTTTCAAAATTTTTTTTAAAGAAATTTTTAAAAATCAACGATATGAGTTAAAGGTTTCATTAAGCACATATCAGGTATTAAAACCTTCAAAAATTGTGGGTATTCCTCTTTTAATTTGGCCAGTGCAGCGATTTTATTTCACCGGATTTCAAGAAAACAGGGATTTTTGTCACTTATTAAGGTTTTATGGTTTCTTTCTAATTCCATATCCTTTTGGCCGGCATGTTACAACGCAAAATTAAATACTTTAATTCTCTAAATAATATCAAAATAGAGATACATAAAATTGACCTTATTTACGGTCAAAGGTCAAATTTTAGGAGATTTAATTTTTTTTAATAATATTTTTGTAAAAAAAAATATTTTTGTAAACTCAAATAACTTTTTTTTCAGTCTATGGAATTCATTTTTCTTTTATTCAAGTTAAAGCTCGTTCAATTTTATTAAATATAACTTAATTAGTTTTAAAAATAATGGAATTTCAATACCCCCTGCTCGTTGATGAATGTGCGGCATCTTACCAAAAATTTGTTCTTTACTGTTTGGAGAGTTGAGACAAGAATAGCCGCAATTGTTTCTCGAATGGATTGCTTTAGTTCAGTAAAATTTTTTGGTTTTGCTTTGTAGACTTCCTGTTTGCAATAACCCCACAAGAAAAAGTCAGGTGCAGTAAGATCAGGCGACCTGGGGGCCAACGGAATGTGGAGTTTATGGATATCAGCTTATTGGGAAATTATTTTCGTCGCAATTCTGTCCTAATAGGCCGGGCTATGTGAGGAGTTGCACCATCTTGCTGAAACCACACAGAGTTGAAAGAAATTCTCATTCGGCGTAATTCTGGATAGAAAAACTCTCTCAACAGGCTCAAGTAACGGTCTCCAGTAACCGTAACGGTGTTACCGTTTCCTTCAAAGAAGTAGGGCCCGATAATGCAGCGTGATGAAACTGCACACCACACTGTGACACGAAGTGGATGCAATTCCGTCTCATGGAGTAGCTGTGGGTTGGAAGCACTCCATATTCGACAATTTTGTTTGTTTATGTTGCCGTTTAAATCGAAATGGACCTCGTCAGACAGTTCAACATGTTTCCGTCCTCTTCCACCATTTGAGGCATCTTCTGGCAAAATTCCAAGCGAATGGCCATTTGAATTTTATGTGGGCATAAGTCCAAATCTTTGTGCATAATTGACTGCAATGACTGTCTGCTTATACTGATTTGAGCAGATAAGCTACTTGTCAAAACTTCTGGATTGTTTTGTATGGCAGCAGCTACAGCAGCGATTGTTTACTCTGTCCGAACTGAAGGTTTTCGATGGTAAGGTCTTCTGTTGACTGTCCCATGCTCGGCAAAATTGTTAACAAGTCTCACTATGGTTCATCTGCTCGGAGGATTGCCGCCAAACGTGCGCATATACTCTCTTTGGACTTTGAATAGCGTACAATCCAAATTCTTCTTTCAGTGTCCCTGCCATCCTTTTTTGTTAAATCTGAAAATTTTTTTTGGTAGCGGCTTTCATCAGCCACCTTGTACATGAAAAGACTCATATCTCACGGTGAGTTGGGAATTCGGAAATGTTAATTTATCCACACAGTGAAAGCCGGGAACAAATATTTCTTTTGTTTTGCTTATTTAGATCCCTAAGAGGATATAGTTCGGAGAAATAAACTCCATGAAAAAAAACTAACATTTCAGGAATACAGATCCCTAAGTGGATATAGTTCCGAAAGTAAACTCCATATAATAAAACAATCATTTCAGAGATACAGATCCCTAAATGTACGAGTATATAGCCCGGAGAAGAATCTCGGTAACCAACCAATATTTTTGAGATTTCTAATCCCAGAGCAGTCATAGCCCGGAGAAGTAAACTCCGTAAGTAAATATATTTTTGAAGTAAAGGAGCAATAAAGAATTACTATACCAACTGGCGCTAAATTATCGGAAATTGCAATAGCTATAAATACAAAACTCCTAGTATACCATCCCAAGCCTTGTTAGGATGAGTCATGGCCGACGTTAGGGGTGTATATATACATAATTTTATAAAAGACGAAATCTCAAATAGTTATGAGATATTGGAACTGGTCCTCGAGCTCGATGATTAATTTGAACGGAATATTTTTTTGTATTTTTACCTCCATGGTTAATACCCCTTTGACCATAAGGCATTAATCATCTTTTTAAAAAATTCAGTTCTTCTATCCTTTGACTATTTTTGAGATATAATAGTAAGATATGAGGATAAATGTATAGACCCCTTATATTTGTGATTTAAGATAAAATAAACTACTTAAGTTTTTGTATTGTTTTAATTAAAATCGAATTTTCAGTAATTATGAGCTACTAGGGACTACATCAGGTAATGTATTAGTGTGAGTAATCGCCGTACTACTTTTTGGGCACTCTGACTAAATCGTCATGAGTTGTCATTGGGGATTAATTATCTTGACAAGCCATAGGGAGGGCAAATGGGTTGTCAACAACATCGGAAATTTCCCATCATAGTCAATCGTTCACCGAGTCCCAAAGAATTTAAGACAATAATTCGTAAGATCATAGTGGTATTGATTATAGTTTTATTGTCACTGTAGTAAACCGATATTGGGGCTACAAAAGACATACGCATGGGTGAGCTTAAGTCGGTTAAACCATCAGCAGTACCACGCATGGTAGTTCAAAATTTGGTAAGGAGTGTGAAAATTTAAGACGACACAGTCGTGACAACACCATTCTATTTTACACCCAGAGTACAGTATATACAACGTCGAGAAAGAAGATGAAATATATTAGTTTTATTTTAATCTAAGAAACGCCTGGCCAAAATTTTCCTGATAAAATAAATATCTCAAAATTATATTCAAATTGGTCATAAACAAATCTCAAAAAAAATCCCGTTCCGTTGTCTGGCATTTGGATGGAGTGAACTCCTCTTGATCCAAATATTTTTCAGTTGCATCATTGCTCGTTGTCGGAGCATCAGTGTTCACGGATATAACAGTTACAACATTTGTGTATTTATTGATGTTCTGCGATTTAAAACTGTGGCCTGACTCATTGGTTTGGCAAAAGTTTCCCAAACAGCAATTCCCAAACAAATTCTGGTTTGTATCACCGGCTGGTATTATAAGAGTTATACGCCCTCTAATGGCTTTCGTACGAAAACGAAATGAATTCGTAAATGCCATTTCGTATCGTTTTACATTTGCTTCTATAACATTCGTACGTTTTGGTAAAAACAAAAAAAAACTGAATACATTCTTTTCGAACGAACATCTAGCAGCTCCCTGAGAAAAGAGTAGACAAAACAGAAACAAGGAAAACAAATAAGGGAAAACGAAGAAATTTCTTAGAAACTAAAAGAAAAAGTAACTTTAGACGAATTAGAAAACTTAAATTACTTCAAGTGCTGTATTAACCGTTGTGTCAACAGCTGTTGGGTTTTATCCACATCGACAGTAGATGTACCCGGGTACTTCATACGTTTTGTATGGCAGATAGTTGCTTTTGATATACAAATATTAACTACTACCTGGATTCTTGTAATTTTCTGGTTTTTTTTTTTTATTTCTTGGAAATATTGTCTAGTTAACAAAACTTTTATCATAATTTGGGAAAAAAAAAATTTGGTACCTAAATAATCCATTTTTACCAAAAATTGGAATTGCCAAAATCCATAAAAATTTAACAATTTCCAAATTCTTTTTTAATCCTTGTAATTTGATCCCTTTTTACCAAGAAAAATAATTAACATTGAATTTTCATTCGCAAAATTCCGTTATATTTGAACTGAAAATCAACCCCTCTTGCTCATAGTGCTATTTTTAGTACCTGCGCAGAATAATTATAACTCATAAAATATTTGTTCAATGTAAACATTTTTTTTTTGGAATGTGTAGGAAAACACGTCTACTAAACAGGAACAAAAGGGTATTTGGGAATATCTTGCCTACCTACCCTTGCACAACCAGTTTTGCAGGCAGAAACATGATTTTTTGCGCAGGTTTCGTTTTGAGTAGTTTTGTATGCATAAGTCAGTTTATGTGCGATTTTTGAAGTGTAAAGACCTAAAAATTTATTTTGTGCGGCAAATATATAAAAAGTGAAAATAAAATGGCAGATGGTGAGTGGCTAGCTCCGCGTCGATTGAATGCACTACCGTATGAGGAGCAGCGTGACTATATACGCACATATAACGCACTGCGTATGTTATATATATGGAAAACAACCCCCATCTAAAACCATCTACCAACCGCCGTAGGATATTTCTGCAGCAGCTCAGCGATCAGTTATGCAGACCACAAATCGATATAAGAGCGGACAATAGCCATATTACGCGCATATTTTCTACTAGACACGCTATGGAAGCCATATATGGTATGCCCTTGAAGATGAATGTTGGTGCACAAGAGGAAGAGGAACGTGACAGTTCTGGCCGCATAAAAAGAAAAGGAAACTGCTATATTTGCATTGCAAAACGCCAAACGAGAAAAGTATGTGCAATTTGTAATAAGCCTGTGTGCGCAGAGCACTCGAAGGATCATCCACAATGCCTCAGATGCTGCTAAAATTCATAAAATATATTTTTATAATGATTTTCTATAAATAAATAAACAAATTTCCATAAAATAAACTAAATATTTCCATTTATTTCTATATATTTGTATGAATTTTCATAGAAGTACCTGGGTACATCAGCTGTTGACGCTAGGTCATTTTCTAGTAACTGGGTTATATTTTCCAAACGGTTGGTCCAATTGACCTGAAATTTCACACCAATATCAATTACATATTTCCAAGCTATGATACGAAGTTTCATCAAGCCGCTTGGAAGATATAGCAATATAAAGTGAACTTTGCCATTTATTTCTATATATTTGTATGAATTTTCATACAAGTACCCGGGTACATCAGCAGTCGACGCCATTCCACTAACTTGAATTTGGGCTGTATCGACTGAACTGCTGCTCCAATCTTGATGAAACTTTTCCACATGATGCAAAAGTGTATGGTTGAGGATATCATGAAATTTCAGGTCAATCGGACTAACCGTTTAAACTAAAAGAAAAAGTAACTTTAGACGAATTAGAAAACTTAAATTACTTCAAGTGCTGTATTAAACATAGAAGGGAGTATGCCAGGAGTTTCAATATTGTTCAAAAATCTAATTCTCTGTGTTCACCCCCATACAAGGCAACTAAAAAAGTACGTGGCAACGCAGAAGTATGTCAACTGTTTGCGTTTCGTGCATATTCTGTAGTAAATCTTTAAAAAAATGTTTTATTAAACTTATATTATTAAAATTATATTTTAATTTGTTTCTAATTTAATTATATTATAATTTTATTAATTATATTTACTACTAGCTGACCCGGCGCAAACTTCGTTCTGCCCAAAATATTTTTTTGAAACCGGTTTGGGCCAAATCGGTCAAGATATATGATGTTATTCAATTTATGTGGGAGGGGCCACGCCCACTTGAAATATCAAAAAGATATATAGCCGAAAACCTAATTTGGACTATAGCCTTTCAAATGAAACCGGTTTTGGCTAAATTGGTTGGATAGTTTTAGAGTCTATAGAGGACAAACATACAAACATTGTATTTTATATATAATATATTTACTATTAAACTAGACAAACTACTTTAATCAATAAAAATATAATAAGCAGTATTTTTTAGTGTTTTCCCTTTACATTTGCCAATTCGATTGCAGTTTTACTAAATGTTTTGAATAGGCAATACTTTTGCGTTTTTGATTTTCTGTAGAAAGACAGAACGAAATTGCGCCCTGTTTCATGGCTGATTATATTGTTTCTAAAATCACGCATATGATTGATATCAGCAAATAGCTCACAACTATAGCAAAATCTATTACGTTTGTCGCACATTTTAATTTTAATTAAACACGATTTTTACCAAATTGCAAACGCACTTTTATGCAGTTTCAGGATCATTATGAAAATATCTGATTAGAACTATCAGTTATAGTATTTAAATGCCATTCAAACTTCTTCTTCGTACTCGTATCAATGTGTTATATCTATTGGAATATATGCAAAAGACAATGGTGTCAATGAAATCGAAATGTTGCTTCGTGAAAAGTTCTATCTTCTTTAAGTTGAGTTGTGTTACTTTTCTCATGGTTGTGTCGGTTTATATAGAAAAATTAATTTTAAAACCTTTTCTAGTTTCACTTGGATACTACGTTGTTATTTCAGCAATTGTTTCTATAGGTAGAGTTCGCTTAGTCAAACATTTAGTACTATTGAGTTATTCAATTTTCTCTCAATTTTCTCCATAATGAACTTTATTTCAAAACATTTTCCAAACACGAATACAATTGTATAATAAGGGATCCCTTTTGCTTATCCAATAATTGGAAATAAACAAGTTATAGTGCTCGCGATAAAGATTTTCCATACGTTATGTATACTAATTACAGCTTATAGTAAGTTTATATTGTATTGGTACACGCTGAAAAATCCCTTGCTTTTGTTGTTTGGATGCAAATATAACGTATGTTTGGAGCTTGTCGCAAATATAATATACTTGTGCCCAAACGCATTGTGTTTCCTATTCAATATTACATGTTTGAGACACAATGATTAATATGTTATAACATATGTGTTTGCGACTCAAATATATCTGTGTTTGTGATATAAATACAGACGTGATTGTTGCACTTGTTATTCTCTCTCGAGAGCAAGAGAATTAAAGAGGGCAACGTGTATATCTTGTAACTGGAAGTGTATCTGTATTTTTGCAATATTCCCTCAGTGAGTGATTCATAAATATTACTGAATGTGCGTGTAAATTGCAGATGAAGTCAGTGTTTCTTATTTTGGCTCATTTATTTTGGTTTGTGATGTTGCTCTGGTTCTTGTGTATTTGTTTCGCATATTTTTATGTGTGCTACCAAAGTGAGAAATGATTTTGAGGAAAGAAACTGGAAAGGGTAACAACATGAATCCCTTTTTCTGCCCGTGCTTCCACTGAAAAAGTCGGAATGGCGGACCATTTGTGAAATATAATAAAAAAAAAACAAGTAATTAATACACGCTTGTCTTGCATGAACTAGATTTGTATATAAGTATATTGTTTGTGTACTGTTTACTTTTGTGTTTAATGACGGACTAACCCCAAGTGACAAAGACCACAGCTGTTTATACGAGTTTCATTTCCAGAAACTACTGTTTCCAGAAACTGTTTCTAGATCCGTTCGTTATATCATTATTGTTATTTTTCTAACTTATCGAAAGAGTACTACCATCTTTTTCTCCAATAGTGAAGATACCAACTGTATTTAATCGGTATGTAAATAGATTAATAGACAACCAGAAGATGTACGCAATTTGGTAACCCTGGTAAAAGGGAACCAAAAAGTTTATATAATTTTACTTCAACATGGTTGAAATTTGTATAGTTACATACAATATCAGTATCAAAAAGCTGCTCGTGTATTGAAATATTCAATGAAGAGAGTAAGAGAGAGCAGAGAATGGCTAGGGTTTCACTCGTTTGTTTTGTTTGCATTTGAGTGAAGAGAAATTTTGACTGTCTATGTGTTATTCACCATCTGGTTTGTCGAGATGGTATGATGCAGCTAAGGTATACCTTCACGCGCAACATTAATCGCCCTATTATTTACATTACAAGTAGGTAAAGGCATTTAATTAATCATAGCACTGCCCCCACTTAATCCTGTTTGTTCCGAGTAGGCTCAACTTCGCGTTTTCAATACAGGGCTAGTCTTTCCAAATGCACGACCTTTAGTTTTGGTCTTGGATTTTCTACAAACCACGCATTTATTTGTTTGGCAAACTTTAAGGACGTTATCAGTGAGTCTGAAGTTTTGGAGATAAACTTTTCATGTGCTGTGGGTTGATCAGTAAACTAGCTGATCTTCATGGGATCTCTGAATTTGACACTCCGTCGTATCTGGCTTTCATTTTGTTACTTAACATCTATTTCGTTGCGCACAAATTCATGACGATCATTGAGATCCAGGTAATTGCTAGCCCTTTTCGCAGGGCTAGATATTTGCTTAGTACCGAACTTCAAATCTCCAGGCAACTTGAGTGGAATCATAGGTGGCTGACCAGCACGTCAAAAGGAACTATGGTATGTGTTCATACCAATCTCTCATCAGCGCTGACCACTTTTCTCACGTATTCTCCAAGAGTTCGGTTGCCATCAAACTAAGGATGCAATGGTGTTGTCCTTGTTTTATGAACCCCTATGACTCACACATTTTCCGAATGACGTCCATCAGGACTTTAATTATGGTATTTTCTTCCTGATTTGGAATAGTGTATAATTCAGGACATCTAATTAGTAATCCATAACCTTACTTACTTACTTACTTATCCGGCCAAGAACAATCCCGAGGGGTCGGGGACCTTACAAAACGAAGATAACATATTTCGCCAACCAGTTTGATCTTTTTCCTTATCTCCCCAGTTGGCAATACCAAGAGTACGCAGGGAGTCGTCAACCTGATCCTTCCAGCGGAGTCTGGGTCTTCCTATTTTTCGTCTTCTTTCGAGTTCGGTTTCGAAAACCCTTTGTGCTGGTTCGTCTTCATCCATTCTTGGCCCAGCCAGCGCAATCGCGTTATCTTGATCCGCTTAACTATGTCAATGTCACGATAAAGCTCATACAGCTCATGATTCATGCGTCGCCGATACTCGCCGTTGTGCACTATAGGGCCATCAATTTTACGGAGTATTTTTCTCTCGAAGACTCCTACAGATGTTTCGTATGCTTGCGATAGGACCCAGGATTCTGCGCCATAAAGCAAGACAGGTTGAATGAGAGTCTGGTACAGCTGGACTTTTGTTACTCGAGAGAGGGCTTTATCTCTAAAGTGCTTGCTTAGCCCAAAATAACATACATTCGCAAGCACAATTCTCCGCTTGATTTCAAGGCTGATGTTGTTGTTTTTGTTTACGGCAGATCCGAGGTATATAAATTCGTCAACCACCTCGAAATTATAACGGTTATCAACGTTCACGCTTTGGTCTAATCGTGTGGGGGCCCTGCTCGTTGAAACCATTCATTTTGTCTTGTCCTCATTTACCGTCAGACCCACTAACTGTGCGTCCAATGATATCTATATCATCAGCATACGCGAGCAGCATGTGACTTTTGCTGCTGATGGTTTTATTCATATTTACAGTAGCTTTTCTTAGAATAATCTCTATCGCACGACCGGGTGTCACCTTGTCTGAGGCGTCGCTTAGTTTTTAAAGGTTCGGTAAGATCCTTACCAACTTTCACTGCGGATTTGGTGTGCGACAGGGTCATCCTGCAAAGCCGTATGAGTTTTGCAGGAGTTTTCGTAGAGCTTCCCCCGTATCGGGCTATAGATGGCCGCCGTATAATCGACAAATAGATGATAGGTGTCGATTTGTTTTTCGTGGGTCTTCTACAGGATTTGGCGTAGCGTGAAAATCTGGTCAGCTGTCGACTTTCAAGGCCTAAAGCCACACTGGTATGGTCCATTCAGGTCAGCGATAATCGGTTTTATTCTTTCACACATTATGCTTGATAGAACCTGCTATGGCTAAAAGGCTTATACCACGGTAGTTGGCACAGAGACTCGGGTCGCCTTTTCCAAATATGGGGCATAGTACACTGAGCCTCCAATCGCCGGGCATGCATTCATCTAACCACATTTAGCTAATGAGCTGATGCATGCACCTTATCAAGGGGGCCCTGAACCATGTCCATTAGTTCCGTTTTTGACTTTTTGGTAGAATTTTCGGGCTTCGTTCTTCCTTCTGTATGACTCAATTTTCTCGCTCTCGGACTTTCTCCACTGCCGTTTCTTACGCCTAAAGAGTCGGTTTACCTCCTTCCTTTTCTCCCTATAACGCTCAGTCGCAGCTCGCGTTGCAATTGACTGAAGCATTACCATACGTGCAGCGTTCTTTTCGCCATTTGCAATGCGACACCTTCATCGTACCACGGTTTATTGCGAAGCGGTTTTTCAAAACAAAGTACGGTTGCTGCGGCAGTTTTTATAGAGACGGAAATGGGTTTCCACTGCGCATCAGGATCGTCATCGGGAGGGGTTGGGTTCTGTGCCAAATGTTGCGAGAGCTTCCTTGAATAGGCTGTGGCTTTGTCTGGTAATTGCAGCTTTCCGGTGTCCAGCTTCCTCTGCGTCTGGTTTCGAACGATTGCGAACCCTTTCTGCTACCAGGTAGTGATCAGAATCGATGTTAGCTCCTCTGATCACTCGAACGCCCATTACACTGGATGAGTGCCTTTCATCAATTAAGACGTGATCAATTTGGTTCTTCGTTCTTTGATCAGGGGATACCCAAGTATCCTTGTGGATGTCTTTATGTTGAAATTTTGTACCACTAATGACCATGTTTTTTGCCGCGGCAAAGTCAATCAGTCTCATACGTTGTCGGAACTGTCAGCATGTATACTTAAACTGCCAATGGTTGGATGAAACACATTATCCCTGCATACTTTGGCATTAAAACCTCCCAGTACGTACTTAATGTCATGGGCAGGGCAGTGGTCATATGTTTTCTTTAGGCTTTCGTAGAATATGTCTTTGGCATCATCATAGGGGGTTTTATGTTTTCTTTTTTGTTCTTGTATTTCCACTGCCATTATGAACGGTGATTGGAGGCAAACCCAGTCCACCGGGTTTTTGCATTTTACCTACTGCCAGGATATTTGATTGCAGCCGCCCATTATGGATCAGACGCTGACCAGGATGCAATATGTCGAACCTGGATTTTCTTCTTTTAGTTTCTATCCGCCATTGGCCCGTATGTTTGGCTCATCCGCCTTCTAAGGACAAAAGAATAAGCCCGATAGCTTGATGAGCTTCAGTGACATCAGTCACCTACTAAGCCTGAGACACATCAGTGACCGCAAAATCAGGCTGCTCACTTATTTCCGCCTTCTCACTTATTTCCGCCTTCTCACTCTAGCTAGCTAACGGAGGTTTCCCATAAAGCCTTTGCCATAACCACTGACTGTATATTAACCAACCAAATCCATTGTTAGACTTTCGAATGGAGCACCAGAATTGGCCCGACTTCTTCGCGTCGGCCCCTTAGCTGTCATGCATTGGGTGCAATTCGCTATCCTATCGCCTACTGCTGGTTGACGACCTACCTAGTAGAATCGTTGCTTTAGCTTTTCTATTGTCTTGGTTATACCCAGATGTCCTCCACTCGGACTCGGAATTCTGCCATCATATCTTTCTCCTTAGAAGAAATTACCACGATTAAGATTTTGACTATTTTACTATCCTCACTTTCCCATAATTCAATAATGTTAGGCTGTTCCAGTGGGTCCAATATGCTTTTATCAGCATGCTCTCGGAGCCTTTGTCATTACGACAATACGATACAGCTTAAAAGGCTGATCGCTCACAAAGATGTTAAATTGCCACCAAACTCTGTGACCATAGTATTAGCCCGACTGGAGGGAGCTTGTGGGATCGGCGGTTTGTGGTAGTAGAACCGGCAGGTATAAAAACAAGAACAAAGATTTATTAAAACCTAATAATGAAGGATGATCGGCAGCCTCACAGATACTGCAGAATGTACTACAGCCGAGGCGGTAATCAACTGTGAAGATACATCTGACTCCAGCAAACTATCAAAAAAGGAGCAGAAACTACTGGAGTCGCATCTGAGTGAGTAGGTGCGAGATTTAAAGCCATATGATGAAAATGTGGCATAACATGCGCCTGCCTTCGCCCTGAAGACACAATGCGAATGTAGAACAGCAATGGGGAAGCATCAAATCAACACAGGGGAAGCGATACCAATAAAATAAGCACCTAGAAGACTTCCACTTCCAAAAAGAGATTAGGCGAAGAAACTTATGGCTGAAATGCAGAAGAATGTTGTAAACGAACCCACTTCAAGTCCATGGAGCTTTCCGGTAGTACTAGTTAAGTTAAGTAAGTCGGTGGTGCAATGGTTAGTGTGCGCACGAGTTGGAGCGAAAAACAAGAAGAGTTATTCCACCAACTGAAGGATACATTTCTGCACGTCTCCCTTGGTCGCAAACTCTGTTGCTGCTCATAGAGTGTGTCAAACATTATCACAAGTATCTGTGCGGTCAGCTTTTACAGTTAAGAACCGGTCAAGAAGCTCTAATGTGGCTCCTGCAATTTTAGATACCCGAAGGCTAACATTCTCGTTGGGCTGAAGAGTTTCGATTTCAGCATTGAGCACAGAAAAGGAAGACACACGGTAATGCTGATGCCCAGTCACGTCGTCCACGCAATCTGGAACACAAACACTGGTTCAATCCAACGAAAACTGGCCAATGGCACAAAGAAGTGAACCAACACTTGTAAAAATTATTTCTGCAGAAGAAGAACATTGGAGGCCAATCCACAATGACCACGGCTCCGAGAAAATCCTGATAAAAGCATATTGAATGGTTGTCCATTATTGAATAGTTGTCTACACCGATTATGGGGAATGATGGTAAATGGTTAACAAATTAATCGTGGTTACTTCCTAGAAGGAAAAAGGGACAATGACAGAATTCCGTACCGGTCCGATCGGAGTACATCTGGGTATAATCAAGAGCATAGAAAAGCAAAAGCTATAAGCATAAAGCTATAGACTATTCCAAACCAGGAAGCAAATCCCATAATTAAAGTGTTTGTGGCTAAGTGGGTATGTCGATTTATTGTCCCCTCAGAACGTCATTCAAATCAGGGTAGGAACTTTGAATCAACCATCTTTAAGGAAGTGTGTTAGTCATACAGATTCGTAAAACAAGGACAACACCATTGCATCCTCAGTCTAGTGGCAACCGAACTCTTGAAGAATACGTGAGGAAACTGGTCAGCGCTGATCAAGGAGATTAGGATGAACATATACCAAAGTTCCTCTTGGCATGCAGGTCAACTACCCATGCGTCCACCTCTCGAACACCCGCTAGAGTCATTTTTGGAACTGGAGTAATTTTTGGAACTGCCTGGAGATTTGGAGTTTGGTACTAAACTAGCACCGAGCAGCAAGTAAACAGCGATAGCAATTATCGGTATACGTATCTCCATGAATTTGTGCGCAACAAAATAATGATGGTGGGTAACAAAATGAATGTCAGATACGACCGAGTGGCGAATTCAAAAGAATTTCATGAAGGTCAGCTAGATTTACCGATCCACCCATAGCGCAAGAAAGGTTTATCTCCAAAACTACAGACTCACTGGGAAAATAACGCTAACAGAATGATTAGAAAATTTGTAAAAATATATGGAAGTCCTGTTTTTTATACCCTTCTAAACTATTTTATATTTTTAGACCACTCAGTATGTGGAGCTTAGTGATTTTAAGCGGCTTCCCATACGACTTTAGTCTGCAAACATTGAGTATAATTATTAATGCACACTCTACTATATTTTACTAGGATAGGCTGATATGGGACATGGGACATGGGATCTGGCGTTTCTTCGTGCTTTGGTGATACAGACGACGGGTACGCGGGAGTCTATGTTTGTGACTTGAAATGCTTCACGACCCTTCGGGGGTACGGGTATACGTTGTCTTCTGCTGCAATACAATGGTAGGCCGGACGGTTTTGATAGGGCGGCTAAATCAACCTTCTGAAATGAGACCAATCAAAGTATCGTCAGGATACCCGACTCGGATTCCCACAGGCAGTGTGGCTTCGACGAGTATACAGGACTTGTCGCTGTCTAGGCACTATTTCGGGTTCCCACATACAAACACGACAACTATAGGCCTAAGTGCAAGGATAGCGATAGCTAAACTACAAGACATAGGCTCGTCAAGATACCAAATTGGATTCCCACAGGCCGGGTATCCCCGATCGGGTATACAGGACTTATTGCTGTTTGGGCACTAGTTCGGATTCGCACAGGCAGGGTGTCCCCGAACGAGTATACACACAGGACAACTATGTGACGAAGTGCAAGGATATCGATAGCTAAACTACAAGACAAAGGCTCGTCAAGATACAAAATCGGATTCCCACAGGCAGGGTATCCGCGATCAGAATACAGGAGTTATTGCTGTTTGGGCACTAGTTCGGATTCCCACAGGCAGGGTGCCCCCGAACGAGTATACAAACAGGACAACTAGTTCGGATTCCCACAGGCAGGATGTCCGCCAAACAGGACAACTATAAGACCAAACCTACTAGTGTACAATGCTACAAGCTACTATGATTACAACTAGCTACGATGTGTTAGGGTCGCCGGCTATCCAACGACTGACCTGACCCTGTATATGGTCCAGTCATGTGTGTGTGTGTCTATGGTTGCGCGAACAACACAAATATTGTCGATCAGTGATTTGTGCGGCCCATCTGTTCTCACTGAGCTGTTGGCCGCTGTCGCTCTCAGCTGATCGTGGTGAGTTCATCAGAGGTACATTAGAAGTGTGTATTTGTTTTTATTTCATACATAACTATTTTATCACATAAAACTAATAAATTCATATATACTTATCAAATATCTAATATATACTTATCTAATGATTATATTTCCAAAGAAAAAATACATAATTCTATTAAACAAAATAAATGCAGCCATGAGTGATATTCCTGACTCACAAGTGACGCGGGTGGAAACAAGGCAACGCCTTCCATCCTCAGAAACTGGATAGACGTTTGAGGCAACGTTTACTGCACTGCTGTCGTTCCAACAACATACAATTACAGTAAAAGTTCTTCTCGCGGACAGCTCCAATGAGCGGACAGCTCCGTTGAGCGGACAAATCTTGGTTTTCAAGTTCCAATCTTGTAAACAAGGAACTGATAATGTTAAAATTAACACTTGTTACCAAAGGTTTAATATTGGAAAAACTCAAGCCATAGAGATATCAAAGAAAAAGGAATTGATACGATCGCAATGGCAATCTAGAGTAATAAATGTAAACCAGAAGAAGAGTATTTTGCAACCCAGAGGTTCACTTATAGATCAAAAGTGTTTCGAATGGTTTGCAATAGCCCGGATCCAGAACATTCATATATCTGGACAAATAATAAAAGCTAAGGCAAATGAGATTGCGGGAAAAACTGGCTATTACGATTCCTCTGCCTCTGATGGCTGGCTGCAAAAGTGGCGCAACAGACATTCCATACATTTTAAGAGAATTTCAGGAGATTGAAGCTTCATCAAGCGTAAATCAAGCAGAGGTGACTGAATTCTTGGAGAATCTACCCTCTATGTTATCTGGATATATGCCTGAGGACGTTTAATAATGCAGATGAGAGCGGCATTTTCTTTCCTGCTCTACCAACTAAAACTCTGGCTTTAAAAAGCGAAAAATGTGTTGGTGGAAAAAGGCCAAAAGAGTGACTCACAATTTTATTTTGTGTCAGCATGGCTGGGGAGTGTCAGCATGGCTGGGGACAATTATTGGTGAGTGGAAAAGCAGCACGCCCACGGGCATTTAAAAACGTTGTCATCATAAACCTACCGGTGATTTGGAAATCCTACAAAAGGGCTTGGATGACTCGAAATTTTATGGCTGAATGGTTGGAAAATTTGATAGAAAAATGCAAATTCAAAAGAGAAATATTCTTCTGTTTTTGGACAATGCCGCTTCTCATCCTAGAGATATGAAACTGAAAACTATAAAAATATATTTTTTGCGTCCAAACACAACTTCGGTATGCCAGCCTTTGGATCAATGTATCATACAGATCAATGTATCAAGACCCATTACAGAGCTTTGATCAAAGAGCATCAATGTTATTGATGCAGTTTACTTTATTAAACATTCGTGCGACAAAGTAACATCCGAAACTTCTGAAAACTGTTTCCGAAAGACAGGATTTATAAAAGGCTGCATTTCTTCGGAATTTGATTCGGAGGATGATATGCTGTTATCAACTCTTGCAACATTTGATAGTCAAGTTGTTGGATCTCAGAATTTTGAATGCCCTGAATTTATTCAAGTTGATGGAAACTTTTTGATAGAAACTGATAATATAGGAAGGAGTCTTTTGTTGAAGACCATAACATAAGCATTTCGGAAGGTGAAACAGGAAGGAAGCCTATAGCAAATTGGCCGTTTAAAGAAATTTGCAGAAGAAGACTACACAGCATTTGAACATTTAAAGTCATTAGAAATCCACTACTATGAGCAAATGTCGAAAGAAACAGAAAGCAAATTCAAGCAAAAAACTATCTCACATTATTTTAACACATCTTAATTTAAAAAATTGTTAAATACTCTTTTAATACAATACATATGTAATAAGATTTCCACAAACGATATGAATTCAAAAAATAAATAATATTCAATAATTTTGTGTTCCGCTCTAATATACGGAAATCTCCACTTAACGGATAAAATCTTCGCCGACGGTGGGAGTCCGCTTATGGGAGCTTTTACTGTATATTTTTGGTAGAAATCTTACGATGGTCATACCACCCTTTCTGTATTTTCTGCAGATCTTTTGTCTTTAGCAGAGGACAGTTGCCTAACCGATTGTGACGAATTATTCCAGTGCCTTTCACTCGTCGTCCTTCTAACTGAGCCAATAAGTTGATTGTTAATGTCGGGTTGGCTTTGTGATAATATGTCTTATAGGCTTTCCATGGGTATACTGCTTACATCCATGACTACCATAGTATCCACAGAACCATATGCTCGTCCACTGAATAGTGTATGGGTTTCGGAGCAATACTTTGTTACCTCTTGTTCAACATTTGTAAAAGTGGTCTAACTTTTGCGAACTTGTCTGTTTTACCCATCGACACCCATTGCATATACCGTGACTATGAAGGAAACTTATGAAACAATGACCAAAAAGTTACAAAATATAGAGTAGGAAAACCACTGTTGGAAGGTGTATGGCGACAAAAGTTTGTTGCAATAATGTCAGGCTTGAAAAGTGGTTTCACATAGCAGTGCTGTTTGTTCTGTCTCTGTTATGTATAGAACTGTACCGTACACAGAATAAATCCCAAAGTTGATATTAAATGATTGCTTGGTATTATACAAAAAATTCAAACAGTTTTTTATTTCAATCAATTGATTATATTAATCATCTTTGGACGAATTGTTAACATCTATAGGCACGGGTAGGATATATTCTAACAAAGTCAACACATGCAAACAACACACAGCGTTAGCGCACAGCGTTATCTACGTCGAATTAATGCAGCGTTAGCATTGAACATAATATATGGTTGTTGTACCATAGTCTCTGTCTAAAAATAAGTATTGATGTAGCGGCAGCGACTAGTTGTCTTAAAATACGAAGTCTTGCTACTCGTAAGCTTACGAATATAACGACGTATGTGCATGTGCCTGTTGCTTTGCATTCTCTTTGTTTTTTGTGCGAATAAAACAAAAAGTATTAAGCAAGAAAATACTAACACATTTGCTTGCACTTGTCATTAAATAAGTTAAAGTAATGTTACTTATTTGAGCAGAAATAAAGTTCTAACTGCACTACGAGTTAAATGATACGTTTTTATTGTTATTTCAACTAGAGTGGTGATTATAATTGTTCATTAAATTAGGCCTTAGGACTCAACGATTTCGCGCGCCTCTGTTACCTTTATTTTGATGCCTAAAATTGGATGTACTTCTATAAAAGTCGATTATGCGATTGTAGTAAAACGATATTTATGAAAATATTTGGTGTTTACTTAATTTTGACTCTCACTGTACATTATTTGAACTTTAATTGGGTGCATTACAATGTTTAAATGATTTAATTAAATGTGCTAATAAACTTACTACGATGTTTAATTAAAAATTTTAATTGAACGAATTAAAATAATAATGAAAAGTTCTGACCAAAATCAATTCAGCATTTATTTAATTTATTTCAATTACGTACTACAATATCTATCAAATTCATATGTATGTACTTTATATTCACTAAATTATGTTACAATTTAACGACTCTTCGTGTACGAGAATGGTTTACATCGAACGTACATTCCCAATGGAAAACCATTTGCATAAAATATTTATAAAATAATTATCAAATATACATGAAACTGAATAGTGATATTTATAGATTTGCAAATCGCTAAGGGAAACTGGTGGTATATTGCGCAATAGAAGTACACAAAATCGCTGGACGCTAGAGACATCAACTGCATTTTAACACTAGACACGTACCAACGCTTTTTGCTGTTCAACTTTTTAATGCTGCAAACACATACAAGCAGGCAGCTAGATGACATCATTAACTGCAACGGTTTCTCTAAAATTGAACACAATAAATACACGTACAACACAAATCTCTTACAATGTGTGCCCGTATAAATATCAAATGCACTCGGCACATGAACACGCAACTCACCACTGATATTTTCACTCTGAGATCAACTTGAAGACTAGATTCGTATTTCCAATTTTCTTTGATACCACAGAGCAATATAAAAGAGCTTCTATGGCTCTCTTCGTGTTCTCTTAATGACGACGAGGTAGTAAGCCATTTCATCGAGTTCGAGTTGCTTGGGTAATTTACTCTTTGGTTGGCATAATACGGACAGAAATAAAAGGGAATGCGTATTTTCGTTCCATGCAAACAGGATAAAACATAATTTAGCTGTCATTAGTATCAATCAAAATCTTTTAAAATTAGTTTGCTGCATGGTCTATAATCTGTATGTCTTCTTTTGCCTCTCATTCTACATTATTTCCCTAGTACATTTTCGATCAGCTGTGCCATAGCAGATAATCCTCTCTTACTCTCTCCTAAAAGGAGAGAAATAGAGTAAGATCCCTGCAGTAAGCCCGGGGCCAGTAATCGCCCGGTGCCCATGTCTACTCTGGGGGTTTCTATGGCACAGCTGACCGAAAATAAACAAAAGTTTTAGGCAAATATTTGCACAGTGCGAACATTATGTGACAGCACACGTGCAAATGCTAGTCAAATTGGTTCCGTTTGTTCTTGCTAAACAAATATAAGAACAAACATAAGCAAATATTGTTTACCCTTTTGGTGAAGTTACGTATCAAAGCGTTGTATGAAAATTCTTTTGAAAACAATCAACTTTGTGTAATTATTAACAAATGTATAATTCTGTAAATTTTGAACAATTTATTTATAAAATAAATATTTTTGTATAACTGCCAATTATTGGTAGAAAGAAGAAGAAACTCAAAGTTGTTAATTGCTAGATCCAGTACTCGCTTGCAACTGAAATTCTTTTTAGGCTAAGACGCACAAGTGTAGTTCGGGTTCAATGCTGCAAATGCAAATTATTATTTTGGGGTAAAGGGAGTCTTTACTGTGAGTAAAAATATCCAATAAAATAATTTTCTGCAGCCAATATTTATGGAGCTGTGGACCTTTAAAGTTTGGATATGCGAGAGTTGAGCAGTCTGAAGCGCTCCATAGGAAAGTTCTTGTGTAATATACATATGTCAACATATATACATATATATGTAGAAAACATTAGATTACAATTTTGCGCAACTCGTTTAGATAACAAGATATCGAAAGGTGAACTTAAAGAAAGACGATTTTAATTTATGCCACAAGAATGATTGTTTCCTATAATAAATTAAGAAATAAATGAAAAAATTAAATGAGAATTTTCACTTTTTAATATTATTGTTCAAGCTCGAGGCCATTCTATATCTCTATTAATAGAGATATAGTTTTTTTAAAAAAGGAGTTTTGCAAATGTTTCCCTATGATTCCTGGCAAACCGTCTAGCTATTTCAGATCTAGCCACAGATCCTTCATCAGCGGTTGTTTGGAATGATGCTATTGAAAAATTCATCAAACTAAATGCAAACGAAATCTCATTTGAATTGAGAATTCACTAGAATGCAAGTGTTCGAAAAATATTGCAAGCAAAACACACAAGAAAACATTTGCAGAAACTCCTTTCCATCTCCCATCACCATCGGCCCTCATTAGACATGTTTTTTGTTGTTGCCTAAAAGACAACACATTTTTTTTTTACATGCAATAACAATTGCATGCAGTTTCGTCGTGCTCCACGTTATTCAAATTCATCAGGGATGATTTTTATTTATTCGGCCTTTTTATTGGTACTTTTTAATATTATTGTTCAAGCTCGAGGCTACTAATAGACATTTAGCATAAAATGATATTTCTTTCAAACCTTTCTTCTGGCAGATGTGATCAGCTTCAACTCACACACCGGTCAATAATCTGTAAATGCTTACATAACCGGAGGAAATGGGCGGATTGCCACTCCCATTCTCGTACCTCCCATACAAAACTGGGTGTTCGTTCGGGTTGTCAATTCGATAAATCGCGCGAAACACTTCCGACATTAATGAAATTAGGTATAAGGCTTCAAGTTATCAAAAGCGAATCACCGATAAAAAGAAGGGCGGTTTTGCCACGCCCATTGTGGTACCTGCCATACAAAAGTTGTTTGGCCGTCTGGGTGTTCGGCACGAGAAGTACTTCAAAATCGGAGCAATCTTTATGAAAGTTTGTACTAGTCAATATTTAGTCAAATAAAATCTCCTATAGAAAATTAGCTGTTTTTCCACATCCATTCTGGCACCTCCCATATAAAAGTTGGACGGATGACCGGTTGATCGACGCGATAACTCTCGTAAACTACATCCGATCTTAATAAAATTCGATACTCTGCAATATTTTGCTAAAAGCTACTGTGTAAATATTAAGTGACTATTGTGCCACACCCAGTTTCGTACCTCCCATACTAAAGTTGGGCGTATTTGCGGTTTGCCGACACGATATCTCCAATAAATCATAACCGATTTTAATAAAAATTTGGTATTTTGGCAACAACTTGCCATGCCCATTTTTGTACCTCGCACATAAATATTGGGAGGGAAACTAACTAATTTGGGTATTCAATAATATTTATCGCAATGTCAATCTGCTCTTCAATATGGTTACTTTTGAGTATGGGCGTTTTTTATTAAAAAGAACTCCCACGCAATGGATTACTTAGGGAGAAGGTGTGATTAAGTCGGTTCTCCAGACTGAAACTATGTACTGGTTTTTATATACGTACAGCTACGCATGGGGACTGTCTGTGGAGGTGGAAAGTTTCTGATTGCCATTCACTTGGGAGTGGCCAGAAATGATTCCTTCATTGGGCAGTCCAAGCAGCTCACTACTTCCACGCAGTATGTCCTGGGCAATGGCTTTTCGGAAACCTCCGTTAGCTAGCTAGAGTGAGAAGGCGAAACAAATGAGCATCAAATCAGGTTTAGTAGGTGACTGATGTCACTGAAGCTCATCAAACAATTGGGCATATTCTTTTGTACTTAGAAGGCGGATGAGCCAAACATACGGGCCAACGGCGGATAGAAACTAAACGAAAAAAATCCAGGTTCAACATATCGCATCCTGGTCAGCGTCTGATCCATAATGGGCGGCTGCAATCAAATATCCTGGCAGTAGGTAAAATGCAAAAACCCGGTGGACTGGGTTTGCCTCCCGCCACCGTTCATAATGGCAGTGAAAATACAAAAACGAAACAGAAAACATAAACAGCTACGCTATTCTTCTCTTTATTCTGAGAGTTCTTCGCATCCACATTTTATTTGACTTACTTTTCACGAGAATTAAAAAAGGCGTTCAATCAGATGACGTTTCATTTCAGTAATATTAATACTTAATAACACTTAAAAATATTTAAAGACAAGTGTCATTATTTTCTTGCTTAATACTTTTTATTTTATACCCACAAAAAACAACGAGAATGCAAAGCAACATACACATGTACATACATAGATACATTTTTATGTTCGTACATACGCTACACAAGTTCACACAAAATTCGTTGCTCTCTTGCTATCTCATTTTTATATACGTAGAACCACGTGTGCTCCGCATCCACACAAGACAACTATTCGTTGCCGCTACATCAGTGTGTGTTTTTTCGTAGTCGGACAAATCTGTGTTCTACATACGGGTGGATCACCCTTATCATTTAGGGGTATGAAAAATAGATGTTGGCCGATTCTGAGACCTACCCAATATGCACACAAAATGTCATACAAATCGGTCCAGCCGTTTCGGAGGTGTTTAACGCCAAACAATCTGTGATCGCAATTGGACAAACTATGTTTGGATGTGTTCACTTTCTGAGTTTAGTCCCTACCCGCGCCTATAGATGTTAACAAATCAAAAATATTTTTTTTACAAATTAGGTCAAAATCTTGTTAACATTTATGAAAACCCATTTATAATATAAATAAATATATATCGACCGCCGTCAAAAAATACATATATACTCCGGATACTAATAGCCACTTGGTTCGAGATAAACGACACGTGAAATTCAGGCTGAAGTGAATACTATAGCTTACCAATTTAACTTGGTCGATTATATACTCACAAATGCAACCATTACATTTTGAGTTTTGCGCAAACCCATTTGTCTGCGTCGACATATCGGTTGTGTGACCACAAATCCAAATCATTGGTAGACACACCAATTTAGAGTGATGTTTTGCACAAACTCCGACGACAACATTTTGACAAAAGTCATATGATGTTGTTTCAAAGACATTTGAGCAAATTTATTTGCCTGTCTGACCTTGGCTATAGGCCTCTCCCGCAGGCCCTAACAAAAAATTGTACACACTTTTATATTGTACGCACTTTATATATCGACAAGTCTCACGCTATGGTACGTGAAGAAATTTGGGAATAATTAGAAATATCACGGTTTAGAAGAATTGGTTCATATTTATCTTCCGATGGTATGAAGACTCAGGATCATGAACTTCCGATGGTATGAACCCTCAGGATCATGAACTACAAAATGGACTTAAATAATTTCAGACCATGGTTATTAATTTCCTCATCCATTTTTTTCTTAAATATCTATAACAATTATAAATTCCCTTCAATCTTACCTCTTCTATACATGGGGCACTCTTTTGTGTTAATTCATTTATTGTTTTTTTTTATTTTTTTTTTAATTCTATTTAATATTTCTTACAAGTACAAAAAAAATTGTGTTCAAAAAAAAACTCCATGAAATCTGCAATCACAACAAAAGTGATACATAAAATGCTCACGAGAATAGACCAATAAAATGTGTTCTTCTTATAACAAAAACAAAATACCCAAATTAAATAATTCGAAAAAAAGGAAAAAAGTAGGAAAGCAAAAGTTGAGAAAATTTGAAAATACCACAAATGAAAGCCGGTAGAGAATTAAAGATCAGATGGTTGATGATAGAGAATCGAAATAGTTATACTCTTCTGAACAAGAATACTTATCTTACTTACTTATCCGGTCTCGAACAAAACGAAGATAACATATTTCGCCAACCAGTTCGATCTTTTGCTTTATCTCTCCAGTTGGCAATACCAATTGTACGCAGGGATTCCTCAACATGATTCCTTCAGCGGAGTTTCGGTCTTCCTATTTTTCGTCTTCCTTCGGGTTCGGTTTCGAAAACCCTTCCTGCTGGTTCGTCTTCATCCATTCTACTGACATGGCCTAGCCAGCGCAATCGCGTTATTTTAATTTAAGTTCTTTATTTAAGTCAATGGAATTCTACAGTAGATCCAGGTTCTGAAATTCATGTTCCTCATCTTCATGTTACTGCTATTTATGTTCCTGCTCTTCATGTTCCCGATCTTCATGTTCCTACTCTTCTATTATGCTATTTTTATGTTTCTGTTTATCGTTCCACACACATTGTTGCGACGCTCCTGCTCCAGATGCTACTGCCTATATTATCTCCTATGACTTTATCCCAAAGTTCCTGTGGATCCTGTGCTCATCCCCCTGTTGATCTACTCCACCTGATGTTCCAGTTCCTGTTCCTCATGTTCCAGATGTTCCTGTCCCAGATCCTGTATAGTTACTGTTTTTATTATAAGTTATTTTTATTTTTGTATTTTGTATTAGTATAACTAACATACAAGCTAATTATAATAATTTTTTAATTATTTTATTTGATTTTAATTATTTTATGTTAATATTTTTATTTTTATATTTTTTTTAATTTTTAAATTTTACAACTTTTCTTCTTATTATTTTAATTTTACTCTACTCTTTTTCTTATGATAAAAGTATTTTAATTGTATTAAGTATTGTATGTTATGTGTACTACGTATATAATATAAATTTTATAACGTTGATGAAAATATATTACCGGCTGTATCCTATTGAGGATTGTAGCTGTCAGATAAATAAATAAATAAAAAAATAAATAAATAAACAAATAAATAATTAAATACTCCATACAGACTAACAATATTTTTAAAAGTGAAACAAATGATTTATTTTACAACTATTAAAAAATCCGCTTAATTATGTTAATGTCGGGATAAACCTCGTACAGCTCATGGTTCATGCGACGCCGTTGTCCACTATATAGAGTCTTGAAGACTCCTACAGATGTTTCATCTGCTTGCGATAAGACCCAGGATTCTGTGCCATAAAGCAACACAAGTTCTATGAGAGTTTGGTATAGCTAGATTTTTGTTATTCAAGAGGGGTTTTATCTCTAAAGTGCTAGCTTAGCCCAAAATAACATATATTCGCAAGTACAATTCTCCGCTTGATCTCAAGGCTGACGTTGTTGTTTTTGTTTACGGCAGATCCGAGGTATATAAATTCGTCCACCACCTCGAAATTATAACGGTTATCATCGTTCTCGCTTTGGTCTAATCGTGTGGAGGCCCTGCTCGTTCGAACCATTAATTTTGTCTTGTCGTCATTTACCGTCCGACCCACTTTTACTGCCCCTTCTCAATTCTCGAAAACACCGCAGTAAATTCTCTAATTGTGCATCCAATGATATCTATATCATCAGCATACGCGAGCAGCATGTGACTTTTGCTGCAAATGGCTTTATTCAAGTTCACTGCAGCTTTTCTCATAATGATCTCCATTAGGATGTTAAAGAGATCGCATGGTAGGGCGTCGCCTTGCGTGAGGCCATGCTTGGTTCCGAAAGGTTCGGTAACATTCTTACCAACTTTCACTGCGCATGTGGTGTTCGTCAAGGTCGTCCCGCGAAGGCGTATGAGTTTTGCAGGAATAGCAAGCTCAGACATTGCTTCGTAGAGTTTCTTCCGTATCGGGCTTTCGAAGTCCGCCTTATAATCGTCAAATAGGTGATAGGTGTCGATTTGTTTTGCGTGGATCTTCTCCAGGATTTGGCGTAGCATGAAAATCTGGCCAGTTGTTGATTTTCCAGGCCTAAAGCCACACTGGTATGGGCCAATCAGGTCAGCGATAATTGGTTTTAGTCTTTCACACATTATACTTGGTATAACCTTATATGCAATGGATAAAAGGCTCATTCCACGGTAGTTGGCACATACACTCGGGTAACCTTTTTTGCATGTGGGACGAAGTAGACTGAGACTCCAATCGATGCATGCACCTTATCAGTTCATCGCCACCAGCCTTAAATAGCTCTGCCGGCAATCCATCGGCTCCTGCGCCTTTGTTGTTCTTAAGCCGGGCAATAGCTGTTGTGACCTCGTCTTGGTTAGGAGGTGGGCAATCGACGTCGTCGTCCTAATTGTGATCGATTGTCCCATCATCATAGGATATCTCAGATACCAGTAGAAGATATCCAGATAGAAGGGGGCCTTGAAAAAGTTCCATTAGTCCCGTTTTTGACACTTTGGTAGAATTTTGGGGCGTCGTTCTTCCTTCTGTATGTCTCAATTTTCTCACTCTCGCTCTTTCTCATTTGCCGTTTCTTACGCCTAAATAACCAGTTTACCTCCTTTCTTTTTCCCTATGCCGCTTAGGTGCAATTGACTAAAGCATTGCCATAAGTGCATTTGCAGAGCGACACTCTTCATCGTACCATGGTTTGTTGCGAAGCGGTTTTCCAAAACCAAGTACGGTTGTTGCGGCAGTTTTTATAGAGTCGGAAATGGGTTTCCACTGCGCGTCAGGATCGTCATCGGAAGGGTGTGGGTTCTGTGCCAAATGTTGCGAGAGCTTCCTTGAGTAGGCTGTGGCTTTGTCTGGTAATTGCAGCTTTCCATTGTCCAGCTTCCTCTGCGTCTGGTTTCGAGCGATAGCGAACCTTTTCTGCTACCAGGTAGTGATCAGAATCGATGTTAGCTCCTCTGATCACTCGAACGCCCATTACACTGGATGAGTGCCTTTCATCAATTACGACGTGATCAATTTGGTTCTTCGTTCTTTGATCAGGGGATACCCAAGTATCCTTGTGGATGTCTTTATGTTGAAATTTTGTACCACTAATGACCATGTTTTTGCCCCGGCAAAGTCAATCAGTCTCATACCGTTGTCGGAACTGTCAGCATGTATACTGAAACTGCCAATGGTTGGATGAAACACATTATCCCTGCATACTTTGGCATTAAAACCTCCCAGTACATACTTAATGTCATGGGCAGGGCAGTGGTCATATGTTTTCTCTAGGCGCTCGTAGAATATGTCTTTGGCACCATCATAGGGGGGTTTTATGTTTTCTTTTTTGTTCTTGTATTTCCACTGCCATTATGAACGGTGATTGGAGGCAAACCCAGTCCACCGGGTTTTTGCATTTTACCTACTGCCAGGATATTTGATTGCAGCCGCCCATTATGGATCAGACGCTGACCAGGATGCAATATGTCGAACCTGGATTTTCTTCTTTTGGTTTTTTATCCGCCGTTGGCCCATATGTTTGGCTCATCCGCCTTCTAAAGGACAAAAGAATAAGCCCGATAGCTTGATGAGCTTCAGTGACATCAGTCACCTACTAAGCCTGAGACACATCAGTGATCGCATAACCAATCAGGCTGCTCATTTAGTTTCGCCTTTCTACTCTAGCTAGCTAACGGAGGCTTCCGTAAAAGCCATTGCCCATGACATACTGCTTGGAAGTAGTGAGCTGCGTGGATTGCCCAATGAAGGAATCATTTTTGGCCACTCCCAAGTGAATGGCTATCAGAAACTTTCCACCTGTACGGACAGTCACAATAATATAAATTCCAAAATAATAACGCATTATAATTACTCACGGATTGTTTTTGAGTTGATTTTTCTGGACATAAGTATGATGATATAGAAGATTTTCCTCGTCGTCGCAATGCTCGGTACTTGATTCTGCTAGCTATAGATATTTTTTAAAGGTATAAATAGATATGTATGTAAGTAAACTTGTCAGTTATTGCTTTTGATTTTATTGTTTTTGATAAAGGGTTAGTTTCTTTTCTTATTCCATTTTTTTTCATGGAATTTTTTGTTTTAATCACTGGTAACTTCTTTACTTGCTTTAGGAGAAACTGAGTAGATCACTTTAACTTTCTGACTGATTTCAGCACCAACATTTCTTTTCAGGACAGTCAAAATAACTTACTAAACACCCTAAGCAAAGGACAAACCAAGTGAGAAACGGAACTTTTTTTATCGCCCTAGAACTAATATATACTTTATATATAAATATATATTAGGGCGGGTCGAATTGTAGGGGGCCGAAAAAATTTAAAAAGTCTCATCGCGATTCTTGTTCTATGGGCCATTTGAGGAAAGTTTGCCGAAGAAACATTATCTAAAATGAATTTCGAACCCCCGGATTTTTCGAAATAGTTTTTTTTTTAAATATTCAATAATCTTGCACTAAAAGGCAAAAGAAAAGTTAAATGTGTATTGGGGGTTTTTTGGGTCGACGAATCCATTTTTGACATTTATTTTTTTTCTTGAGTACCGCCAGATGGCGCTTTCGCCCATTTGTTGGGATTTTATCGCCTTTTTTGGGGAAAATTTACTCAATTGACGAAATTGTTGTGAAATTGTTCTGTTCCACAAGTCGTTTGGACACGCTGGCGAGCAATGTAACGTGTCTTTATGTTCCTTGTAACGGGTTTTTCAATAAGAGCGCTACAAAAGTTTTTTTAAATAAAAGAAACCGGTTTTAGCTACCAAAGAAATTCTTTATTACTGTGAAAGTACGTTCGATGCCATTATGTATGGAACTCGATTTCTTTTACATGGGCACCACGGGCACGCTTGCAGAAGTCCAGACGCTGAACCCAATTTTCGACGGTTTTCAAGCATAAATCGGCCGATACTGCAGCAATTTCACGTTCGATATTCGTACGAAGTTCATCAATCGTCGCTGGCTTATTGGCATGGACCATAAACTTGACGTAGCCCCACAGGAAATAATCTAACGGCGTCAAATCGGACGACCGAGGCGGCCAATCGACTGGGCCATTTCGTGAGATAACACGTTCACCAAACTTGGTTTCCAATAAATTGATTGTGACACTCGCTGTGTGGCTTGTGGCGCCGTCCTGTTGGCTCCACATGTCCTCCAAGTCCATATTATCCAATTGGGGGCAAAAATATTCAGTTATCATTGAACGGTAGCGATTCGGATTCACAGTAATGTTTCGGTCTTGATCATCACGGAAGAAGTACGGCCCAATGACGCCGCTGGCCCATAAACCGCACCAAACCGTACATTCTTCGGGATGCAATGATGGCTCATGGATTACGTGTGGATTGCTGTCTGACCAATAACACATATTTTGCTTATTGACGAAGCCATTCAGCCAGAAATGAGCCTAACCGCTGAAGATGATTTTCCGATGAAAATCCGAATCAGTTTCAAGTTGCTGCTCAGCGCAATTCACGAACATACGACGCTTATGGTGGTCAAGCGGCTTCAGTTTTTGCGTCAATTTGATCTTCTGAGGATGTAGGCCAAGATCTGTTCGTAAAATTCGCCACAACGACTACACAGAGATGCCCAACGCTTGAGAACGACGTGTGAGAGACACATTTGGGCTTTCTTGAACTGAAGCCTCAGCGGCACCAATATTCTCGACACTACGGGCACTTCTTTGTCTCACTGGCACGGAAACAATTTTCTACTGTGCCTGTGGATTCAAATTTTTCCACTAGATGCTCAATTGTTGATCTGATGACGACCATAAATTGGACGTAGCGCTCTTAAAGTTGAGGCCACTGACTCCAAATTTCGGTAGTAAATTTTAATAATTTCGAATCGTTTTTGGCTCGTAGTTATATCTTTCCATGATGAAATGGCAAACCTTACTGAAGAGAAATGTCAAAAGAGCGGGAAAAAATATGGCGTCGTTTGCTGTCCCTATCGATTTACTTTTGTAGAGTCTCTGTTGAAAAACCCTTTATGTGTAGGGGAATTTTTGGATCAGGCAACGGCGGTTCATTGTCTTCTAGATATTGTTGTAGCTAGTCATAAGGAATGCTTACAGTAAATGGTGGTTCGAATATGATTGAATTATCATTCATGTCAATTATATTCGTATAATCCGAGCAATTGAAGTTTATTGTAGGTTTCTTGTAAACTCTCTGTTTCTTCGGATTTTCCACATGGTTACGATAGTGTACAATTTTTTTAAGAGCTAAGTCGGGTATTATTTTTTCGTTGTCGAACAATATAAAACGCTTTCTGAGTGAGCATAATACGCGTTTTCTTTAACAACAATATTTACAATTACTCGTAATTGCGAATCCAAATATTGGGTCCAACGTATGAATTTATAAAATAATACACTACCGTACACGACAAAGTTGTAATATTTAATATTGAAGTACATTGGCATATACACTTTCATTATATAGTTTGCCAGAATTTTTAAATTTATATATATATCTTATTTGTTGTCACATGTAACCGTAACAATCTACTGGCCTTGGTCAGCCAGCAAGAATGTGCAATTGACCCTGGTTTAATGTTGGACAAATCCACCGAAACCTCACCAGAAGAAATTGCAAGTGCCATTTTGCACAAGTACATTGCATCGGTAGATATTTCAACAGTACTTAAATCAGATACAGTTTCCAGAGTTATCATCTCAAGACCGTTTACCGCCTGAAAATAGAAGAGAAATAGAGTTAAAAATAGTAATAAATAATGTATAAGAATTACATACCAGAAGATTTTCACAAGTTTCAATTTGTTTGCTCATGGTTCCGATTTTGGATCGTGGTCCAGTGTTGGTTTATCTTTCCTCAGTGTTAAACAAATGTCGAAGCGGAAGCTCGTTAAAGGGGAGAAGGCAGACAAACCAATGCAGTCGTCTGTTTAACTGCATTTCGAATCGCGGCAAAATTCCATTTCTTATGCCAGTATTTGCTCGCTCACCATCACAGCTTATGCCAATCAAAGAATTCCGAGATATTGCTTTGTTGATGAAAAATGCGTTCAATTTGATGACTTTGTGTTCAGAGTCTTAATTTTCCACTTTTATGTAGCCTAGTAATTGGGAATGTAGTTCCTTTAAATCAACTATATGAGGTTCTTTCACCATCCTTGAATGAAATTGTTATTGATTTTTTCCATCGGTACATAATCACTTTTCCTGCCGCTGAATGAAAATGCAATTAAATTGGAAGCATCATATCGATTAAGAAGCACCTTTTGTCTACATTTAGCTTTTTCTCTACGAACTTTACTCTTACCCATAATGACAAGATTGCCACGACTATCTTTAACACCAATGTCTTCCATAAGAGATGTTGCCAATGCTGATGATACTCTATAAGACACCCCAAATCTGTCACACAACATAGCAAAGTTCAAAGCATCGTATCTGGGCGTACATGGGCCTCGTCTCGTTTGAGAGGCATCTTGTGGACCTATTGAAGGTGAACTATGCTCATAATCAATATCCTTATCCTCTTCTGGTACGTATGTTTGACCCCGGCTCTCTTCAAATGTTTATATTATTGTAAACGTAGGTACTTGTTCTTCAATTTCTCTCTCGTATTCCGGTATCGTAGAATTTCTGTCATTATGTTGATCCATCATGAAGTCTTTCCAACTGTTCTATAATCCATCCACATGAGCATAGAGCTGCTTTCAAGTCACATTTACATTTTCCAATATAAAGTAGTTTTTTTATGGATTGTAGGAACGCTGTGAGAGTGGAGCCTTTTGGTCTGCATTTACCTTCAACTTAGTATTTCTCAAGCAAAGTATTCAATTTTCTAAAAACATTTTGTTTGCATGTAATTTCAATATTAAGTTTACTCCAAATTTCAATCAATTTGTCTGTCACTTGGGGAGTAAAAGTTTTATATGAAAACATTATATTTTCCATTTTAGCACGTTCGGCAAGAAAAAATAACATCCTAAAATATCCTGTTTAGTTGGCAGATTGAGAACACTCAAATCAGAAGACATAACAAAATCAGCAACATTGTGAGAAGGCATATGTTTCAACCTACTTTCACCTTCGGTACTTATTGATGTTGGCGCGGCTTGGGATGTTGACGGCAGTGGATCCATGGTTGAACTGATATTGTTTTATGCCCTTTCAAAATATTTTTCCTTTCCTTAGTTTAAAAAAATGTTTATCGGAGAGGTTTGTAGGTTTTTTGAATGTTAATTCGCCGATGTAAGTTTTCACACGATCCGTTTCAGCGTCGTCTTTGCAATGCGCACGAGGCTGGTTCGAATGATCTTTATATCAGAGTTCGAAAAAACATTAACGCACGCTAAAACGGTGAGTAGGTAGTAGGTAGTAAAGGGTGAGTAGGTAGTAGGTAGTAGCAACATGTGTGTATGAAAACGAAAAGGGTTGCATGAACAACACACTAAACAAAAAATATCATTTGGGAAATTCCGAAGTAATAAATAGCCAATGAATTCATTTTGACAAAGCAGGGTGGTAATGACATTTAAAAAATTTACATTCCGCGAATTTAAAAGAAAAAACAATAACAATCTGTGTGTATGAAAACGAGAAGGGTGGCGTGTCTTGCTTAATCGGATTTCTAAAAAAATAAAGTAAAATAAGGAAAAAATATGTTTATTTTTCATTCTCTGTCTTAAATTGAATAACATCGATATAGGTCGTGAACCAGTACCCCCTAAATTATAGCACTGAATATTATGGGCCATTTAAAATTTGGGACTGCATTATGAGGAACTCAAATATTCGTCAAGTGTCACAACAATTTCGGCAATTTTCCCCAAAAAAGTCGATAAAATCCCAAAAATGGGCGAAATCGCCCTCTGACGGTACTCAAAATTAAGAATAAATGTCAAAAATGGATTCGACGACCCAAAAAACACCCAATACACATTCAACTAGAGGAAATAAAATTTGTTATATTTTATCTAACCAATATCTAACTCGATTTTTGAATATTAAAAAAACCTATTTCGAGAAATCCGGGGGCTCGAAATTCATTTTAGAACTATGGTTTATTCGGCAAACTTTCTTCAAATAGAACATAGAACAAAAATCGCGATGAGCCTTTGTCGCAAAAAAATTTGGCCCACCCTAATATACATGTATGTAAATAAATTCCTGACAAATGGATGAATGAATATAAATATTAATGAAGTTGTAATGTTACGTATATAGTTAGTAATAGTGGCCGTCGGTGGTGCAATGGTAGTGTGTGCGGCTCTTGTGCATGAGGACGTGGGTTCGATCCCTACTCTGACCACCTTAAATTTCTTTCGACGGCCATCACCTCGCTTAGTGATTGCGACACTATCGAGTATTTAGCCATGAAAAAGCTTTTCAAAATACCATTCGAAACCGGGGTAAATCTGTAGGTCCCAATTAGTGAGTGTAAAACTAGAACACGCACAGCTTACTGGTTGTGAGAAGCTCTCCCTAATCCCCTCGTGGAATGTAACGGGAAACCATTCATTCTTTTCCCCTTCTATTGAGCTTTCCTTTCTTCTTTTTAAGGTACATATTTTATAAAATTAATATTGATCTATTCTGCATTTTTTTAGCCGATGGCAGTTTCCGTGATAGGTGGTATTTACGCTATATTGACCAGGCTCAGTATTGTAGTATAACCAGCATGCTAATTATAGCTAACAACATAAACCAAATTGTGGTAGCTTGAGAAGATGTTCGTCAGTCAAAATTTTAATCCTCTAACATTTATTATATTCAAAATAAACCATTTCAGATTTAAATTTTATGATTTCAATTTTTAAAAAATGACTAAAAGGACAAATGCAAATTCAAGATGAAGGGTTCTCGTCTGCGAAATCCTATTGTGAAATCTATTCATCTATAAACTGCTAGAACATTTGGATATTTTGCCGGTAATTTTGGTGCAGTTTTCTTGACTTTGTTTCAAAAAAGGGCAAAACGACATCTGAAAATGAAAATAGAGAATTTTGCTCTTTGACTGCCCATAATGCAGTTAAATACGAAATAAATTCGTAAAACGTTCTGAGTCCCAAGCCGGTCTTTTAGTGTATATTTTTGGACGAAAATTACCCTCAAACTTTGAAATAGAGCATTTAAATATTCCACGAAAATTATCCTTGGTTTTAATTCACTGAAGATATGTTATCACAAGACTTCAACCAATTCAATATTTATAAATATTTATTTTTTTAAATTTATTTCGGACAGTATCGAATTAGAAAATTCAAAGTTGCTACGCCCATAAATATAAGTGTAACTACACAGCGGTCTAAATTTTTGGGGTTTGACTATACTCGCCTAGTGTGATCATTTGGCGTAGGAATCGTCCATCCCCAAAATTGGTGTTGCACAGTGTAATTGGTATAAATATATGACCTCTTGGATGTGATAAGTATAGGTCCGGAATCCTTTTGGCAAAAAGATAAAAACTTATAATCTAATTATATATATAAATATATATTATTCGACCTTTAAGTTGGCATGTTCTTTAATAATTATTCGGTTCAAGATCAAGAACTATTACAAATAACTATTCTATGTGGGGGCTCAGTACCGCCGTCAAAATCAACCCCAAAAGCCAACAACAACCTTTTAGCCACCACCTGGTTATTGCATCACAACCGCCGTCAAAAACAACCCAAAAGACAACAACAATCTTTTGGCTACCACCTGGTTTACTACATCATAACCGAAGGCGTAGCCACACCTTCAACAAACACTATGATGAAATTCAAAAATTTTTCAACAGATACATACAACAGCAGCACGCCAAAAAGTTTTTTAATCCGTTTTTCCGATCTATATACCTTAACGGCGCAATATATCCCGCAAAGGCCACATTAGTGTGAATAGACGCCAAAAATTCCGCCGAGCTTTACTAAATCAGCGTTTTCCCTGGCAAATCATTACAGAAAGTTCGCCAGCAGTAAAAACACCCCAGCAGTGAGTAAAAAGTGAATAGAATTAATAGCCAAGAAACTAAAAGTGCAACCCTTGCTAGTCCTAAGGCAAACCACTACATTGTCCACCAGAAGCTGTATTCCGTACAGCCGAAGCAACAGGTTGTCCTTTTTGGCCAACTGAATTTCCATTTTACTGTAATTTCGAGACAACCTAATGACGCTCCGCATTTGTGTTAATGTGTGTCTACTGCCAGTGAATTTAATAACGAGTTACTAAGCCGGTAGCATCCAGTCGGGCAGCCTAGGGCCAACTTTTAGGTCCCACCCTAGTTCCCCCATAGGGAACGGACGGACGCGAATACTAGCGTCCACGGGCAAGAGCAGAGTCGGCCAAAAGGAGGTCCCAGGCTTCCCGCAGGCATAGCTCCACATTTCTGCCGCCAACAACTGACCATTTCATCGGCCACCACCACCAGAGATGCCATTTCGTGTGCCAATACAGTCAGCCACCGACTATCAAAACTCATCGGCAGCAACAACACCAGCCACCTCAGCCACGTTTTGCCAGCAAATCACCAGCATCAGGGCTCACCGTACACCAGCAAACATCTTATTTCATCACCATCTTCCATAAATAATAGCCCAATTCATCCATCATCTCACCATCAGCACAAATCTTACTTACTTATCCAGTCTCGGTCAACCCCGGGGGGTCACTGACCTTACAAAACGAAGATAACATATTTCGCCAACCAGTTCGATCTTTTGCTTTATCTCTCCGTCAAACTGATCCCTCCAGTGGAGTCTTGGTCTTCCTATTTTTCGTCTTCCTTCGAGTTCGGTTTCGAAAACCCTTCGCGCTGGTTCACCTTCATCCATTCTACTGACATGGCCTAGCCAGCGCAATCGCGTTATCTTGATCCGCTTAACTATGCCAATGTCAGGATAAAGCTCATGCAGCTCATGATTCATGCGTCGCCGATACTCGTCGTTGTGCACTATAGGGCCATACATTTTTCGGAATATTTTTCTCTCGAAGACTCCTACAGATGTTTCGTCTGCTTGCAATAGGACCCAGGATTCTGCGCCATAAAGCAAGACAGGTTGAAAGAGAGTCTGGTACAGCTGGACTTTTGTTACTCGACTGGGGGATTTATCTCTAAAGTGCTTTCTTAGCCCAAAATAACACCTATTCGCAAGCACAATTCTCCGCTTGATCTCAAGGCTGACGTTGTTGTTTTTGTTCACGGCAGATCCGAGGTATATAAATTCGTCCACTACCTCGAAGTTATAACGGTTATCAACGTTCACGCTTTGGTCTAATCGCGTGGAGGCCCTGGTCGTTGAAACCATTAATTTTGTCTTGTCCTCATTTACCGTCAGACCCACTTTTGCTGACTCCTTCTCAATTCTCGAAAAAACGGCAGTAACTTCTCTAATTGTGCGGCCAATGATATATATATCATCAGCATACGCGAGCAGCATGTGACTTTTGCTGCTGATGGTTTTATTCATGTTGACTGCAGCTTTTCTCATAATGATCTCCATTAAGATGTTAAAGAGATCGCACGATAGGGTGTCGCCTTGCCTGAGGCCTCGCTTAGTTTCGAAAGTTTCGGTAAGATCCTTACCAACTTTCACTGCGGATTTGGTGTTCGTCAAGCTCATCCTGCAAAGGGGAATAACAAACTCAGACATTGCTTCATAGAGTTTCTCCCATATCGGGCTATCGAAGGCTGCTTTATAATCGATAAATAGATGATAGGTGTCGATTTGTTTTTCGTGTGTCTTGTCCAGGATTTGGCGTAGCGTGAAAATCTGGTCAGTTGTCGATTTCCAGGCATAAAGCCACACTGGTCCAATCAGATCAGCGATAATTGGTTTTAGTCTTTCGCACATTATACTTGATAGAACCTTATATGCTATGGATAAAAGGCTTATTCTACGGTAGTTGGCACAGATACTCGGGTCACCTTTTTTAAATATGGGACATAGTAAACTGAGACTCCAATCACCGGGCATGCATTCATCTAACCAAATATTGCTAATGAGCTGATGCATGCACCTTATCAGCTCAACGCCGCCAGCTTTAAACAGCTCCGCCGGTAATCCATCGGCTCCTGCGGCTTTGTTGTTCTTAAGCCGGCCAATAGCTGTTCTGACCTCGTCTTGGTTAGGAGGGGGGCAATCGACGTCGTCGTCCATATTGTGATCGATTGTCCCATCGTCATCGGATATCTCAGGTACTAGTAGCGCGGATAACTCCTCTCTCCATATTCCCAACATACTCTGCACATCTGCGACGAGATTGTCTTTACAGAAGGGGCCCTGAATCATGTCCATTAGTTCCGTTTTTAACTTTTTGATAGAATTTTCGGGCTTCGATCTTCCTTCTGTATGTCTCAATTTTCTCACTCTCGCGCTTTCTCCACTGCCGTTTCTTACGCCTAAAGAGACGGTTTACCTCCTTTCTCTTCTCCCTGTACCGGTCAGTTGCAGCTCGCGTTGCAATTGACTGAAGCATTGCCATACGTGCAGCGTTCTTTTCGTCATTTGCTATGCGACACTCTTCATCGTACCACGGTTTATTGCGAAGCGGTTTTTCGAAACCAAGTACGGTTGTTGCGGCAGTTTTTATAGAGTCGGAAATGGGTTTCCACTGCGCATCAGGATCGTCATCGGGAAGGGGTGGGTTCTGTACCAAAAGTTTCGAGAGCCTCCTTGAGTAGGCTGTGGATACCTCTGGTAATTGCAGCTTTCCGATGTCCAGCTTCCTCTGCGTCTGGTTTCGTACGTTTTTCGCTCTACTTAATCTTGTGCGAACCTTTGCTGCTACCAGGTAGTGATCAGAATAGCTCCTCTGATCACTCGTACGTCCATTACACTGGATGAGTGCCTTCCATCAATTACCACGTGATCAATTTGGTTCTTAGTTCTTTGATCAGGGGATACCCAAGTAGCCTTGTGGATGTCTTTATGCTGGAATCTTGTACCACTAATGACCATGTTTTTTGCCGCGGCAAAGTCAATCAGTCTCATACCGTTGTCGGAACTGTCAGCATATATACTGAAATTGCCAATAGCACTAGCCAACAGTCGTTTTGTTATTTGCTTCTAGCATACTTTTTCTCATCGATTTTGACCTACTAAACACGAAAATGAGTTTTAAAAATTTTTCTGTTGATTGGTTTTCGAGATACAAATTTTTGAACTTTTTTTTTAAATTTTTGGAGGTACACTTACAATTTTGAGCATATCTTTCGTCTTCTTTGACGTATTTGATCCTACTACTACTCAAATTAAAGCAAATTGAGCCGTCTACAACTCATTCTCAGAAAATTTTCAAATCGGATGAGTAGTTTTGATGTTGGCGGCTTAAAAAGGTTAAAAAACTGCGTTTTTTTAGTAAAAATGTGGCAGAAAAATTCATATGATATATAAAACGCGATGCTAACAGCGATTTTGGTTTTTTTACGTATAGCTGGCATTTTTCCAAAGAAAATAAGCACTTACTTAACAAAATCTGACAACAAATGGCGGACTTATAATTTTTTTGGTAAAACACCGAAATTCCGCTATTTCACGATATTTTGATTTTCATTATTTGCACAGCTTACCTACCCAACGCAAACGAATAAATACATTTGAACTTAATTTAAAATAAACAAATTAGTCTTAGTATATTATTTTTTAATTTATTTAGAGCACTACATACTCAATGTATGGCACAATTAGAAATGGATGTGCCAGGTTAGCTAAACTAACGAAATTAACCAAATCAACGCCCATAAAAAATGAGTAGAAACAAAGATATAACTGTACATTTTATGCCATGTGGAAAAACAGCTGACTTCTTCTTTGTTTTTTGTATTCGCTGCAATTGGTCTCACGTATTAGGGTCCAAATGTAGTCACCCATCATAGCCGTGTCATAGATGCCCTGATAGCGTCGTTCCATAGCCTTCAATTCCTGATGAAAGCGCTCGCCGTGTTCGTCGCTCACGTCTCCTAAATTCTCAGGGAAAAAATCCAAATGAGAATGCAGAAAGTGTATTTTAAGTGACATGTGCACTCCTACCCAAAAATGAAAAAAAAACGAGAATTAAAACGCTATTTAAATTAACATTTGTTTCAAAAAAACCTACCCATTGCTTCATAGTTCTTTACCAGATCCTCAACTATGTCCTTATAATTATGGGTTTTGTTGTTTCCTAAAAAGTTTTCCACAACAAGCCTGAAGGAATTCCATGCTGCGGCTTCGATGGGTGATAACAGCTTCGGGAATGTTTCATCTTTCAACATTTTTTTTATATCGGGTCCTGCGAATACTCCTTCTTTAATTTTTGCCAGCGAAAGGTAAAGGAAAATTGACCGTAAATAGGCAAAAGCTTCACCTTCTTTGTCCAATTTTTTGGCAAAATTTTTATCAAACCCAATTTTATGTCCAGTGGCGGAAGTATTATATTTTCACGGTTCTCTATTAGTGGTTTGCGCTGAACATTCGCTTCTCCAACTACAGGTTTCGTTCGTTCCGGCCATTTTTTTTGAACAAAATGCTGATCATCAGCGCGGCTATTCCAAAGGCACAGAAAACAGCAATGTCGCGTATAGCCTCCTTGGAGTCCACACAGAATGGCCACAACTTTGAGGTCGGCGCATATTTTCCAATTATATTTGCTATACTTTATGCATTTCAGCAAAATGTTCATAGTTTCATAGTTCTCCTTTGAATGAACCGCATGAGCAATAGGAAGAGATGGCTTTTCATTTCCATTATGTAAGAGAACTGCCTTCAAGCTCTCTTTGTTGCTGTCAATAAACAACCTCCATTCATTGGTGTACCGAATTTCATATGGCGCCTAAAATTAAAATAAATTACTATATTTGCTTTGCTTAATGTGGTTAAATAAAAATTCTTACCTTCCGCCAGCTGCCCAGTGGGTTAGGATTATATAGCAAAGATCACATAGCGACTTAGGTGTCCATGATTCTGTGATATTTGGTGAAATACCAAAATAATTCAAATAGTGCAATTGCACTGCTGGAGTAAACGTGTGTGCGTGATTATTCTTTATAAACTCGCCACAAACATTGCAGAAATTGTCTGGATTGTTCAAACACTCGAACACACGTAGTCTTTTACTCATTGTCTTACTTGTTGGGTAGGTATTATATGCACTTAAATTCAATTTGTTTCACTTTTTACTCGTACTACTCGCGTTCGTAGACACTTGTTGAATGACAAAAAACGATAAATGAACACCTATAAATACTATACCTGGCTATATACCTGATTCAGCAAGTGTGCGTTTCAAATTGTGGAAAAGTTTCCAAATAATGACCACTCACAAATGTGGGGGGAATTTCTGTAATTTTTCCATCGGGAAAACACACATCAATAAAAAAGTGTAATTCCCTTTAATTGACTGTGAAAGGAGTAGCAGTCATAAAGAAACACGAAGAGCGTCCACGCACATTCAGAAGCGTATATTACTCTGCAACCACAATCATAAAAATTAAATAACTATTTGTGTATTACTTATTTTTTTTAATTCCGAGAATCATAAAAATTACGTAAACGTTTTTTCCCAAACAATTTTGTACATGTAAAGTGGGTTTGCCAAAATTCGAATCGTAAAATGCACCTGTGTTTCTATGTTCTACATTTTCATTATACCATTTTCTTAAAAACATCGACGAAACGTCCCTACAGTATTGTAAATAGGTTTTTTACAATTATGAAATATTTGTGTTATTAATATTAATTTAAAAATTTTATCAAAACTGCTAAGTGCTGTGACATTTGAAAAAAATTTCCAAAAAAAAAAATTGCTGATTTCACTAAATTTTTGAAATTTCACGTCCCTTGCCAGAACAGAAGACATTAACCCAGGGTGGTGAAATTTTGAACAGAAGTAACTTATGTATAGGAGCAACTGTTCCGTTCTATTCCAAAAGGATTATAAAAAACTTGCTTTTTCGATCACTCCTAGTAGGTTAGCTGTGCAAATAATGAAAATCAAAATATCGTGAAATAGCGGAATTTCGGTGTTTTACCAAAAAAATTATAAGTCCGCCATTTGTTGTCAGATTTTGTTAAGTAAGTGCTTATTTTCTTTGGAAAAATGCCAGCTATACGTAAAAAAACCAAAATCGCTGTTAGCATCGCGTTTTATATTTTATATGAATTTTTCTGCCACATTTTTACTAAAAAAACGCAGTTTTTTAACTTTTTAAGCCGCCAACATCAAAACTACTCACCCGATTTGAAAATTTTCTGAGAATGAGTTGTAGACGGCTCAATTTGCTTTAATTTGAGTAGTAGTAGGATCAAATACGTCAAAGAAGACGAAAGATATGCTCAAAATTGTAAGTGTACCTCCAAAAATTTAAAAAAAAAAGTTCAAAAATTTGTATCTCGAAAACCAATCAACAGAAAAATTTTTAAAACTCATTTTCGTGTTTAGTAGGTCAAAATCAATGAGAAAAAGTATGCTAGAAACAAAGAACAGAGAAAATTTTGTTATTTGTGACCTAGTGTAGTTGGATTAAACACATTCTCCCTTCCGACATTGGCATTAAAATCTCCTAGTACAATCTTAATGTCATGGCCAGGGCAGCGGTCATACGTTTCCTCTAGGAGCTCATAGAATATGTCTTTGGCATCATCATCTTTCTCTTCTGTCGGGGCATGCACACAAATTAGGGAAATATAAAAATATTTCGCTTTTATGGAGATTGTGGCTATTCGTTCACTCACAGGGTTGAACCTAGAGACTAGATGTCGCAGTCTTTTGCCAACTACAAATCCGCAACCAAATTCATTTTTTTTTCATGGCAACTGTAGTATATATCGCAGTTTCTTTTTCTTGTGCAGCCATTTCCTGTCCATCGCATTTCCTGGATAGCGGTAATGTCAGCCTTATAACTTTCGAGGACATCTGCCAGTTGGATACTTGCACCGGATCTATATAGAGTTCTTACATTCCAAGTGCATATCGGTAAATTGTGGTCCTTATAACGTTTGCGGAGGTCGTCAACATATAGGGGTTGTTTATGTTTTCTTGTTCGTTTACGTATTTTCACTGCCATTATGGACGGTGGCGGGAGGCAAACCCAGTCCACCGGGTTTTTGCATTTTACCTACTGCCAGGATATTTGATTGCAGCCGCTCATTATGGATCAGACGCTGACCAGGATGCGATATGTTGAACCTGGATTTTCTTCTTTTAGTTTCTATCCGCCGTTGGGCTGTATGTTTGGCTCATCCGCCTTCTAAGGACAAAAGAATAAGCCCGATTGTTTGATGAGGTGCAGTGACATCAGTCACCTACTAAACCTGATTTGATGCTCATTTGTTTCGCCTTCTCACACTAGCTGGCTAACGGAGGTTTCCGAAAAGCCATTGCCCAGGATATACTGCGTGGAAGTAGTGAGCTGCTTGGACTGCCCAATGAAGGAATCATTTCTGGCCACTCCCAAGTGAATGGCAATCAGAAACTTTCCACCTCCACGGACAGTCCAATGTCCTAATCTGCCAGTGTATATTAGCCCAGTTCCTCATTCACCTCATCATCGTCTGCATCGCCCATAAGTCAAATAGTAAGCCGTCCCATCTTCCCCTGCAAATATTCGGTAAGTCCATTTTTACTCTACTTTTCAAACGGACTGTGGGCAGACCACTCTGGACAGATCAGAGAAAGGTAGTTAGGGTGTGATATTTTTAAGAGAATAAAAAGAATAAAATATAGCTAGGCATAAGATATAAAAAAATTAATAAGTGTAAAATGAACTAAAAAGTGCCACCAAAGAAATATTATTGTACATTAGACCGCCCGAAATATATATGAAAAATGCAAAAGTGTTTTTTTTTCGCTCCCCAGGGATTTTCTGGTAGGTAGGGTATAAAAAATAAGCTCCATTAAAAAATTTGACCTTGTTAGTTGATGCTGTCCACCCGGTTTTGATTTTACGTCCTAAAATGGACCCTAAAGTGGTATACAAAGTAATCGACCTATAACTTTGAAAATAACAGGTTTAGGAGATCGGTTAAGTATACCATATTTGTAGAGAATCATATAATACACCTTTTTGTAGTAGATTTCATCGATGCCCGTTTGACCATTTAAGCAGAGGTGGGCAATTTTTATGAAAATTTGTGAAATTGAATTTTTAAAACATCCATAACTTTTTTGTGAATGCAGATATTTTTATATGCAAACTGTCAATTGACAGAGTATTAAATGAAGTTTAAACTGCATAAAAATGTTACATTATTTTCTGCCCTTAAATAGGCAAGAAATTGCAAAAAAATTAATGAGTAAAAAAAATATAAAAATTTTATTAAAAACAGCGCATATTTATTTGAAGTTATTTATTACCAAATACATAGAAAAGAAAAAACACACTCTACTACATGGCGTTACAAACTAATTGACAAACTTAGTATACCCTCTACGAAAAGTAGACCTGAAAGTTGCAACTGTGTTGTCAGAAAAAAACATCTGTTTTTGTTTATTGCTTTGCAAACAGTAAAAAAGAAAGCACGTTTCCAAAAATACAATTTTTTGTTTGTTTATAAGTGTTTCTTTACAACAAAAATCGTGTAAAATTAAGATCAATGTGAATCCGGCATAAATAAGTAGAAAGCAAAATTTTGGAGGACTGTACGGATGTTAAAAGCTTGATGTGCAATAGATTAGGAGTTATTCTTTCTTCATGTGGAAAATCCAAAGTTTTGGGAGTACCCAAAGTACTTAGACAAACTGGTGCTCTGGAAGCTTCTGCCGTGTATTCAGCTTTGAATGATTGGAACGTTGAGAATAATGTAATGGCGATGTGCTATGACACAACTGCGAGTAATACCAGTACTTCAATTGGAGCCTCTGCTGTGCTGGAGCAGAAACTCGATAGGCAGCTGTTGCATTTTGCGTGTAGGCACTACGTAATGGAACTACTTGTAGGAGCTGCTTTTAAATCCACAATAGAGCCAACATCTTCAGGTCCTAATATATTATTATTTAACAAATTTCGCAAAGCATGGCCAAATCTCCAGCACGATTGTTTTGAAATTGGGTTTTCAGATACGTGTGCTGCAGAATTTGTTTCAGATGATCTTCGTAGTGATTTAGTTACTTTTATGAAAGATCAAATTCAAAATAAAGTCAAGAACGACAGACATGATTACATCGAAGTGCTTAAACTAAGTTTGCTGTTCCTTGGAGAAGAAATTCCTGGCTATAAAATTGCGAAACCAGGTGCTTTCAGTCATGCCAGATGGATGGCAAAAATTTTATATTCCCTTAAAATTTTCCTGTTTAGAAATCAGTTTGAATTATCAAGTAAGTATAATTTTTATTTCTATTTAATTTGTCATCTATTTAAAAAAATCTTAAATGTGTTAAAAATTAATAAATTTAAAAATATTTAAATTAATTTCAGCACAACTTTTGAAAAATATTCTGCGATTCAATGTTTTCGTAGTTTCAATCTATATAAAAAATTGGTTTCTATGTCAATTGGCACAAAAAGCACCAGCCAATGATTTGCAACTTTTGAAAGATCTCGAGAGATATAAATCCATAGATGATATAGTGGCAACTGCAGTACAAAATAAGTTTCGAAACCATCTTTGGTATTTAAGTGAAGCAAACATCGCGCTTGCGTTATTTGACGACGAAGTTGAAATCAATATAAAAAGAAGAATGATACTGAACTTTAATAAAGAGGGTCACCCAGAAAATCCAAAACGGATTAACTTGCCAGTCAACGAGATCATGAGTGCTGAATTATGTGACTTCGTTAGTAATAACACTTATTTATTTTTTGAAACTATATTAAACCAAGATATCACTGGAGTTAATAAAATTAAATTTGCTTTAATTTGAGTAGTAGTAGGATCAAATACGTCAAAGAAGACGAAAGATATGCTCAAAATTGTAAGTGTACCTCCAAAAATTTAAAAAAAAAAGTTCAAAAATTTGTATCTCGAAAACCAATCAACAGAAAAATTTTTAAAACTCATTTTCGTGTTTAGTAGGTCAAAATCAATGAGAAAAAGTATGCTAGAAACAAATAACAGAGAAAATTTTGTTATTTGTGACCTAGTGTAGTTGGATTAAACACATTCTCCCTTCCTACATTGGCATTAAAATCTCCTAGTACAATCTTAATGGCATGGCCAGGGCAGCGGTCATACGTTTCCTCTAGGAGCTCATAGAATATGTCTTTGGCATCATCATCTTTCTCTTCTGTCGGGGCATGCACACAAATTAGGGAAATATAAAAATATTTCGCTTTTATGGAGATTGTGGCTATTCGTTTACTCACAGGGTTGAACCTAGAGACTAGATGTCGCAGTCTTTTGCCAACTACAAATCCGCAACGAAATTCATTTTTTTTTCATGGCAACTGTAGTATATATCGCAGTTTCTTTTTCTTGTGCAGCCATTTCCTGTCCATCGCATTTCCTGGACAGCGGTAATGTCAGCCTTATAACTTTCGAGGACATCTGCCAGTTGGATACTTGCACCGGATCTACATAGAGTTCTTACATTCCAAGTGCATATCGGTAAATTGTGGTCCTTATAACGTTTGCGGAGGTCGTCAACATATAGGGGTTGTTTATGTTTTCTTGTTCGTTTACGTATTTTCACTGCCATTATGGACGGTGGCGGGAGGCAAACCCAGTCCACCGGGTTTTTGCATTTTACCTACTGCCAGGATATTTGATTGCAGCCGCTCATTATGGATCAGACGCTGACCAGGATGCGATATGTTGAACCTGGATTTTCTTCTTTTAGTTTCTATCCGCCGTTGGGCTGTATGTTTGGCTCATCCGCCTTCTAAGGACAAAAGAATAAGCCCGATTGTTTGATGAGGTGCAGTGACATCAGTCACCTACTAAACCTAATTTGATGCTCATTTGTTTCGCCTTCTCACACTAGCTGGCTAACGGAGGTTTCCGAAAAGCCATTGCCCAGGATATACTGCGTGGAAGTAGTGAGCTGCTTGGACTGCCCAATGAAGGAATCATTTCTGGCCACTCCCAAGTGAATGGCAATCAGAAACTTTCCACCTCCACGGACAGTCCAATGTCCTAATCTGCCAGTGTATATTAGCCCAATTCCTCATTCACCTCATCATCGTCTGCATCGCCCATAAGTCAAATAGTAAGCCGTCCCATCTTCCCCTGCAAATATTCGGTAAGTCCATTTTTACTCTACTTTTCAAACGGACTGTGGGCAGACCACTCTGGACAGATCAGAGAAAGGTAGTTAGGGTGTGATATTTTTAAGAGAATAAAAAGAATAAAATATAGCTAGGCATAAGATATAAAAAAATTAATAAGTGTAAAATGAACTAAAAAGTGCCACCAAAGAAATATTATTGTACATTAGACCGCCCGAAATATATATGAAAAATGCAAAAGTGTTTTTTTTTCGCTCCGCAGGGATTTTCTGGTAGGTAGGGTATAAAAAATAAGCTCCATTAAAAAATTTGACCTTGTTAGTTGATGCTGTCCACCCGGTTTTGATTTTACGTCCTAAAATGGACCCTAAAGTGGTATACAAAGTAATCGACCTATAACTTTGAAAATAACAGGTTTAGGAGATCGGTTAAGTACACCATATTTGTAGAGAATCATATAATACACCTTTTTGTAGTAGATTTCATCGATGTCCGTTTGACCATTTAAGCAGAGGTGGGCAATTTTTATGAAAATTTGTGAAATTGAATTTTTAAAACATCCATAACTTTTTTGTGAATGCAGATATTTTTATATGCAAACTGTCAATTGACAGAGTATTAAATGAAGTTTAAACTGCATAAAAATGTTACATTATTTTCTGCCCTTAAATAGGCAAGAAATTGCAAAAAAATTAATGAGTAAAAAAAATATAAAAATTTTATTAAAAACAGCGCATATTTATTTGAAGTTATTTATTACCAAATACATAGAAAAGAAAAAACACACTCTACTACATGGCGTTACAAACTAATTGACAAACTTAGTATACCCTCTACGAAAAGTAGACCTGAAAGTTGCAACTGTGTTGTCAGAAAAAAACATCTGTTTTTGTTTATTGCTTTGCAAACGGTAAAAAAGAAAGCACGTTTCCAAAAATACAATTTTTTGTTTGTTTATAAGTGTTTCTTTACAACAAAAATCGTGTAAAATTAAAATCAATGTGAATCCGGCATAAATAAGTAGAAAGCAAAATTTTGGAGGACTGTACGGATGTTAAAAGCTTGATGTGCAATAGATTAGGAGTTATTCTTTCTTCATGTGGAAAATCCAAAGTTTTGGGAGTACCCAAAGTACTTAGACAAACTGGTGCTCTGGAAGCTTCTGCCGTGTATTCAGCTTTGAATGATTGGAACGTTGAGAATAATGTAATGGCGATGTGCTATGACACAACTGCGAGTAATACCAGTACTTCAATTGGAGCCTCTGCTGTGCTGGAGCAGAAACTCGATAGGCAGCTGTTGCATTTTGCGTGTAGGCACCACGTAATGGAACTACTTGTAGGAGCTGCTTTTAAATCCACAATAGAGCCAACATCTTCAGGTCCTAATATATTATTATTTAACAAATTTCGCAAAGCATGGCCAAATCTCCAGCACGATTGTTTTGAAATTGGGTTTTCAGATACGTGTGCTGCAGAATTTGTTTCAGATGATCTTCGTAGTGATTTAGTTACTTTTATGAAAGATCAAATTCAAAATAAAGTCAAGAACGACAGACATGATTACATCGAAGTGCTTAAACTAAGTTTGCTGTTCCTTGGAGAAGAAATTCCTGGCTATAAAATTGCGAAACCAGGTGCTTTCAGTCATGCCAGATGGATGGCAAAAATTTTATATTCCCTTAAAATTTTCCTGTTTAGAAATCAGTTTGAATTATCAAGTAAGTATAATTTTTATTTCTATTTAATTTGTCATCTATTTAAAAAAATCTTAAATGTGTTAAAAATTAATAAATTTAAAAATATTTAAATTAATTTCAGCACAACTTTTGAAAAATATTCTGCGATTCAATGTTTTCGTAGTTTCAATCTATATAAAAAATTGGTTTCTATGTCAATTGGCACAAAAAGCACCAGCCAATGATTTGCAACTTTTGAAAGATCTCGAGAGATATAAATCCATAGATGATATAGTGGCAACTGCAGTACAAAATAAGTTTCGAAACCATCTTTGGTATTTAAGTGAAGCAAACATCGCGCTTGCGTTATTTGACGACGAAGTTGAAATCAATATAAAAAGAAGAATGATACTGAACTTTAATAAAGAGGGCCACCCAGAAAATCCAAAACGGATTAACTTGCCAGTCAACGAGATCATGAGTGCTGAATTATGTGACTTCGTTAGTAATAACACTTATTTATTTTTTGAAACTATATTAAACCAAGATATCACTGGAGTTAATAAAAGCTTTTTAAAAGACGATCCAGTCACATGGAATGAAAGCGAAGATTATGTTGCTGCTAGCAAAATTGTCAAAAGTTTACTTGTAGTAAACGATATTGCTGAGCGTGGAATAGCTTTAATTACACGATTTAACGCAATTTTAACACACCAAGAAGATCAGAAGCAATTACTTATGCAAACAATGGAGGAACATTTTGAAGCATTGCCATCAGAAAGTTTCTCTAAATCTATGTTCGTTAATTACCTTAACAAAACAAAACTTAATTAATTTTATGTCTCTTAATTTTTTTGAATTATTAATTTAATTTTTTTACAATATTTTAAAATTTTTTTTATGGGACGAATCGCGTCAACCAGGCCACATAAAAAGCATATAAAAGTATAGAAAAATAAAATAACATTAAAATCCAATTAGGACCTTGTAATTAATTACCTTTACAATGCCGAATAACACGTTTAATTCGGTTCACAGGTTCTTAAACTGCAGCATTTTTACTGTAGGGAAGTTTGCAAATTTGCAGGTTTTTCTTCAATTTTCCAATGCGAACAACTCCCGAATAATGTAACATTTTTATACAGTTTAAACTTCATTTAATACTCTATCAATTGACAGTTTGCATATAAAAATATCTGCATTCACAAAAAAGTTATGGATGTTTTAAAAATTCAATTTCACAAATTTTCTTAAAAATTGCCCACCTCTGCTTAAATGGTCAAACGGACATCGATGAAATCTACTACAAAAAGGTGTATTATATGATTCTCTACAAATATGGTATACTTAACCGATCTCCTAAACCTGTTATTTTCAAAGTTATAGGTCGATTACTTTGTATACCACTTTAGAGTCCATTTTAGGACGTAAAATCAAAACCGGGTGGACAGTATCAACTAACAAGGTCAAATTTTTTAATGGAGCTTATTTTTTATACCCTACCTACCAGAAAAATCCTGGGGAGCGAAGAAAAAAACACTTTTGCATTTTCGGGCGGTCTATTGTACATATAAGCTGAAAACATGAATATTTAAAATCATAAGATCATTAAAATTAGTTCGCTAAATATGCAATTTGCCGATTTAGCTAACTAAGAATACAGCTATACAGGGTGATTCATGGCAAATATCTCCAGGGTATTCCTTGGCTCATTTCATGAAGAAAAGTCCACTAGGACCATGTCCGAAAATGCAAGGGTGCGAAATGGCAGCGGGTGCAAAATTTTCGCATTGGCGGTCGGAGGTTAGTAAGGTAAAGTTGCTAACTTCTGAGCCAGTGGTCGGATTTTTTTGTTTTTGGGCTTGTTGGAAAGGTCTTTAAGAGGCCTTTTAGAATCAATAAAAAAAAGTAGAAAAAATTCAAATCGCCGAGATACAGAGCTTTCGGATAACCTCAATTCACATAACCTCAATTTGCTCAGCCAGATGGCAGGTAACTTATGTTAGATAGCCATACCTCTTATCTTTCCAAAACGACTAAACGAAGCCCAGAGGTCTTACCGTTCCAAAGTCATGACCATTTTACTGAAATGCAAACATGTTTGTTTTTGATTTTGGAAACGAAATAACAGCACACATTTATTAGTAAAGAAATTAAAAAAATGTTGTATGACACTATCAATATAGGCCTAAAATATAATGTACAAATATATTAAAAATACATTTAAAACAATAAATTGTCTAGTTTATTCCAGTACAGAAAGAAGTAAATGTGCGTGGAATTTCTATAAAAAATAATTCGTAACAGGTATCCAACGGGATAAGACACATCAATAAAAATGTGCACTTTTTTTTAACTGTGAACGAAGTCACAAAGGAACAAGAACAGTAATGCCGCGTTCACAAGTATTTCTGAGCGCTCATTACTTTGCTACCGTTCATATACTTTACAAACGGCATTCGCGAGAATGCTAACATAAGAAACTAACCCGTAAAAGACATAGTTTTTGACTATAAATTCTTTATATATGACCACGTCCCTTTGTCCTATCCAGCCCATATTTTGATAGTTCATTTTTCGTCGCCATTAGTTTGCCTGTGTCAGTTCGATTGGATCACGGGAAAAGGGTTAACAATCAATCCAAAATTTTTCGGCATGTATACACGACACGAATATCTTTTTTTACCGATATAACTTTTCACGGAGATTTTGGCTGTCGCAAAGTGTTAATCTAATTATCTGAAAAACAAATGTAACAAAATGTAACTTTTTCGAAAATAACAAGGTTCTAGCAACGGATTCTGTTAGAGGGGGTAAACAAATATACGTGTACTGGCGTTTTGAAGGTTTTCGTTTGGATTTTTTTAAGGGAGATGGGGTGAAATTTTTCTCCTTTTGCACATTCTTATGATGAATCTGCATAGGAAACCATCTTATACTTATATTTTAGGTATAGGGTATGTTCAGAAATTCTATGTAAAAATTTACGAGAAACATTTTTGTGGAATACTATAACCCTCTGCCGCCTTAATATGCGGGTCGTTTTTGTTCTTTTGCTGAAAAGTGTAAAAAACACTCTTAAAAGAGGGCCCAACGTGTTAAAATTAACTGCAAAAAATATTCCTCATAAAATGCTACTATTAGTTTCTTAACTCAACTTGTCTGCCAAATATAAATCATAACTGAAAATCCATTTAAGGGTTACTTTTGTCTTAAATGTGCGCTAAAATGTCCCACAAAACTGCATTTTAGGGGGTTGGTGTGTATTGAACAAATATTCTACGTGAAATTTCACCGAAGAAAAGAAAACTGTAAAACTGTAAATAAAAGAGCAGTATACATTTCGGTATCTAAAAAAAAATTATTAAATTTTCTTTTAGCTTTTGGTAATCCTTTGCCGTCATCAAACAATATGTCAGCGACACGAGAATGAATACTTTTCCCAGCGTTCTTCAATAGGTGCACATGTTTGATGACATCGTTCACCATGTACATCGGACTCTGTTGTCAACTGATGCTCAAACTAATTCAAATGAGAATTCAAAAAAATAACCTAGTTTTTCAAAAGCACTTAGCATGGTGTCGACGAATATTCGAGCAACAGGGTAACGATCTGTCGGTGGTGCAATGGTTAGTATGCGCGGCTCTTGTACATGAGATCCTGGGTTCGAACCCTGCTCTGACCACCTTAAAATTTCTTTCGGCGGTGGTCACCTCGCATAGGGACGGCGACACTATCGAGTATATAGCCATGAAAAAGCTTCTCAAAATACCGTTCGGAATCGGTGTAAAACTGTAGGTCCCAATCAGTGAGTGAAAACTGGAAAGCGCACAGCTCAGTGATTGTGAGATGTTCTCCCCTGTCCCTTCATGGGATGTAATGGGAAACCATTTATTTATTATTAGGGCAACGATTTTTGCCTAGAAAGTTGTAAATAACTTCATTAATGCTTCTCCATGCGGCAAGTTCGTTTGGTGAGAGTATTTGCTCAAATTCAGCGTGTTGCATAAGTTTTCGTATGTCCGGACCAACAAAAACACATGTTGTAATGAAGAGACACAATTTTTTAAATTTATTTTGTATCAAACCAATGACAAAAATTAAAGTTTAATGCATTCATACCTTCTTTTATCTTTGCTTCGCTAAGTTGTGGAAACAATGTCTGCAGAAAATGCAATGGTTCTCCTTGTGTATTTTACCATACCAAGTTTTATATGCAATGGTGGTAAAATAATTTTTACTGTACATCGGTGGATGGAGGTATCCTGCTCGTCGAGTGTCCCTTCAACTCTTGGCTCCCATTGTTGATTGAAACATTGGTTCGCCTTCCATCTGCTATCTCAGTTCCATAAAAATCATCCATAGTTAAGGAATCCAGCTCGCATACCCCAGAGAAAGCTAATAACTTTAAGCCGTAACCGACCCGCCGTTTGTGCTCTTCATAGTTTACAGCATCCAATATAAATTTTATCGAATAATAACTTTCCTTCATGTCAACTCCATACGCTATTGGAACAGGAATCTTGGAATTATAGGTTTAAGACTTTTCTTGGAACGTTCTATAAACGTACGCCAGTCCTCGGGGTTATATTCGATATTCATTTCCGCCATTAAGCCTTCAAATTCGTTGCAATTAGTAAATACGTTGGACTCGTTAACTAAAAAGTATGGCAGAAAAATGCATTGAAGATTACGAAAACAAGTAACGCTAATACCAGGTTCAAACAGATGAAGGTTTTGCAAGTCTGCAGCTAATATTTCTGATTTATGTTTATAAAGGTTCAGCTTCTTTGCCAATGTATTTAATTGCTCTTGCTACATTAATATTGGGCTTGGGGCTGCTTCTTTTCGTGAGTAACCACTGCCAATGGCTTCTGTTCCAACCCATGTAGTGGCATCAAGATTTTGACTAGGACTTGTAGTATATAGCTCAAATGGTGGAGGTTCATCACAATGTGATACTGGGAGCAAGGCTGATGGTACTGATTTATGCACAAAGCACTTTCGCGTATACCTGTTCAAATGTAATATGTTGGAATTTTGGCATACGTAGCAAGTGGTGTTGCCATGTTTACCAGCGCATGGGAATACCAAAGTGCATTGATTGTCATTGACCTGCATAGAAAATTAAAAATATTACTATCGTGGTGTAAACTAAACTGAAAAATTAAATTACCTTTGGACCACAGCATTAAACCGTTGTAACATAGCGACAGCAATATTTGGGCGTCCACAGCTCATCGGGAGAAACGTCCAGTTGAAGACGTCTTCTTCTTTGCTATAAAAAACTTAACTCTTTTTTCAGAAATTGTGTAGTTGCTCCTTCACGTGAAATGCTCCACATGTACTGCAATTCGAACAGGTTTTGATTTGATTTTGCTTCTTCATACACCGACAGAAACAGCTTCATCAATTTTATGAATTCCTTCATCAATTTTATGAAACATTTCTTCATTATCCAACCTACGACACATTTCATTGAATGGAAACAATATTACATCAAGATTATAGCAATTTTTCCTCAATTTGCTGTAAGTTTGTCATCAAGTTGAAGTAAATTTTTCACCATTTTGATGTATATTTTTTACCAATTTACTGTACGTTTATCGCCAATTAGATGTAAGGTGGTCGTCAATTTGATGTAAATTTATCATCAATTTGATATAAATTGGTGACAATTTTTTTTGTAAATTGTGTCATAATGAATAGCCTAACTCTTTGGTCATTTTGTTCGTCGTAAAACACCCACACGCATAGGGTAGAAGGCCTAATAAAAAATGTCCATACCGTATATAATGTTTCTGTCCACTGCACTATTTTCTAATATGTTTTAATTTTCAATTTTCTACTGCTGTTTTGTTTCTTTTTCTAATTATTTTTTTAATAATACGTCCATATTTACGTATTCCAAATTCCAAATATCCATGATGCAGATTGATGTAAAAAAGATCATCAATTCAATGAAGCTGAAAAAGGTGAAGAAACACATAATCTTCAAATTTCCAATTCCAATTCTTTGTCATTGAATTGGTGAAATTTGTCATCAATTCAATTCAATCAATTGATGAATATTTATCGTCGATTTGATGTAAGCATTACCTTTTAGTGTAGTTTTTTGTTGCAGGCCGAGGATCTTATCATCCAAAGTGCAGCTGACAAAGTATGACGGGCCTAATTAGCGCAGTGTGAATAACTTACAACATTTGCCCTTATTTTTTTGTTCATAGATTTAAATCTACAGCTTTGTTTTGTTCTCCAATTTTACGTAGAATATCTTTCCAATACACACCAACCCCCTAGAATGCAGTTTTATGGGACCTTTTTAGCGCCAACTCGGTATAAGTACGAAATTAACCCTCAAATGGATTTTCAGTTTTGACTTATTTGTGACATTAAAGTTGAGTTTTGAGCTTTCGTGTGTTAAGAAACTTGTAGTAGATTTTTACGAGTAATATTTTTGTAGTATATTTTAAGCCGTTACAGCCCTGTTTTAGTGGAGTTTTTACCAATTTCCACAACAAGAACATATTGAGGCGTATTCCACAAAAATGTTTCTCGTAAATTTTTATACTAAATTGCTGAACACACGCTATACCTAAAATGTAAGGATAAAGTAATTTCGTATGTGCAAAAGGGGAAAATTTCATCGCGCTTAAAAAAATTCAGACATAAACTTTCAAAACGCCGATACACGTATATTCTTTTTTATCCCATCTACCGGAATCCGTTGTCAGATTTTTTTGTTTTTTTTCCACAGTGTTATATGTACTCCAAATTTGCGAAGATGAAGTTTGAGTATGTTTTATAACAGTTGGTAATTAAAGCAATATATTCCACAAATTTATATTATGGAAATCAGTGTAGCAACATTTGTTGGAAACAATATAAAGCGTAAATACGGTTTGGGGCGTTTCCGATTTAATATGGAAGGAAATGCAATATGTACGAATGCAAATTGTAATATTTTTTCACACCGTAATGAATTCACTCTAAATTATCAAGGACACATTTTTCAGGATAATCAAAGAAAAGTGCAGCTTAAGGTATCCGTTCGTAAAACAAGAATATCAGAAATGGATTTTAGTTTTTCACTAATACTAAAAACGTGGATACCCAGAAAATATCAGATTTTTAAGCAATCCTTATCATAGAGTAATTGTTTTCTAAACATTGAATTTGAAAAGCTCACACCTGTAGGTATGTTTTTCATTGTTTCTCAAATTGTTATCGGTCTTATAAATTAAAATTTCAGGACTCGCTATTAACAAGTGCAGCTATAAAATACAAAAAAAATGTAAACAATCTTAAAACTCACACCCAAGAAAATTTTGAGAAATCATCGTAGCTGTTGATGTTTGAGAAAAACAACATTTTTGAAACAAGCCCGATGTTAATTTTAATGTTTTTATCGAATTTTTAAATGATTTTAAAATGAATTTCCTGTGTTTATAAAAATTATACGAATATGTGAATAAAAATATTGCATAAAAACTCTTAACAATTTATTATATATTTTACAGCCCGATTCTGTGAATTCTTGATAAATTTTTTATCAAGATATTTTGTCAGGATTTTTATCAACCAAAAGTTCGGTTGGTATTCTGTGGCAACATTGATAAATAAAAAGCTTTTGAAATTCACCAGTGTGGTGAATTTCTATTGACAGCTGATTTTGTTTATTGTTATCAAATTATTGGCAGAAAAAAAAAAAAATATGGATACATAAATTCTGCCTCCGACAACTGAAAAGGATCGCTTGAGTCGCGTAATCTACGTAAGTCACACCTACGCCTCCTTTTTGCCGCATTTTCATCGTCTTCACAAATCAGCATTAACACAATTATTTCTTCTTCCATTTTTCTAAAAGGATACGCAAATTTATACATGTATTTTAAAAATGAATCGATTACATGAAGCGTGCACTATGAAGCGTGCACTATTTACCGAATTTGAATACACACACACAATAAATTAGAGTTATCAATACCACATGAGACTTTGACAAATTATCAACTAAAAAGCTTTTATTTTTTGTAGTAGAATACCAAATCTTGATAAATATTCAAAAGTTGATAAATACTCAATGTGGTGAACTTATCAAGTGCACAGAATCGGGCTGTTAGTGTACACTACTAGTATGACCCTTATTTTTTTTTAACGAAGAAAATGTTAATTTGGTCCAAAAACTGGTTTGTGCCGCAAAAACTGGGCATGCCGCAAGCGCCCTAGAGATCTTGCAAGAATCACTCTTAGAGATTTTATTGAAATACGGTAATACAATTATTCGCGGTTGCGTACCCTCGTGTTTTATGTATAAAATAATATTTAAGTACAGAGATAAAGGGTTTTTCAACAGAGACGCTAAATCGATAGGAACAGCAAACGACGCCATATTTTTTCCCGCTCTTTTGACATTTCTCTTCAGTACGGTTTCAACACGGAAAGATATACGGGCCAACAACGAGTCGAAATTATTAAAATTTACTACCGAACTTTGGAGTCAGTGGCCTCAACTTCAGTGGCCTCAATCATCTTCAGCGATGAGGCTCATTTCTGGCTGAATGGCTTCGTCAATAAGCAAAATATGCGTTATTGGTGAGACAGCAATCCACACGTAATCCATGAGTCATCATTGCATTCCGAAAAAATTACGGTTTGGTGCGGTTTATGGGCCGGCGGCGTCATTGGGCCGTACTTTTTCCGTGATGATGTGAATGCGAATCGCCACCGTTCAATGATAACCGAATATTTTTGGCCCCAATTTGATAAAATGGACTTGGAGGACATGTGATTCTAACAGGACGGCGCCACACAGCGAATGCCACAATCAATTTATTGGAAACCAAGTTTGGTGAACGTGTTATCTCACGAAATGGCCCAATCGATTGGCCGCCTCGGTCGTGCGATTTGACGCCGTTAGATTATTTCCTGTTGGGCTACGTCAAGTCTATGGTCTTTGGTATTTAAGTGAAGCAAACATCGCGCTTGCGTTATTTGACGACGAAGTTGAAATCAATATAAAAAGAAGAATGATACTGAACTTTAATAAAGAGGGTCACCCAGAAAATCCAAAACGGATTAACTTGCCAGTCAACGAGATCATGAGTGCTGAATTATGTGACTTCGTTAGTAATAACACTTATTTATTTTTTGAAACTATATTAAACCAAGATATCACTGGAGTTAATAAAAGCTTTTTAAAAGACGATCCAGTCACATGGAATGAAAGCGAAGATTATGTTGCTGCTAGCAAAATTGTCAAAAGTTTACTTGTAGTAAACGATATTGCTGAGCGTGGAATAGCTTTAATTACACGATTTAACGCAATTTTAACACACCAAGAAGATCAGAAGCAATTACTTATGCAAACAATGGAGGAACATTTTGAAGCATTGCCATCAGAAAGTTTCTCTAAATCTATGTTCGTTAATTACCTTAACAAAACAAAACTTAATTAATTTTATTTTATGTCTCTTAATTTTTTTGAATTATTAATTTAATTTTTTTACAATATTTTAAAATTTTTTTTATGGGACGAATCGCGTCAACCAGGCCACATAAAAAGCATATAAAAGTATAGAAAAATAAAATAACATTAAAATCCAATTAGGACCTTGTAATTAATTACCTTTACAATGCCGAATAACACGTTTAATTCGGTTCACAGGTTCTTAAACTGCAGCATTTTTACTGTAGGGAAGTTTGCAAATTTGCAGGTTTTTCTTCAATTTTCCAATGCGAACAACTCCCGAATAATGTAACATTTTTATACAGTTTAAACTTCATTTAATACTCTATCAATTGACAGTTTGCATATAAAAATATCTGCATTCACAAAAAAGTTATGGATGTTTTAAAAATTCAATTTCACAAATTTTCTTAAAAATTGCCCACCTCTGCTTAAATGGTCAAACGGACATCGATGAAATCTACTACAAAAAGGTGTATTATATGATTCTCTACAAATATGGTATACTTAACCGATCTCCTAAACCTGTTATTTTCAAAGTTATAGGTCGATTACTTTGTATACCACTTTAGAGTCCATTTTAGGACGTAAAATCAAAACCGGGTGGACAGTATCAACTAACAAGGTCAAATTTTTTAATGGAGCTTATTTTTTATACCCTACCTACCAGAAAAATCCTGGGGAGCGAAGAAAAAAACACTTTTGCATTTTCGGGCGGTCTATTGTACATATAAGCTGAAAACATGAATATTTAAAATCATAAGATCATTAAAATTAGTTCGCTAAATATGCAATTTGCCGATTTAGCTAACTAAGAATACAGCTATACAGGGTGATTCATGGCAAATATCTCCAGGGTATTCCTTGGCTCATTTCATGAAGAAAAGTCCACTAGGACCATGTCCGAAAATGCAAGGGTGCGAAATGGCAGCGGGTGCAAAATTTTCGCATTGGCGGTCGGAGGTTAGTAAGGTAAAGTTGCTAACTTCTGAGCCAGTGGTCGGATTTTTTTGTTTTTGGGCTTGTTGGAAAGGTCTTTAAGAGGCCTTTTAGAATCAATAAAAAAAGTAGAAAAAATTCAAATCGCCGAGATACAGAGCTTTCGGATAACCTCAATTCACATAACCTCAATTTGCTCAGCCAGATGGCAGGTAACTTATGTTAGATAGCCATACCTCTTATCTTTCCAAAACGACCTAAACGAAGCCCAGAGGTCTTACCGTTCCAAAGTCATGACCATTTTACTGAAATGCAAACATGTTTGTTTTTGATTTTGGAAACGAAATAACAGCACACATTTATTAGTAAAGAAATTAAAAAAATGTTGTATGACACTATCAATATAGGCCTAAAATATAATGTACAAATATATTAAAAATACATTTAAAACAATAAATTGTCTAGTTTATTCCAGTACAGAAAGAAGTAAATGTGCGTGGAATTTCTATAAAAAATAATTCGTAACAGGTATCCAACGGGATAAGACACATCAATAAAAATGTGCACTTTTTTTTAACTGTGAACGAAGTCACAAAGGAACAAGAACAGTAATGCCGCGTTCACAAGTATTTCTGAGCGCTCATTACTTTGCTACCGTTCATATACTTTACAAACGGCATTCGCGAGAATGCTAACATAAGAAACTAACCCGTAAAAGACATAGTTTTTGACTATAAATTCTTTATATATGACCACGTCCCTTTGTCCTATCCAGCCCATATTTTGATAGTTCATTTTTCGTCGCCATTAGTTTGCCTGTGTCAGTTCGATTGGATCACGGGAAAAGGGTTAACAATCAATCCAAAATTTTTCGGCATGTATACACGACACGAATATCTTTTTTTACCGATATAACTTTTCACGGAGATTTTGGCTGTCGCAAAGTGTTAATCTAATTATCTGAAAAACAAATGTAACAAAATGTAACTTTTTCGAAAATAACAAGGTTCTAGCAACGGATTCTGTTAGAGGGGGTAAACAAATATACGTGTACTGGCGTTTTGAAGGTTTTCGTTTGGATTTTTTTAAGGGAGATGGGGTGAAATTTTTCTCCTTTTGCACATTCTTATGATGAATCTGCATAGGAAACCATCTTATACTTATATTTTAGGTATAGGGTATGTTCAGAAATTCTATGTAAAAATTTACGAGAAACATTTTTGTGGAATACTATAACCCTCTGCCGCCTTAATATGCGGGTCGTTTTTGTTCTTTTGCTGAAAAGTGTAAAAAACACTCTTAAAAGAGGGCCCAACGTGTTAAAATTAACTGCAAAAAATATTCCTCATAAAATGCTACTATTAGTTTCTTAACTCAACTTGTCTGCCAAATATAAATCATAACTGAAAATCCATTTAAGGGTTACTTTTGTCTTAAATGTGCGCTAAAATGTCCCACAAAACTGCATTTTAGGGGGTTGGTGTGTATTGAACAAATATTCTACGTGAAATTTCACCGAAGAAAAGAAAACTGTAAAACTGTAAATAAAAGAGCAGTATACATTTCGGTATCTAAAAAAAAATTATTAAATTTTCTTTTAGCTTTTGGTAATCCTTTGCCGTCATCAAACAATATGTCAGCGACACGAGAATGAATACTTTTCCCAGCGTTCTTCAATAGGTGCACATGTTTGATGACATCGTTCACCATGTACATCGGACTCTGTTGTCAACTGATGCTCAAACTAATTCAAATGAGAATTCAAAAAAATAACCTAGTTTTTCAAAAGCACTTAGCATGGTGTCGACGAATATTCGAGCAACAGGGTAACGATCTGTCGGTGGTGCAATGGTTAGTATGCGCGGCTCTTGTACATGAGATCCTGGGTTCGAACCCTGCTCTGACCACCTTAAAATTTCTTTCGGCGGTGGTCACCTCGCATAGGGACGGCGACACTATCGAGTATATAGCCATGAAAAAGCTTCTCAAAATACCGTTCGGAATCGGTGTAAAACTGTAGGTCCCAATCAGTGAGTGAAAACTGGAAAGCGCACAGCTCAGTGATTGTGAGATGTTCTCCCCTGTCCCTTCATGGGATGTAATGGGAAACCATTTATTTATTATTAGGGTAACGATTTTTGCCTAGAAAGTTGTAAATAACTTCATTAATGCTTCTCCATGCGGCAAGTTCGTTTGGTGAGAGTATTTGCTCAAATTCAGCGTGTTGCATAAGTTTTCGTATGTCCGGACCAACAAAAACACATGTTGTAATGAAGAGACACAATTTTTTAAATTTATTTTGTATCAAACCAATGACAAAAATTAAAGTTTAATGCATTCATACCTTCTTTTATCTTTGCTTCGCTAAGTTGTGGAAACAATGTCTGCAGAAAATGCAATGGTTCTCCTTGTGTATTTTACCATACCAAGTTTTATATGCAATGGTGGTAAAATAATTTTTACTGTACATCGGTGGATGGAGGTATCCTGCTCGCCGAGTGTCCCTTCAACTCTTGGCTCCCATTGTTGATTGAAACATTGGTTCGCCTTCCATCTGCTATCTCAGTTCCATAAAAATCATCCATAGTTAAGGAATCCAGCTCGCATACCCCAGAGAAAGCTAATAACTTTAAGCCGTAACCGACCCGCCGTTTGTGCTCTTCATAGTTTACAGCATCCAATATAAATTTTATCGAATAATAACTTTCCTTCATGTCAACTCCATACGCTATTGGAACAGGAATCTTGGAATTATAGGTTTAAGACTTTTCTTGGAACGTTCTATAAACGTACGCCAGTCCTCGGGGTTATATTCGATATTCATTTCCGCCATTAAGCCTTCAAATTCGTTGCAATTAGTAAATACGTTGGACTCGTTAACTAAAAAGTATGGCAGAAAAATGCATTGAAGATTACGAAAACAAGTAACGCTAATACCAGGTTCAAACAGATGAAGGTTTTGCAAGTCTGCAGCTAATATTTCTGATTTATGTTTATAAAGGTTCAGCTTCTTTGCCAATGTATTTAATTGCTCTTGCTACATTAATATTGGGCTTGGGGCTGCTTCTTTTCGTGAGTAACCACTGCCAATGGCTTCTGTTCCAACCCATGTAGTGGCATCAAGATTTTGACTAGGACTTGTAGTATATAGCTCAAATGGTGGAGGTTCATCACAATGTGATACTGGGAGCAAGGCTGATGGTACTGATTTATGCACAAAGCACTTTCGCGTATACCTGTTCAAATGTAATATGTTGGAATTTTGGCATACGTAGCAAGTGGTGTTGCCATGTTTACCAGCGCATGGGAATACCAAAGTGCATTGATTGTCATTGACCTGCATAGAAAATTAAAAATATTACTATCGTGGTGTAAACTAAACTGAAAAATTAAATTACCTTTGGACCACAGCATTAAACCGTTGTAACATAGCGACAGCAATATTTGGGCGTCCACAGCTCATCGGGAGAAACGTCCAGTTGAAGACGTCTTCTTCTTTGCTATAAAAAACTTAACTCTTTTTTCAGAAATTGTGTAGTTGCTCCTTCACGTGAAATGCTCCACATGTACTGCAATTCGAACAGGTTTTGATTTGATTTTGCTTCTTCATACACCGACAGAAACAGCTTCATCAATTTTATGAATTCCTTCATCAATTTTATGAAACATTTCTTCATTATCCAACCTACGACACATTTCATTGAATGGAAACAATATTACATCAAGATTATAGCAATTTTTCCTCAATTTGCTGTAAGTTTGTCATCAAGTTGAAGTAAATTTTTCTCCATTTTGATGTATATTTTTTTACCAATTTACTGTACGTTTATCGCCAATTAGATGTAAGGTGGTCGTCAATTTGATGTAAATTTATCATCAATTTGATATAAATTGGTGACAATTTTTTTTGTAAATTGTGTCATAATGAATAGCCTAACTCTTTGGTCATTTTGTTCGTCGTAAAACACCCACACGCATAGGGTAGAAGGCCTAATAAAAAATGTCCATACCGTATATAATGTTTCTGTCCACTGCACTATTTTCTAATATGTTTTAATTTTCAATTTTCTACTGCTGTTTTGTTTCTTTTTCTAATTATTTTTTTAATAATACGTCCATATTTACGTATTCCAAATTCCAAATATCCATGATGCAGATTGATGTAAAAAAGATCATCAATTCAATGAAGCTGAAAAAGGTGAAGAAACACATAATCTTCAAATTTCCAATTCCAATTCTTTGTCATTGAATTGGTGAAATTTGTCATCAATTCAATTCAATCAATTGATGAATATTTATCGTCGATTTGATGTAAGCATTACCTTTTAGTGTAGTTTTTTGTTGCAGGCATCTTATCATCCAAAGTGCAGCTGACAAAGTATGACGGGCCTAATTAGCGCAGTGTGAATAACTTACAACATTTGCCCTTATTTTTTTGTTCATAGATTTAAATCTACAGCTTTGTTTTGTTCTCCAATTTTACGTAGAATATCTTTCCAATACACACCAACCCCCTAGAATGCAGTTTTATGGGACCTTTTTAGCGCCAACTCGGTATAAGTACGAAATTAACCCTCAAATGGATTTTCAGTTTTGACTTATTTGTGACATTAAAGTTGAGTTTTGAGCTTTCGTGTGTTAAGAAACTTGTAGTAGATTTTTACGAGTAATATTTTTGTAGTATATTTTAAGCCGTTACAGCCCTGTTTTAGTGGAGTTTTTACCAATTTCCACAACAAGAACATATTGAGGCGTATTCCACAAAAATGTTTCTCGTAAATTTTTATACTAAATTGCTGAACACACGCTATACCTAAAATGTAAGGATAAAGTAATTTCGTATGTGCAAAAGGGGAAAATTTCATCGCGCTTAAAAAAATTCAGACATAAACTTTCAAAACGCCGATACACGTATATTCTTTTTTATCCCATCTACCGGAATCCGTTGTCAGATTTTTTTGTTTTTTTTCCACAGTGTTATATGTACTCCAAATTTGCGAAGATGAAGTTTGAGTATGTTTTATAACAGTTGGTAATTAAAGCAATATATTCCACAAATTTATATTATGGAAATCAGTGTAGCAACATTTGTTGGAAACAATATAAAGCGTAAATACGGTTTGGGGCGTTTCCGATTTAATATGGAAGGAAATGCAATATGTACGAATGCAAATTGTAATATTTTTTCACACCGTAATGAATTCACTCTAAATTATCAAGGACACATTTTTCAGGATAATCAAAGAAAAGTGCAGCTTAAGGTATCCGTTCGTAAAACAAGAATATCAGAAATGGATTTTAGTTTTTCACTAATACTAAAAACGTGGATACCCAGAAAATATCAGATTTTTAAGCAATCCTTATCATAGAGTAATTGTTTTCTAAACATTGAATTTGAAAAGCTCACACCTGTAGGTATGTTTTTCATTGTTTCTCAAATTGTTATCGGTCTTATAAATTAAAATTTCAGGACTCGCTATTAACAAGTGCAGCTATAAAATACAAAAAAAATGTAAACAATCTTAAAACTCACACCCAAGAAAATTTTGAGAAATCATCGTAGCTGTTGATGTTTGAGAAAAACAACATTTTTGAAACAAGCCCGATGTTAATTTTAATGTTTTTATCGAATTTTTAAATGATTTTAAAATGAATTTCCTGTGTTTATAAAAATTATACGAATATGTGAATAAAAATATTGCATAAAAACTCTTAACAATTTATTATATATTTTACAGCCCGATTCTGTGAATTCTTGATAAATTTTTTATCAAGATATTTTGTCAGGATTTTTATCAACCAAAAGTTCGGTTGGTATTCTGTGGCAACATTGATAAATAAAAAGCTTTTGAAATTCACCAGTGTGGTGAATTTCTATTGACAGCTGATTTTGTTTATTGTTATCAAATTATTGGCAGAAAAAAAAAAAAATATGGATACATAAATTCTGCCTCCGACAACTGAAAAGGATCGCTTGAGTCGCGTAATCTACGTAAGTCACACCTACGCCTCCTTTTTGCCGCATTTTCATCGTCTTCACAAATCAGCATTAACACAATTATTTCTTCTTCCATTTTTCTAAAAGGATACGCAAATTTATACATGTATTTTAAAAATGAATCGATTATGTTGATATTTACATGAAGCGTGCACTATTTACCGAATTTGAATACACACACACAATAAATTAGAGTTATCAATACCAGATGAGACTTTGACAAATTATCAACTAAAAAGCTTTTATTTTTTGTAGTAGAATACCAAATCTTGATAAATATTCAAAAGTTGATAAATACTCAATGTGGTGAACTTATCAAGTGCACAGAATCGGGCTGTTAGTGTACACTACTAGTATGACCCTTATTTTTTTTTAACGAAGAAAATGTTAATTTGGTCCAAAAACTGGTTTGTGCCGCAAAAACTGGGCATGCCGCAAGCGCCCTAGAGATCTTGCAAGAATCACTCTTAGAGATTTTATTGAAATACGGTAATACAATTATTCGCGGTTGCGTACCCTCGTGTTTTATGTATAAAATAATATTTAAGTACAGAGATAAAGGGTTTTTCAACAGAGACGCTAAATCGATAGGAACAGCAAACGACGCCATATTTTTTCCCGCTCTTTTGACATTTCTCTTCAGTACGGTTTCAACACGGAAAGATATACGGGCCAACAACGAGTCGAAATTATTAAAATTTACTACCGAACTTTGGAGTCAGTGGCCTCAATCATCTTCAGCGATGAGGCTCATTTCTGGCTGAATGGCTTCGTCAATAAGCAAAATATGCGTTATTGGTGAGACAGCAATCCACACGTAATCCATGAGTCATCATTGCATTCCGAAAAAATTACGGTTTGGTGCGGTTTATGGGCCGGCGGCGTCATTGGGCCGTACTTTTTCCGTGATGATGTGAATGCGAATCGCCACCGTTCAATGATAACCGAATATTTTTGGCCCCAATTTGATAAAATGGACTTGGAGGACATGTGATTCTAACAGGACGGCGCCACACAGCGAATGCCACAATCAATTTATTGGAAACCAAGTTTGGTGAACGTGTTATCTCACGAAATGGCCCAATCGATTGGCCGCCTCGGTCGTGCGATTTGACGCCGTTAGATTATTTCCTGTTGGGCTACGTCAAGTCTATGGTCTATGCCAAATCTATGTCGAAAATTGGGTTCAGCGTCTGGACTTCTGCAAGCGTGCCCGTGGTGGCCATGCAAAAGAAATCGAGTTCCATACATAATGGCATCGAACGTACTTTCACAGGAATAAAGAATTTCATTGGTACCTAAAACCGGTTTTGTTTTATTTAAAAAAACTTTTGTAGCGCTCTTATTGAAAACCCCGATATTATGTGTGTAAAATTTGGTGGAAATTGGAGATCATTAGATGTCCATCCGAAGTCATTAGCCAATTCAAGCCAAATAGAGAAAAATTGAAAACAGCATTTTTTTGTCTTTGGTGTATGGGCTATGAATTCATAAATCTTTGAAAATGGTATGGCTGTATTCTAACCAGTTTGGAGCTTAAAATAAGGTAGAATATGTTACCTTAGTACAATGCTTTAATAATCGAATTTGGAGTATGATATTCAAAAATGTATTCCTATTCTTTTGGAACAACAGTTCATATTTTTCATATGCTCCATTGTGTAAGTATAATGAAAGGTCAAAAATGATGTTCAGAAGACATATTGTCACATATTGAATTTGCCACAGCTCCTTTATTCATCCTCAAACATTAATAAGTCATCGTCGCACAGTGGTTTCGAATCCCATTTCCATCGGCCAAATTCAATATCTTTTGGTATAGTAAACATTTTTAAGTTCTGTTAAAACCCGATTGAAGACAATGAGTCACGTATGATTTCGATATATCAGCATTAAAAATCGCACAGTGTGGTATATTTCAGTAAAAATTTTAAAATTGATTACTTTTGTTTTTTTGTTTTAAGGAAAACAAACATTTGTTGTTTTTCTTCTTACATTTTTTTTTCATTATCATTCTAATCGGCAGGCAGCAAAAGTTACCCCTGTAAATTGGGGAACAGATGAGCCTTTCAAACTGTGTATCATATTCATTAAAGGCTTTTGAAGCAAAGAAATTATGTTGATCGAGAGTAATTTTTTTTTCAAAACCGATATTTTTTGAAATATTTAGAACAACGAACTGAATTTTGGTTAAACAAAACTTAGCAGGCATATCACTATTTTCAATAAGAATAGAAAGGTACCAAAATTTTTCGATTTTCAAAACTCGAACAAAAACAGAATACTTTCGAAATTTTTCTGAAATATACCCCACTGGCAATTTTGTATGCTGACATATCGCAATAATGCTGGAATACAATAGTTTTTTTTAAGGACTTAAAAATGTTTACTAGATCAAGATATATTGAATTTTGGCCGGTGAAAATTTATTGTTAACCACTGTGCGACGGTCCCTTATTAATGATTGTGGTTGAGTGAAGTAGTTGGGGCAAGTTCAGAATGTAACAGTATGACTCCTCAACATAATTTTTGACCATTCATTATACTTAAACTATGGTACATATGAAAATTTGGAATTTTGTCCCAAAGGAATATGAACAAATATTTTGTACAATTTTAAATATTGTACCCCAAATCAGATTATTAAAGTACAGTACTATGTAAGCATATTATGCTTAATTTTAAACTTCAAACTGTTTTCAATACAGCCATACCGTTTTCAACGACTTCTGCATTCATAGCCCATACAACTTTATACAAAAGACAAAAAATGCCGTTTTCAATTTTTCTCTATTTAGCTTGAATTGGCTAAAGACATCGCATGGACGTCTAATGATTTCCGATTTCCACCAAATTTTGCACACATAATCTCTCTTTAGTTATATATTATTTCATACAAAAACTCGAATAATTTTATTACCTTCTTTCAAGAAATAGTGATGTTTGCGAGATTTTTAGCCCGTTTGCGTCGCGACTTAGAGTTATCCTCTCGGGCAAAAATTTTGTACACATAAATTTTTGGAGCAAATGAACAAAACTGGTGGGAGGGAGCTAACTTTTTCAAAGTTGAAAAATAATGGCTACACTAGTGCACAACCATGCAAATATTAAAAAAAAATTTGTTTTAATTTTAGAATATTTTTTATGTATTTTGCACAATTTTATGTGTCTTTTGGTATACTTTCTATCCATTTTGAAAATTTGTTTGGTCATTTAGCATACAGGTTTACATTCGTCGCCATTCATACAATCAGCTCTTCGCAAAACTCTTCTTTCGTATGCAGGGCTTAAATATTTTTATGGGTGGATCTCCAAATTGTGTCTCGTAATTAAGTCCTGGAGCACATCTCTGCATGTGGTATTTGCCCTGCACTTATACCACCAAAAAATTGCAAAACACTACCCAGTGCGAAATTCTAGAGAAGCGGATATAAGACTCCTTGGGTTGTTTCTCTATTTACATTTCGAGTAAAAATTGTACTCCTAGGGGTTCATTTAATAAATACTTATATAAAAACATTATTTACAGACTATAAAACCGACAAGAATTCTAACTTCTTGTCAACATGAGATACTTAACCTTACTTAATTTTGGCTGAAAATCATAATTCTTCGCCACATAACATTAATAAACTTAGAAGCACTCCATTTAAAATTGTTATGTTCATTAACAAAATCGGACAAATCGTTCTTGAGTTATATTAAAATCTGTGGATTTTTTTTCTGAATTTTTGGTAAATCGCGAACTAGTGCAAATTTAAAAAAAAAAATTTTATCAATATGTTTTTAATGTTAAATATTTTTGTATATAGAACACTGAGGATGATTAACGATGTAAATCGAAATATTGGGAAAATTTAATAAATCTTGAAAAAACAGTCGAACCCGCTGGTATTTTCATGTTATGCCCTCAGTCCATACCAATTAAAGAGAGAAAATATAAAACGTCAACAATCAACATCATAATAAATACGTATGTATTTACTTAAATAGACGTACTAACAAGTTTTGCAGAGTATTTCTGAAAAATAGAAGAACGTACCTTCAAAAAATCATTCGTATGATACTAATATTGTATACGGTCTCTTTAGTTAAAGTACAAAAAACAAAAAACTAAAAAAAATACATTTTTTAAAAATCCTCCAGCTCATAGGATCTTATTGATAGGCACGAAATATTTTGGGAATCATCAGAAAACACAGAAAGGTACATTTTGAGGGGTAGATGAAAAAATTTTTTCGTTGTGTGTCGGTCTATCATTCATGACTTATTATTTAATTTTTTTTTTTAAACCAAAAATTTTACCCATTGTTTCCCCCTTTTCGGTCACAACCAGTTGGGTACTTTAGGTTCGACGCACAATATTGTGTACAAAAAATATAATATAGACAAACTTCGCACATTGGAGAGTAATTATCATATTTTTTTGTAATAATTGTCTCTTCCCATTCCTTTTGTAAATGTGAATTTCATAATTCTATTTTTTTGAGTAAATAATAAAATTACAGATATATTAGTCCTTTGAACCGTGTTAAACATACCCTCATCGAAAGTCACATATTGGGTCGGAGTTCTATTTGAAATGGTTCTATACATTAGAATAATTAAAGATTATTTTGTGCTGCACACAAATGTTGTTACCAGAATTTAATCATATTTAATATTTGCTGAAGTTTATGGATAGCGGACTTTGCCATGACGTCACACTTTCTCGAAAATAATGTCATTGTGATTACTAATGACTTACAGCAGGAATAGTATTATTGAACACCCAGGCATTGGACATGCCACATCGGTTTGAAAATTCTTTAAATGAATTTAACCCAATTGTCGCTTCGGCTTTCTTGTATATGATTTTATATATGATTATTCTTATGGGTGAGGGAATAAGTAATGTAAGTTTGTCCAACTGTGACAATACCAAATGTAACCAAAGGCCCCCGAGGACTAATCATTTGTTCACTTATTTTATCAACAAATGAATTGTATTATTACATAAAATTAATTCAATTGTGAAAAAAATAATTAATTTGTTGTATAATTACGTTCACTTATATGTATAACTTTATAACCTCATCCATAATGCTACAGAGCTTTTAATTACTATATTCATATTTGTTAAGTATATTGAGAACAAATTGGTTTTTTCATTTAAAAATATCTTTCGATTCTAGAACTGGTTTGTCCAGATTTATGTGCAAACTGAAATGTTGCTGTATCTAACATAAGAAGAGTATTAGTGAAACAAAATAGTTTACGCGAATATGTAAATTTCTGTAGCCTGCCCATAATTAAAATGTTCCCATAATATCTGTCACGTTCATTTAAAAATACTACTTAAAACTCAAGGCAATCTGTCACTTTTCACGAAATGTTGTTTAAAGGAGATCCAGATTCTGATACCAAGCCATCTATATGCGCTTGGCTTCATCTGAGGTGTTGAAAATATTTAACTCACTAGAGAAAATTAGTACAAAAGTTGGGGTTACAATAATTCCCGCAAAAGACAAATGCGGGACAATGATTTCAAATTGTACTTCGACCAAAAGGATGACTTGGGGTGAGCGTATGTTTAAGTCAGCAACACCGACTGCTACTTCCATATTTGACTTCCAACCCAAACATAATTGCATAATTGTTGACACAAGTATGTATGTACGCTTTGCATTCCCACATATCTCTGCCAATTTGTTCCATTTGGTCCCGCATTTTAAAATAAATAATTAGGAATTTGCATTTCAAACAAACAATTTTTGAGCATTTTTTGCTAAGCAAATCCAGCTAGTATTTAGTTGAACGGAAATTAAATTGAAATAATTTCATTATTATACAAATTTCTGTAATTAAATAATCGAATTATAAGTATACACATGTTGGAATAAGACGGAATATTGACAAATACTTTGGCGGTTATAATTATTAGCTTGCCTGCTATTACACATTTTAATAGAAGATTTGTGTCCTTTAAGCTACATGTTCCGTTCCTAACTGGGATCTATCTATATATATCTGTCTTTGTATGTATGAGTATGTAAAAGCGAAGGTATTTTTTTCAGATAAGGTCAGACAGCATACATTTTACCAATCTGGCTGGAATGTTTTCCCATGCGTTCAACGCAAATACATTTGCCAACAAATGTTTGTAAAAATGAATTTGTTGGAGTTTATTATTTTGGTCGTGTGACAACATGTTTGTCGAATTTGTTCCGTTTGATATTGCAGAACAAATGTTAGTACAAACACATAGAAAGGGGAGAGGAAAAGAAGTTGGTCTCTTCTTATCAGTTGCCAAGTATTTTCAGTGAAATACCGCCAAATTTATCCAAAAATTTTATTTAGCGGAAAAATTTTTCAAAACCCCGCTAAATTTTTACAATATCGAAATAAAAGCATTTTATTCATGAAACACATATGAATTCAATATACACTCCGGTTCACTTATTTGAAGGCACTAAAATTCCATATTCAGCATCCTGTATCTTTTGCAATTGCAGAATTTTAAAATGGAAATGGAAGCTAGACACCTTGAGATATAAAACAAAAATCATGACAATAGTGGTTTCTTAACTAAAGAACTTTTTTTGAGCAGTTTATAAAAAAAATCCAAAAATGTGCTATTTTTTTGGTTCACTTGAATAAAGGCACTGTATTTTCTTTAAATGGTGACAGTGACCAGCAAAATTGTATTATTTGAAATAAATTTTTATACACAGCTATAATACATTTCAGGAACATAATAAATGCTATTTTCAGAGTCGGCTACTTTCCGGTGCATCTCAAAGTGGCAGAAGTGATTATGATTCCAAAGGTTGGTAAACCGCTCGAAAACGTGCATTCGTACCGACCGATAAGCCTCCTTCCAGTGTTGGGCAAAATAGTGGAGAAAATTTTGCTTAACAGAATGAAGCCTATACCTGGAACCAAACACCTGATTCCTGACCATCAATATGGTTTCAGGGATAAACACGCAACAATTGAACAGGTGAACAGGACGGTTAAAACAATAAGGACAGCGTTTGAAGAGAAAAAATATTGTTCAGCTGCATTCTTAGACATCAGCCAAGAATTTGACAAGGTTTGGCATGAAGGCCAACTCTACAAGTTAAAGAAAAATATACCCTTCCCCTATTGTGAACTACTACGATCCTACTTAGAGTGTAGATACTACTTTTATGTTAAAGTCAATAGTAGTCTGGCGTACCACAAGGAAGTATTCTCGGACCATTGCTGTATACTCTGTTTACTGCGGACCTTCCCACTTGCAACAACACCGTAACGGCTATATTCGCAGATAACACAGTACTATTGTCAATACACCATGACGCAACAACGGCAACACAAACTTGCAAATCCACTTGAATAAAATTCAGGATTTGTGTCAGTCGTGGAAACTCAACGTCAACGCAACCAAGTCAGTGCATGTAACTTTCACGCTGAGAGCTGGAACATGCCCACAGGTACTAATGGGAAATACGGCAACACCCCAATCGGACAGTGCCAAATATCTTTGCATTCACTTAGATAGACGTCTAACATTGCAAAAGCACATACTGACAAAATGGAAACAACTTGGTATTAAACTAACGTCTCATTGGCCGAAATTCTAAACTGCTATTGGACAATAAGCTACTACTTTACAAGGCAATTATCAAAACAGTATGGACCTACATTGCAGAACTGTGGGGCTCGGCGTCAAAAACAAATATCGAAATCATACAAAGATTTCAATCAAAATGTTTACGGCTCATCGCTGATGCACCCACCTACGTGAGAAACGAAAGTCTTCACAGAGACTTCCAAACAAATACTGTTCACCAGGAGATCGACAAAATCAACGAACAATACGCTTTAAGACTGTCTTCGCACACTAATGCACGAAATCTTCTGGAAGTAACTTCACAAAGCAGAAGACTTAAAAGATTCAAACTCACGCATCTAGTCAGCACTCGATGATATAAAACCCACCTACAGCGAGGACCAGCACTAGTTGTTTCTCATCATGCCAAGACTGCAATAAATTCAAATTTGTATTGTCATGTATTTGATAGATTGCAATAAAAAAGGAGATAAAAAAAATATATTAAATATTTGATTAAAAACAAAAAAAAATTTAACAATATCAATTTATTTCTCTCTTGTGAAGAACAACAATTTTAATTTTATGTTGATATATTACAAAGTGAACAGTAAATATTGTAAATTTATACAAAAGATACAATCTTGGACTAAAACCAGAGTCCAAGATTGTAACTTTTGTATAACTTTACTTTAATCTATTTGTTTTGTGATTCAATATATTGTCCAGTAGCCTGTGTTTTTTTTTAATAGCTTGTATACGGCGAGGCATTCTGTCGTCATTTCCGCTGGAATCTTCTGGGAGGATCTGGGTATGTACTTGGCGAGCTGAGATTTTATGTAACACCAAAAGTTTTCGATCAGTTTTAAGTCCGGTGACTGCGCAGGGCATTTCAAAGTTATAAAATGTTGACGGTTTAACCAGTTTTTAACGATTTTGGCTGAATGTTCTGGGTCGCTGTATTGCTGAAAAATCACTCTTTCATTAGCAAGAGGCGTTTCTCTATAGCAACTGTTTTCTATTTTGCAGAATTGAAAGATATGGTTCTTTTTTTAAAATACCTTCAAATTTAACCCGAGGACCAACTCCAGTACCCCGGTTCCCAATACATACCATAAAGGGATTGGGGAGCGCTTCTCACAACCAGTGAGGTGTGCGCTTTCTAGTTTTACACTCACTGGTTCGGATCTACAGTTTTATACTGGTTCCGAACGGTATTTTGAGAAGCGTTTTTCATGGCTAAGTACTCGATAGTGGCGCCACCTATACGCTAGGTGGCCGTCGTCGAAAGAAATGTAAGTTGTTCGGAGCAGGGATCGAATCCACGTTCTCATGCACAATACTAGCCATTTCACCACCGACAGTCATAGGACCAACTTCACTCTTCGTAATACATTAATCCGAATTTCATTTTTCATGGTTTGTGTTGTCCATTCGGGGTAGTAGTATTTGGTACCAAGTACCAAGCACTGCCATCGGACTCAAATCGATTGACTTTAGTCTCATCAGATCATATGACCTCAAACACAAGGCGTAATTTTATTTTTAATACTTAAAACGTGTCGAATTTAATTTCAGCCGAATTTGCAGTCAGCCTCAGTCCAATTTTCGTAGACCTGGGTGAATTCTCCACGAAGCATTTATATGACAAAAATGGTTTCATTTTCTTCTCTGCAACCTTTAAAATCTTTTAAACCTTCGACGAGCAGTCCACTCACTGGCGTCAAAATTTAAAGTTTTTAGTGCCGCAGCTGGGGTAATTGCATTGTGTCTATTTTTCTGGGGCGTCCACGAGCAGTTGAAGTTGTAGTATTTTCCTTCCGTTTTATTCTCTGGATCCTCAGGACTTACATTAAACTTATTGGCAACGTGCCGAACAGAATTTTTATTTTTTAATAATTCCATTATTCCAACTACTTCAGATGCTTACATTTTTGATATCAAGCCCAAATCAAGAGCAAAAAGAAAAACCCACAATTTCCAGAGTTTGTAAAATCTGTGGAAAAAATTTTTTACATCGGAACATATAAATGCGATTTGAAGGCAGCTCCATGTGCATGCGGCTTGGTTCGAGAACGCCTCAACGAGTTTATGCACGATCAACATAATCAGAGAAGACTAACAGTGGATGCATTTGTGATGGAAATTGAAGAGCAAGGAGCAACGTCTATGCCATCAATGCCAACATACCATGATCCCGATGATTCAACATACGTGCCGCCATTGGTTCAAGAAGATGCGGATAGAAGCACAAGTTCACAATACACAGAAAGATACGATTGTTTTAAATTGGCCTTGATATGCGACAGATTTGGTGTGCCTGATAGAGTAGCATCAGCATTGGGAACCGCTCTTTTCCAGATTTTAAAATGAAAGATAAGCATGGCAAACCTCTCATCACGGATAAAGTTCGCAGAGAAAAAGAGAAATGCAGACAAGAAGTGCTTCGCAAATGGTTATATGACACCAATTTGTTAGCGTGTTCATTCGATGGCAGAAAAGATGATACTTTAACGAGAGATAAACTTGATGAGAAGTATCATACTAGGATGGTAAAAGAACCTCGTCTTGTTATTTTGAGAGAACCGAATTCTGAATTGATAGTTACGTAAGACTGGAACAATGCAGCTGAATACAAAACAACGAAATTAAATGATTTTTTCAACGATAAAAATACAGTACAACTTCGATAATCCGGATATGGTCTAATCCGGAATCCTTCTGTAATCCGGACAGAGTTGAAAAATTAAAAATATCTATTATATACCTTGTAATCCGGACCAACCACGGTTTCGCTAATCCGGATCGCGTGTTGTGTAATGCAGTGTTCGATAATTCAATAAAATACAACACATTCATGCTATTTTCACTAAAACACATTATTTGATATTTTTTTATTCACATTATTTCGCTTTTTACGTACACATTATTCCATGGTATAAAGATTTCACAGCAGGCGAGAATTGTCAATTTGCATACATTTTGTTGCTACATATTCTTTGTTTTCATTTTCTAAGAGAGTTTGACATTCCACGCCTGCACAGCTGCCTCTTATTGGTGCCTAAACCAGCAACAACGTCTAATGCTATTACCACGAAGATCATTCTACATACCATGCATTATTACATACAAACTTGCAACAATATTGAACAATGACACACATTTTACAGCGTATCACTATGTAGCTCGGGGATTCACCGAATATAAATAAAGTTGAATTAGACAGTTTGACTATTCTTAGAACGCTTCGGCAGCGTGCAATGGAAGCTAAACAAAAGTGTATTCGGCAAACAATGGTATCCGAATTTTTTTAAATAAATTTTAAGTTAATATACCATTACTTTATACTTTTAACGTTTATATTGAAGTGATTGTTATAGTTTTTTTTATCATAATAAATGAATAAGTTGAATTATAAGTGTTTGTTTCTGAATAATTTGAATGCCTTTGGTAATCCGGGTTCCTGCGTAGTCCGGATTGAGTTGGTTTTAATTGATCCGGATTAACGAAGTTCTACTGTATATCACTGGATGAATTAATTGGCATATGCTCTGACGGTGAGCCAACAAACATTGGCCCACACGGTGGAATTATACGACGATTCGAATTGCTGTTAAAAAGACCATTGCATTGGTTCGATTGCCTTCTACACGTCAACGAACTTCCGTTTCGGCATTTGGTCGAAGCTTTGGATAAATCAACCAGCACTGGACCAAGATGGGCAACCGGAAAACCATCAAATGGAAACTCTTCCGGTAAGTTATTGCTATCACTCATGTATTGTAATTGTCAACCGTTTTTATGTCGTTTATTATTATATATTTTCAAGTGGTGGACGGCTTTCAGAAAATTGAGTTGAAAAATATGCCCCATGCTTCAGAAAAATTTGAAATTTCCAGCGATTCAAAGTACCTATACGACATGGCCCATGCAATTTCTAGCGGCGTGGTTGCGGTGGATCTGGCTAACATCAAACCAGGGAAAATTGTACATTCGCGCTGGCTCACCAAGGCGTACGATACATTGAAAGGATATTTAAATCAAGATGATCCACCGTTTAATGATCCAAAAATTTCATCACACAACAAGGAACGGAAAGACACGTTCAATTGCTTGCTACCGTTTACAAACGAGTTATACCGGAAAATGTAGAGGCTGTTATGGCGACGACATTAGAGAGCCGTGCGATATTCCCCAGACTAACTTAATGTAATAAACTCAGCCTTTTTTCGATTTAAACAGTTAAGATTTTATTATATTTTATTAATTTACTTATTTTAACTTCGATGGCTTACAATTCAGTTTGAGGTACAAAAAGGGAATGAGCTTAAAGAATAAAAGTAATGCATACACTGCTCTCTTGCAGTCGTTGTTCATTTCATGACAAGGGCTGTTAATACAGTTTTTTTTACTCATGCTAAGGGATGGTAAGGGTGATTATCTGTACAATAAGTGAATACCCTACAACTACCCCCTTCATAAATATGTTTCTCAGCCAGTATGATACATATTTTACATAATTCATTCGCTTAAAACTGTATGTAACAAAAATATTTAATTTTTTCCCTTTTATAATTTATAAAAGGAATACAAACTTTACTTATACTTTATACTTTTCTAATTTTTCTGTCTCTTAAATTATATCTAACAATTTCTTTTGATATTTCATTTTCTTTTGGTATTTCAGTATTTTCAATATTATTTGGTTGAACCTGATCTGCAATACTTTGTTGGATACTTGTAGACATGTTCTGTAACGGATCTAGAATAGTTGTTGGTATTTTATTTTTTTCCTTTAGAGGTTCAGTAAACAATATAATTTGATTAGCATGCCTTTTCCATGTCTTATAATTTTTTGTTTTTATTAAATAGGTTTGCTTACCAAGTTTCTTAAGTACTGATCCTCTAATCCAAGAAACTTTTCCGGGAATTGAATAATCTTTACACACAACTTGATCGTCTTCATTAAAAACATTTCTCTTATTGCCTTTATAAAATTTGATCTGACTTTCTTGTTGGTTTTTTGCATGTAATTTAATTTGATCTTTGTTAATTTTTATTACTTTTCGATTTGGATTAATTAAATCCAGTCTAGTTCTTAATTGGCGTTGATTAAACATTAACTGAACTGGTGAAACACCAGTACTAGAATGCACTGTGTTTCTGTAATCAAGTAAAAATCTACATAGTACGCTATTGAATTCGGATATTGGTACATTATTTAAACTGCGCTTAAGAGCATTTTTAAGGGTTTTTACAGAATTTTCAGCCTGTCCATTGGTAGCTGGGTGCCCTACAGGAGTTGTAATGTGTTCAATGCCGTTAAGCCTTAAAAAATTTTTAAATTCAAGGGACACAAAAGATGTGCCATTATCCGACACGATACATTTTGGTAAACCAAATCGAGCAAACAATTCTCTTAAAACTTGACATACTGCGCGACTGGTTGTATTAGTGCCCATATCGAAGCACTCAATCCATTTGCTGGTACTATCCACCACAACTAGACACCAACGTTTTAAAAACGGTCCAAAAAAATCGATATGTAATCTTGTCCACACTTCCTCTGATCTCGGCCAAGGTATTAACTCTTACTGCGGTGGCTTAGGTCGTGTCATTAAACATGAGTCACACGCCTTAAGAATTTTCTCTAAATCTTTGCCTTGGTTAGGCCACCAACAACATTCCCTAGCCATCGCCTTCATTTTTACTATGCCCATATGTGATGCATGTAACATGGTAACAACGTCACTTCTTAATTTTTCAGGGATAATCACCCTATAGCCCCAAAACAAACTATTCGACCTACAGGACAACTCGTTCCTTTTTAAAAAATATGGAAGTAATTCGGATTCTGAGCACTTAGCCGGCCAGCCCAATTCAATGTTTTTACGCACTTTTTGTAACAGCTCATCTTGTACAGTCTCTGAACTGATGGCTTCAAAATTTTAAAATTTATCATCATTTTGAATTTCCTTTACGTAATTTACGTATAAATCAGTTGGAAAGTTTTCCTGTTCTGAATCTGATTCCCTAGGATATCTTGAAAAATAGTCAGCTACATTACTTCTTGATTTAATATGGGCAATATCAAATTGATACCCCGATAAAGTTAAGGATATATATTCGCTGCAATCTATTTGATGCCTTTACAGGTATTCCCTTTTTGGGGTTAAAAATGTGATGCAATGGTTTGTTATCAGTAACCAAGCTAAACTGACGCCCGTACAATTACTGGTGAAACTTTTTAACACCAAACAAAATAGAAACGGCTTCCCGATCTAATTGCGAATACCGCTTTTCCGTATCTGTCAACGTTCTGGAAGCGAAATCAATTGGCCTTTCTTCGCCCTCATCATTAATTTGTGACAACACAGCACCTACTCCGACCGGACTGGCATCTACAGTCACCTTTGTTTTAAAATTAGCATTAAAATGCGCTAAACAACCTTCAGCTACCAAACTATTTTTTTAAATTTTCCACGGCCACCGAACAATCTGGGGTCCAATTAAATTCTGTATCGGCTCTGAGTAACCTATGCAATGGAAATAGCAATGTGGACGCGTTTGGCAAAAACCTTCTATAAAAATTTACAACTCCTAAAAACGCTTGCAGTTCCCTTACTTTTGTGGGATTTGGAATTTCAGAAATGTCCCTCACTTTTTTGGGATTCATATGCAACCCGTGTTTGTCAATAACGTGCCCTAAATACTCTATTTTTTTAGAGAAGAATTCACATTTTACTGGTGATAACTTAAACCCTACGTCGTTTAAAATATTTAGAACTCGTTCGAGACGTTCCTTATGCAGTTTGCGATTGGGAGCGCTAATTAAAATGTCATTTAAAAATACCACAACACCATCCAAACCTGCCAACAGCGAATCCATTATCCTTTGAAAAATCGCGGGGGCTGAAGCTAAACCATATATCAACCTGGTATACTGGAAAAGACCTTTCGAAGTAGATATAGTTGTATATTACGGGATTCCTCATCCAACGCTATTTGTTGGTACGCCATACTTAAATCCAGTTTTGTAAATTCCTCCCCGCCATGCAATTTAGAAAAAATTTCCTCAATCCTAGGCAACGGATACTTTTCTATCATTAAGTATGGGTTTAACGTTACCTTAAAATCACCGCAAATTCTAACGCTACCGTCTTTTTTTAATATCGGCACTATGGATGTTCCCCATTCGCTATATTCCACCGGTTTTAACATTTTCAATTTTACCAAATCGTCTAATCCTGCTTCCACTTTATTTTTAATTGCTAAGGGCAATGGCCTTGGTCTAAAAATTTTTGGTACGGCGTCCTCTTTTACCTTCAACACGGCCTTACTCATTTTGAACAGTCCTAAACCACCGTCAAACAATTTGTTAAATTTATTAATTATTGGATTACTTTGCATCATTTGAAGTTGAGATGCATAATTAATATTACAAATCTCAATCTCAAATGCCCTCAAAAAGTTTCGTCCCAACAGGGGTGGACCACCATGTTTAATTACAATAATTGGTATGAGTTTTTCTTTATTACCGTATTGAATTAACACATCACAACCTCCGATAGGACTTATTCTTGTACCATTATACGCCTTCAACAGCATATCTATTTTACGACGACTGTAATTACTAAAAGTAGATTTGTAAGTCTGTTCTGAAATTACCGTATTTTCTGAACCCGTATCCAACTCCATATCAAAAGGTTTTTTTTATTGATTTTTACGTTAATTTTAATAGGTCCATCTTTTGGACTTGTAAAAGAGAATAAGCTTAGATCCCTATCATCATTTTCTAAGAAATTAAAATTTTTTGCTTTGCACAGTTTTTTAAATGACCTTTTTTCTGGCATTGGTTACACTTATAATTTCTAAACTTACATTGCTCGCTTTTATGATTTTTATAACCGCGGACTTCACATTGTTGATCATTTTTCTTTTGACGTTGTTGAGCCATCTTGTTTGGCGATTCCCTTTTGTCTTTACCACCATTTGCTTTTTTTATGAAATGCACCGACTCTTCTTTTAACACCACTGTGTCATATTGATGCTTGGCATACTCAACATTATTGGCAATTTCAACCACCTTGTCGAACGTACACATCACCGACTCCAAAAAGATTTTGTCCCGGGCCGGACCCTTCTCCAACCCCATTACAAATTTATCACGAATTGCTGTTGATAAACTCGTACCAAACTCGCAGTTCACTGCTAATGCTCGAACACGTACGGCCCATTCATTTATTGTCTCCGTAACCAATTTCGACGCATTGTAAAATTTGTACCTTTCGGCAAAACCTGATGTTGACGGCCTAAAATGTTTTTTCATAACCTCTACACAAGTTTCATACGTTGTTGTTCCATCTTCTATTTTCTTCGGGCTCACTAAATTTTGTAACAACATGTATGACGTTTCACATAACGACGTCAACAAAATTGCCTTTTTCTTTACGATATTAGTTATATCATTCGCCACCAGAAATTGTTCCATTTGATTTTCAAAAATTGACCAATTGTTTTGCGTATGATCAAAACTTGGAACTCTACCAATTATTTGTGTAATTTGTGCGCTTTGTGTAGTCATCATGGTACAAGAAGGAAGGTAAAGTCAGTAGCCCAAATACAACAACTGAGATACAACTATGCATTTTTACCATATGTTTTCATACAATGGTTTGTCAAAGTCAGCCATTTGGCAATTGTCAAAAGTTGTCCATATGACTTCACAATAACACAACAGGCGGTAAATATATCAAAATAATAGCAAAATACAGAAATTCTTGTACGATTGAATATCAATTTCATTTCATTTATTTCCATTTGTGTGGACCGTGGAGGTGACAGGGTCTGTCGAAGTACCCTCGCGAATGTGTTACACTTGTTGTTATCGTTAATCCAAAATGGAAGAGAGCCGAAGCATTTCTAAACGAAATACTTGCACTAAGTGTGGACACAGCGGTTCTAGTTACAACTTTAATAATACTACCATGAATACTGCCTACAACAACCGCGAATACCAGTGTAACAAGGAGGCCCGCAACAGAAATATACCACCTTGTTGTGACACACTAGTTCTATCAGATACAACGGATAGTGAGACAGAATTTGATTTTGGAGTGACACCACCAGCAGGTGTTATAAAACCGGAAAAGCTTAAACGCCAAAATTTTGTTAATACGGGGACACGATATGAGGAAAATGATTGGAATGTCTCTCCGTTGTATACCAAAGAACCCAATAAGTATATGTAACTGTATAATTGCGCGGTGGGAGAAAGATTTGGTAAAGCGTTTGGACCTTACGGGCCCGGAGGTTATGCTCCAGGTGTGTCGCCCTCTCCAGACATGTATGGACCTTGTGGTGGCGGTGGGGGTGTTGGTGGGTTTGGGAGTGGCGGCGCCGGTAAGGGAAAAGGTGGCAAAGGAGCTGGTGGTCAATTGGGTGTAGGAGGTCGTGGTGGAAAAGGCGTTGGTGGCAAAGGTGCTGGAGATAGTGCCAAAGGCAGACGCAAAGTTGATATGATGAGAGACCACAGACAACACCTACGCATTTTTTTCTTTTTATTTCTTTCCACTTTCCACAAAATCAAATAAAAATAATATATATTTGGTTTTATTAGTTTCAATTTATTCGCTTTATTTAAATTTGAACACTCGGTTCTCTATTTTTAAATGTTGATAACAAAAAAGTAAACAAACAATGAAACGTCAAACAACGAAACGTCATTGAATTTGACAATCCATTGAACACTGGAAAAAATATTCTTTTTTAGTTTCTTTTTTGTTATTAAGTTAAATTAATTTTTTTCACTTCCATATGTTCTGACTAAATAAATTTCAAAAGAGAAAATTAAACTCCAAAACGAATTAAACGTGATTTTTCATATAAAGTGCCAAAAATGCAGATTTTTTTAAATGTTTGTATGGAGACCCCCCCAGGGGCTGTGCCACTGGCATGTGTCGGTCCTCCAAACTACGTGGGGGTCGGTCATACAATTGGACTCGAATGGGGCACTCTAAATGGGTCAAAGATTTTTCAAAATTTGACCCTACGGGTCAAAAGACGGGGCATCGGAATTCGTTTTAGAGGTATGGTTCCTCGGTCAAAGTTTCTTATTTTGATCCCTAGAATACGAGTTTCCTTGTCACTTGGGCGATTTTTAAATCGACCCGCCCTAATATGTACTCACTTTTTTTTGTTTCCATTCTCAAAATTATTGAAACAAAACAAAAAAAAGATCGAATCATAGAATAAAACATACGTAGATAAACTTATTCTCTCATCTGACGTTTCATTTCACAGTCTTCATCGTAGGTTTGTGGAAATGAGAGCAATTAAATTTAAAATTATCTTACACCAGGTGGAGTTACAAAATATGTTCACTTAACTTTTTCCTGTCGTTTTGGTGTAGAACTGAAAAATTTAAATATATTTTGCACTTTTTTGTTGACTTTTATCATTGGTATACATTTGTATTGTATTTACCACAACTAGTTTGTCACAAAAACACGAAATTCGGTTGTTGTTCCTTTGTGGATCGCTGTATACTATTGCCACCATCTGGTATTATTGAACCCATATTTTCCACCATCCAATGTTTACTTTCCATCGTTCCTATGACGCTTAATTTATTGAGCGAATAAAAGCTTCTATGGTATGTATTATTCTATGGATCGAATTATGTATGTATAGTGGAAAGGGGTAATTCAGAATTGTAATTCAAAAAACGAATTAAGTAATTGGCGCTGTAGTGGGAACATGGAATAACAATTTTATTCTTTATGACTAATATCAGTGTACATATTGTGTTGTTATACGCACACAGGATTCCAAACGGAAGTGAATGGAGTTTTGAGTATATTTTTCTTAGAGTTAGCGGAACTATCTACTTTATGATGCGCTCTTATTTGGGCCAATATTTTCTATACTTTTTCGTGACTTCTGCTAACATTTACAAATCAATATCTGCCCTTCTATTTGGGATCATCGAGCCTACAACATTGAATGCTAAGTATTAGAACACAGTGAAGTGGAATAGTTTTTCATAAAATAAATAAATAATATAATAAAATCATTTACCTTTTTGTTCTGCATAAAGTTAAAAATTTCAACAATTGTTGTACTTATATATTGCACATGAATATCAAATATCATCGTCAACTTTGTCCAAAATACTCACAAAAGTATAAAATTCAATTGGCTCAACAACTAATCGAAAATTACCATTAGTATGGAGTTTTGTAAAATTTCACGTGGAATGTTGATCTTAGTACGGGCGTTAACTAGAGAACGAGAGGGTTAGATTCTTGACAGATAAATGAGGGATAATTTACATAAATGAGGGATGTATTTTAGAAATTTTTATCACAGAAGGTATAACATTGAGTCATATGTTTTATGTGGAGTTGCGTGGGTGACACGAATTTTCCGTGTCAAGCATGAAATTCTCCTAAATATTTATATGTGACCTGCTCTACTGAGAGGTACATATGGTTAGGAAACAACTTTTCGAGAAAACAGCTGCTAAAGCTTACGAGTCGCGCTGCGTGCTTTCAAACTTAGTGTAATTTGAAGCAAAATAATTGAAGTTAGGAGTACGCAGGTTGTTTCATTGAAAAGAGTGTTACATTTTCTAGAAAATTAATTCAAAAACCAATTTTTCCGACCATAGGTACCTTCCCGTAGACCAGGCCAATTCAAAAAATGTTTTGGTTCTAAGGTTAAACGCTGATAAAAATTACAGTTTTGAACTTCCATTCGTGTAACTGTATCAAATAGAATTAAGTAAGTAACATACGGTATAACTAAAAAGAAAATTTTTTTTTCATTTCCTAGAAATTATTTAACAACGTAATGTTTACAACGTTGTTTAAAAAGAAAATATTTTTTACTAAAATATGTTAAATGAAAAAAATAATTCTGAATTATGCATTCGTTGAAAATTGATTTAAGCAACAAAGTTATAAGAGACACAATTTAAATTCTTACAGTGCCACAAGGTTCTAAGTGGCTCATAGAACCTTGTGGTACCAAGTTTTTGGGCGTAATAAATGATCAACAAAGTTCTATCTAGTTTTTTAAACACAAAATTATAGAAAACTGAAGATTTCATCGTGGATATATCTGAGGAATTACATTATTTAAATAAAGGGTTTTTCAACAGAAACGCTACAAAAGTAAATCGATAGGGACAGCAAACGACGCCATATTTTTCCCGCTCTTTTGACATTTCTCTTCAGTAAGGTTTGCCATTTCATCATGGAAAGATATACGAGCCAACGAGTCGAAATTATTAAAATTTACTACCGAAATTTGGAGTCAGTGGCCTCAACTTTAAGAGCGCTACGTCCAATTTCTGAATTTCATTTCTTGCTGAATGGCTTCGTCAATAAGCAAATTATTCGTTATTGGTCAGACATCTATCCACACGTAATCCATGAGTCATCATTGCATCCCGAAAAAATTACGGTTTGGTGCGGTTTATGGGCCGGCGGCGTCATTGGGTCGTGCTTCTTCCGTGATGATCAAGACCGGCACATTACTGTGAATGCGAATCGCTACCGTTCAATGATAACCGAATATTTTCGGCCCCAATTGGATAACATGGACTTGGAGGACATGTGGATCCAACAGGTCGGCGCCACCAGCCACACTGCGAATGCCACAATCAATTTATTGGAAACCAAGTTTGGTGAACGTGTTATCTCACGAAATGGCCCTGTCGATTGGCCGCCTCGGTCTTGCGATTTGACGCCGTTAGATTATTTCCTGTGGGACTACATCAAGTCAATGGTCTATGCCAACAAGCCAGCGACGATTGGTGAACTTCGTACTAATATCGAAAGTGAAATGGCAGCAGTATCTGCCGATTTATGCTTGAAAACCGCCGAAAATTGGGTTCACCGCCGGGTTTGGTTTATTTAAAAAAACTTTTGTAGCGCTCTTATTGAAAACCCCGTTAAATTGAAACAAATAAAATAATAGTTGTTGCCAAAATAAAATAACTTATAATAACTAAAGCATCATAAACATTCAATCTTATTTTTCTCCAATCATACCATGGTGCACTTAGAACCTTGGTGTTCTAAGGTCGCGACTTGGTATTAATCTGTTTTGTAATGTGGCATTTACACCGCACTTTATCGCGGCTGGGCTAGCGATATGGTTGTTCACTGATCTGTGCCGTTCACACCACAAAATTTGAGATTAGATTGACATTTCAGGTGACAACTCCGTTCTTAGACCAGCTCCACGCCGAGGCAAAATGATCGAAAACGCCCCTTTTCATAGTCCTTTTTTGGGGAAGCCTCTAGTGGGCAGTAGAATGTTTAGTTTTTTCGTTTATGATTGTTTTGTATGTAGTTGCTACAACTTAAGTTAGTGTGAAGTATATAGTTCCGTGAATATTATTAAATGTAGGAAAATACGTAATGATAGATTTAAGTTATCTTTAAGAAACTTTGTCAATATGAATTTTAGGGACCAATAAATATATGAAATGAAAATGAATGATCGAAATCGATGGTACAGCAGAAAACTTAAATTGGCGGCTATTTGCGTTACCAGTTTTGATGTTTTTGAAATAATTGTACCTTTAAAATTGGATCAGTCGATGAAATCGGGCCAGTCGTTAAAATCTACCAATATATGAACTAACTAATAAATTCATGTCATGTGCACCCTTAGAGGAAACAAACCTCAGTCACAGGTGCATATCAGTTTCATTCACCACCCCAGACAATAAAACGCACCCAACGTAAGGATTTGGCAATGCCGCAGAGTAGTATTCCGCACCAAGAGAATGGCAGCACCGGCTGTCACCGAAATGTCAAAATGACTTGGGCGAGGCATTTCCGGCATCTTCAACATTTTTTTCTATCAGCGGCAATCAAATCGTTCAGAAGAAATCTTCAGCGATCCAACCAAGCTTATTACAAAAGCCAATTACAACTTACAAAAAAACGTAGAGGAAGCAGCGAGACATCATTTGCCGGTGCACTTTTGTGATTCCGTGCGAAGAATTCATTTGAAAATATCCCTAAAAAAATAAGATACCTAAGTTCAAAATAAAACCACGAAGCTCGGGTAGTTCGTGAGCATTTTGATTCGGGGGTGGAATTGATTAGTGAAAACTTGAAAGTCTTCTTTACGGTGGAACACGCGGAACTTCAAAGTTTCGAAACCACCGTTTAAGTCCAGGGGCTTATCCGAGCGAGCGGCTCAGAGTCCGACTCTCTGACCCGTTTAGGTGACTACCGTTGGCCTCGAACTTCTCCAGGCTAAATCCCTGGGCGAGTGGTTTCGAGGGACCGAGAAGGAAAGCGCTACTGCCGAAAAGTCGATATACGGCAAGTCAAAAGCCCAAAAACAAAAAAACAAAATTTAGAACACTCGAACAAGACGCCACAAAAACATTTTTTCAATAGTGCCAAATCAGCCACCAATAACACCAAATTTCTAAACGCCAGTCGTAGCAACATTTCTTTGACAACAAAGTTGCGATCATCACCCATAACCGCAACGGCAACCACCACAGTCGACGACGGAAATATCGGCAGCAAGATTATGAGCCGCAACAATAGACTACGTCACATCAGCCGCCACAACCATAGCTCATCAACGACCACATCAACAACAGTCATCATCTCACCAATTACTTCAGATTACATCAGATTCTTTAAATTATTTGAGCCAATTAAGGGACGTATCCCGTGAAGTCAGGGTATTGAACCCCAGGCCCGTAAATTTAGTAACCATAAAGCTATCGTCCAAGACCATCCTTTAAAAGTAATAATCCAGAGGAAAGTTTATGAGTCACCGAAGAACAATGGTCCAAATGATGGAAAAATCTCAACCCAATGTTAATTCTAAGGATACGGCCAAAAGAAAAGATCCAATTAACGTAAGTTAAAACAAAATAAAACAAAATCTGAAGAAAAATATTACGAGAATTCATAAATCAGAAATTAAAGTCACTATAATAAGAAATAAGAAAATTAGGAAATAAGAAAATAGGAAAATTAAGAAATAAGAAGATTAAGAAATAAAAAAAATTTTAACTGAATCCCTGAAAAATTAGGATCTAAGAAAAGAAATATAACTCTTGGTAATACTATTTAATAATAGTTTTACTACATTGCCATGTAGTTGTTATTAATTTATTTTATATCATTTCTTCTACATTTACATTTTCCCATCATATCATTTAACCCTCGTTTATATATTTTTGCAAATACATTAACCGGTGAAGTTTTAAAGTATACATACGTATTTGTACATATGTACATATATATATATCGCGATCATTTTAGTTCATTGCTCCCACCCCAATTGGTGGTATATGTATAAACATATATATCTACACAAGTATGCATACTTATCTATGTCTATATACATATGTACATATATATATATATATATAGAAAAAATGTTGTGAATTACTCTCTGAAAGAGAGTAGTAATTCTCAGTAAACGAGAAGGTGTTGTAATTCACGAATGAGAAGATGTTGTAATTTACTGATACAGCGTGTAATTTACTGTTTTCGTTATAAATTTGATAACGATATGTGTATATTCTAGTAATACATAGGTAGGATTATAGTTAATTTTGTTGTTACAAGATTTATTTAGGTATTGTCGAATATGCTCATACGAGGTACGTTTAGTAATTTTAGTTCAGGAGCTTTATTTTGTTTTGGTTAGGGAACAATTAGTGTAGGTTTATGGAAATATTATAGATTAATTCCTCGGTAAGAAATTGTTAAATATTTTTAAGCGCAAAATACTGAAACATTTTAAATTTATAAATTAATGGAATTTAAGCGTAACAAAGACTAAGTTCAAAGGGAAAAGAAATATTCTGCCCACCCGAAAGGCTCTGAGAGCCTAATATAATCGTCTTTATAAAAAAGCTTACGATTTATGCGATTGATTTTTCGCAGTCATATTAAATTAAATTTTCTTTTGAACTATGAGTGCTTGACATGACTTGCATATCATGTGAAATATTATCTATTAAGTTTTCCAGTACCTCAAGAGTACTAGCGATTAAATAGTTGTCTATTTATGCCCATAAGTTTATAGTTTCAATAAAGTTTGTTATGCATTGTTATGATTTTGAAATTCGAAATGATCAATAGTTTTTAAATGATGCAGGCATAAGGAAACAGGTAGGTAATGGCATAAGATGAAGTGAGTGTGTAATCCCAAACACATTTATTATGTTGGGACATCTAAAATAAGTAAAGGTTACGATGTCACGGTGGAGATGATTCTCCATATTGGGAGGGTAAAGATGCCTAAGTCGACAAGTCATCAGTCGACAACGAAAGTTCAGCGATGTTCATAGTGCAGTGTACTTTTGGTATGCATGTGCTTTGTTGTTAATGTTTATCTTATTTTCTTGAGACAAGGTGTGTTATTGTGGAAGGTTCCCTTCTTTCTTTTCGTTCTTTATTTTTAATTTTTTCCTTCTTCGGAAGTTTCACTTTTGTATGGCTTCGGTGGGTCACCGTAGCCTAGCTGGCATGATTTTAGAAATGTTTATGTCATCGCAACCAGAGAAGGATCAACAAGGACCACCCCGTCCGGCGAGCTCTAGCCGCGCAATACGCCAGCATTTCAGCGCAATTGAGAATCTGGAGGAATTAGTTCCATGCATTTGGTGGGTATGACATAATGGCGCCCAACGTGGGGCCCGAAAGGGTCCTACCTACGTGGTACCAGGAGTTGTCATACCCTCACTGTATAGAATATGTGATATAATGTCGCCCCGGCACTTGTAGTGGCCATATGACACAGTGGTGCCCAACAGGGAGCAGAAATGCTCGTGCCAACGTGTGAGTCACATGGGCTGTGCCTGCAGCTTTGGACCAATTCCATGCGTTAGTGAACATATGACATACAATAGTCTTTAATGCCTGCATTCACTCGCAATTAAGCCACATTATTTTTATTTTTCTCATCAAAAACACTATGGAGTTTAAGTGAGGTCCCACCTAGTAATATACAAGATGTAGTTACCGTTTTTCCAGCAGACATAATAAATAAAGTACAATAAGTTCAATACGTTAACGGAATCTGTCAATGATCGTAACTGCCTACATTGGTTAAAAATTTCACGTGTGTACTTTATTAACCCAGCGTTCGATTAATTGAACAGTAAATTTGAACAGTTTTCATAATTTTTTTTTCAATGATGTTGAATATTTTGACTTCAGGTCTTTACAGATTATATACTGGGTGGCTTTAGCTATAGGTAGAATTTTTTATTTATTTAGTACCTGCTCCCCTACCCCTTCCAGATGGTGATGGAAAAAAGCTAATTATTTGCAATATTTCGAAGTGACATAAAATCATAAAATATAACTACTATTTGTAAAATAATGATGCAGTTTTGTTGAAACGGGTTTAATCTTGTATCAATGTTTTATTTTTTTTCAAAAAATCAATCAACTGGGCGGAATTCACCCCCTGGATTGAAAGGGTAAGAACAACAATTCCAGAACATAAAAACAATTATTTTTCCGTACACCCAAAAGACCGCCCTTTTAGTTTTATTAGCACTGTGTCGGCATTTGAAGTCCGATCGGAAAACAAATTAGACAGTTTTTTTTTGTATTTAGGAAAGCTACATTTCCCTTGTAGCTCATTTTTCACTCCGACGTCAAATTCTACAAATAAATTCTTTGGAACATTTATTGTAATACAAGTACAGGCATATCAAAATCATGAGACATTTGTCTTTGAAGTATCCAGTTTTCTTCGTACACAAAAAAGTTACAGAGGTTGCAAAATTTCAAAAAGTACCTGAAGTCTCAAATATCGGCTTGTTAATTTTGGTACCACTCACTCGAGCTATCCTACGGGAAATGTACTGTCAATTGTCTAAAAGTACCTGTCCTGAGGTAGGTGAAAAGGGGATATAAGTACCTCCAAACTGGTTCCAAAGAGTCAATTTTACTGAATGGGCGATGGTATGAAGGGACTAAGAAAGGAAATTGGAAATTTGATTAAATGGTTCGGAACCACGGTACTTACCTGATCGAAACTAAATGGGTCCTCCTAGAAATAAGGCAGCGTGGGCACTCAATTTAAAGCCAATTTAAAAGCGATAGAATTTTTTCAAATTTAACCTTGCGATAACTTAGCCAGTTATCGATCTATTTTAAATACATAATTACTTCGGGCTATTTTGGGGTAAGTATTTTACAAATAATCATTAAATCTAAATTTCCTAAAGTATCACAGTGAACCAGCATCGGGCAAAAATTAAAGGGCTAGGACAGCACTCAAAGAACATACATATGTATTAGAACACGACAAATTAACAAAAAACACAAGGCCCAAATAAGGATACCTAGAATCAAGAATTGCACGTGTGTGGTGCGGCCTTGTGGGTACTCGTATTAAAGGGAGTGAGAACTGTACTTCATTCATTGCAGTTGTTTACAGCTTAAAGTCCGGTATTCAGTTATTGGAAAATATCCGTAAGAAATTTTTTCATTTATCTCCAAACGGAAAATGTTGTTTTTGAGAGTTACCACATATCCCTGAATTATTAATTTCATTAACATTTCTTTAATAATTAATCATTGTATTGTTAACGCATGTGGTGATACTTTTGTTTGTCAAAACTCCGGTCCCAAATATTTATCGAACAATTATTGTTTTGGTACGAAATAACTGTGGCTACAACCAAATGAAAACTGAGCGAAATTTTCGGTTGCAAGCGATTTATTTGAGAGATCCCTAGAAAATTAATTAACTAATTCATTTTAATTACGCTCTTTATTGAAATTATCTAGACCATTGTTGTTGAAGTGCTAAGTAGCTACTTAAGTCACTGAAATTTATTGTTTTTTCAAAATTTTATCTTCTGATAACTAAGAGAGTTATCGAAAAATCGTATTTAATGTTGTGGTCTTATACTGAGGTCGTTTATACACAAAAAAGTTAAACTTCAAGGTTTTAAAACTTATTTTTGGGTCCCTTTTTTGGACCCTATGGGCCCATGGGTCCGACCGATGAAAAATGTTTAAATATTTTTAATTCTTATATGTTGCTCGATTTTGGGTATTTTTTTAGCTCCGCCCCATGAAGTCGACGTTTGCCTTTTATTGATTTTATAATAACACGTATATGAATATTATGTATGACAAACTTAAACACGATTTTATTTCTCGTGCGAAGTGGTATTTTTCCTCAAAAAAAGCTGCTTTATCAGGGTTTTGGAAAACTACCCCTCTTATTAGCGCCGTATATTTCGTTTCAACCACCTCTGTAGTGACGTTTTTAAAGAACAAATTATATAAATGAAATTATAACTGACAATTTTTGATAAAATTGTCTCCATAAGATATCTCTTATCATTTACGAGATACCCAATGCAACAAGGTTCTAACTGGATGTTTTTCTATAATAATTTGGTTAACAAAGTTCTAACAACCAAATAGGCCCTTGTGTTCCAAAACAACTTGAAAAAAGTTCCAGGTACAACTTTATTTACTAAAATAGTGCAAATTGTTACTGGATATTATCCGTTTACACCAAAAAGCCCGTGAAGCTGAGTACTAAGATGGGCCACTTGAAAAATATTGAGCAAAATTTGTTTGTTTCAGTATGAAAAACATAGTTGTAGTAGGGACATAAATAAAAAAACGGTGTCCCATAACATCCCATTGAAGGGATTCTCACAATCAGTGAGATGTGCGCTTTCAAGTTTTACACTCACTGATTGGGACCTACAGTTTTGCACCGGTTCCGAACGGAATTTTGAGAAGCATTTTCATGGCTGAGTACTCGATAGTGTCGCCATCACTAAGCGAGGTGACCACCGTCGAAAGAAATTTAAGGTGGTCAGAGTAGGGATCGAACCCACGTCCTCATTCACAAGAGCCGCGCACACTACTATTGCACCACCGACGGCCACAGGGACATAAATATTGGTACTTATATTTTGGGTTATAAAACAAAAACTAAGTTACATTCAAAATGTCCGTCATTGGCCTTCACGCACGCCTTAAGACGAATCGGCCAATCATCCAGAGCTGTCTTAAGGGAATAAATGTTGGGCTAATTTTTGTGGCAGACCAAGTCCTCTAAAACGGTCCACAATTTGTAATCCAGAGAGTTCAGGTCAGGGCTGCCAGAGTTTGAATCGTTTTAGCCATATGAACTGGTTCTGAATCTTGCTCGAAAGTCCACGCTGGTTTTGGAAGAGGGAGTTATTAGCGGCTTCAAAACTGCTTCCAAAACGGTTTCTTAGTAAACTTTGGCTGATCTTTTGACCCATTGTTCATAGAAATCCAAGTCAGTTACCCCATCATAAGAGACCGTAACCATGACTGCAGCTGGATGATGACCCTTTTCGGCCCGTGGAATGAGCTCAGATGCGTCGTTAGATGATCGTTCATAAAGCCCATCATTTTGTTTGTTAAATTTTTCTGGTACGGTACAAATTGTTTCATCCGTAAACAAGATTTTTCTATGCAAATTATCAGCGTACTTCACCAAAGGACGTTTGAATTTTTCTTTCCTATTTTTTTTTAAGTTGCAGTCAACAAATGTCCTGTATGCCGTTTGAAAGCTCCAAGTCCCAAGTCTTTTCTAATAATTCGACTCAAGGACTTTTGCGTCTTTTTCATCTCATTCTGTTTCCGGAAAGCATTTCGTTGAATTCGTGCTTTGCCGACCATATGTATTTTTGTCTGTTTTTAAGTTTATTTTACACTAAAAATCTATTTTTGTTCTGAAATTGTGCGACAGTAGTCACCACTGATCATATCATACTTCAATTTGATTAGTCGTTGCATTTTTCTTAAATAAATAAATAAATGGTTTCCCATTACATCCCATGAAGGGACCGGGGAGAACTTCTCACAATCACTGAGCTGTGCGCTTTCCAGTTTTCACTCACTGATTGGGACCTACAGTTTTACACCGATTCCGAACGGTATTTTGAAAAGCTTTTTCATGGCTATATACTCGATAGTGTCGCCGTCACTATGCGAGGTGACCGCCGCCGAAAGAAATTTTAGGTGGTCAAAGCAGGGTTCGAACCCAGGATCTCATGTACAAGAGCCGCGCACACTAACCATTGCACCACCGACGGCATTTTTCTTAGCAACATTAAAATGTTGCTCAATACATGTTGCTGATATTTTGCGTGAATAACTTAGTAGAGGTTATTTTTTATGTTATTGGCCGCTGTTTTTTGACCACCATTTCTGTTCGGTTGCCATTTGTTAGTTTGTATTTGACAGTTGTGCAGAGTAGTCGACAACGACTTATTATGGAGTATCTAACGCACCAACAACGTGCTGAAGTTATTAAAACAATATATGTAAATTGTCGTTCAATTGTAAAAACGCGAAGAATTTTGCGAAATTTGTTGGTTTAATTACTGTGCCGGGCAATCATTCAGCTTATTGTAAAGGATTTTCAAAGTTTGTATACACTGGGAGATAAAGTGAAGTCTGGTCGAACTCTTAGCGTACGTACGACCCAAAATATTGCTGCAGTGAGAGACAATAAGTGTGTTTTTTTTACCCCGCTAGTTAATTATAGCTTAATTTGTACGGGACAGCTAAGCGATATTAAGTGACATTTCAATTACCCACTTAAATTCCGACTTGAGCAGTGACAATGTTGCCACATGTTCAATTTCAAGAAATGGCATCAAAAAGTTATCTTAGGTAAATGTTGTTATTATTTATTGCGAACGAAAATGTTATCAAGTAAAGACTCAAAAGCAGAAGTTTGCAAAATGGCTTACACATTTTAAGTTCATTAAAATTATTTTATTTAATGGAAGACTACGTATACTTTTATATCTCTAATTTTGAAGGATATATTTTTATTTCCGATTGAAGACAAAATTGGAATTAAATTGTTCACAACAACAATTGTAAATGTTATACATATTGATCATGGTAGAATTATTTATCAAGTATAGTCGTTTAAACATGTGATGACATTTTTTCCATGTCATTTATTGTGCCGCTTGTCAAACTCATATGTATTTTGTTTTTATACTTTTTTGTATGCTTGTATTATTGGTACATATTTGTTTAGAGTTTGACAACTGAAACGAATGAACGAAAATTAAATGTCTGTTGTTGCTGCTTCCAACTACAACAACATCTACTGCTACAATGTATTTGTTGGCACTGGCTACAAACGGAAATGGCTACAAACAGGAAATGTTGCCACATTTCGTAGCTTTAAGTGTGGATCGTTTTATTCGGAAAGTCATACGTGGTAATAGCTTAATGGAATAAAAAAGCAGCCTTAATGTTGATGAAAGCCCAGACTCGCCAGTTAAGCACCGCGCACAAGAATGTAATATAAAAAGAAAGTACGTTCTACAGTAGCCGCTAAATCATATGCATTAATTCAAAGAAGGTAAATATGCACACATTTAAATTTTAATGAAATAATATAAATTAAAATAATCAGTAAGACATGTGTAATATGTATATGTATTTGTTATTGTTTAGTGCATTGTTGACATTTGTTCAAATTATGGAGTACATAATGATAACCGTTATGAAATCTGTACGTACATACTGATTTAACCCACTTGGCGCCGATTTTGTTCAAGTATTTTTTTTTTAGAAAAGTAGAGTAGGTGAGTGCTCTTCTAATCCAAATTTCGTGCAATTACCTGCGGCACCAATGGGGTTAACAGACAAACAGACGTGATATTATTATTATTATCATTATTATTTTTGAAGTGGTACGAAGCGGTGACGAATCGAGCATCTCAACAACAACTAAAATTGGCAGTTTTGGAGGTTGTTGGGTGAGATCGCCCTACATCGATCATAAAATTAATTTGTATTTTTTGATTTTGTTAAATTTGTAAAATATTTAAATTTCGGGCCACCCTAATATTGTTTTCTAATAATTTTGTCGCAACAACAACATACATACTGGTTTTGGTCATTATGTTTGGTACCGTATGTATGTATGTTGTTGCTTGTTGTTTACATTATCGATGCAAAAGAATATAGCAACAACAACAACAGCGCTGACGAAGTCGTTTGCTTCAGTTGGTCACTCAGCCGTTGTATTGTTGTTGCTATTTCTTTTACATTCTCTATTCATATTTACTGTCGTTCTATGTTATGGATTTGGTGGCCCGCGACAATGAGAAACATTGTAAAGTTAGTTGTCGAAAACACTTAAAACAATACGCACATGAAATATTAAACTTCTATATTAAAATAAAATCGTGTTTTTTTATTTAATCAAAATAAATTGTTTCTGCGCGAACATTTTGGCGACCGTGACAGGACGGCTTGTAATAATAGCGATTAACTTTTTAAAAGAAAAAAAAAAAAAAAAAAAGACTAGTGTTTCGTGGACCAGATTTTTCGAGCCTTAGTTGGAGCCGCGGATTTTTTTTGCATCGTTTCGTCGTTGGATTCACATCATCTTCGAGAATTCGTTGCTGTAACTGGGGTCTACATCGCTGCTGCGGCTACGGACATTCTTTGGACGTCGCATTATATACGGCCGTACGTATTTTATTAGTGGGAGAAATTATATTTCGGTGATTTCTTTAGCAGAAGCTTTTATTTTTTCTCGTCGCATATCGTCGTTCGGTTGATTTGGATGAACCCCAATTGAAGTGGCAGATTTTTCGTTTTCGTCGTTGCATCATCTACCCTACAATTTGTTGCTGCAATTGGGCTACATATCATCATTTCATCTGTAAATTTAATTGGATACAACTTTAGTTGCTGCTGATAAAGTTGTAAGCTCATCTGGTGTTCTGCAACATTGGATTTGCCGTTTTATTTATTTCGAAACTATCGAAAATTCGACATTTTGTGCTGTTGCCCGGTAAGAATTTTTACGGGTTCAATAACTTTGTTGCTGCTGCATGCAACATACCAACATATTGAGTGCCTAAACGGGGATTTACTGGAATTAGTGGACAATATTAATTTTGGATGCTTGTTGCTGTAAGTAAGTGCGCGATTTTTTCTTCCTCTGTGTCTCAAACAGATCGTGTTTTGTGAAGCATGTAATTACTTCAACCTCAGTTGGAGCCACAGGGCTTTTACATCGTGTTGTCGTTGGAATTACATCATCATCGGGAACTCGCTGCTGCCATTGAGGTACACATCGCTGCTTCGGACGATCTTTGGACGTCAGTTTATTTTCGGCAAAAATTATCGTTTTTTTTTTTGGATATTGGGGAATAAATTTGGCGTAACGGAAATAGTTACGGTATTTGAAGCGTCATCAAATTTTTCGCGCTTTTCAAATACTGGTTCTTGTTGTTTTTTTGGGAAATGTTTCTCTTGAGTGAAATGATTACATTCGCATTGGATGCAGTGACTGAGAATTCTGCCGCTAGTGAGTCAGAATTGGCGTCGCTCAAGATACAAAGAAACAATGTGAAGAGAAACATGTCTAATATTCGTAAAAAAGTGGAAAAATATGGCGACAATTTTGTTCCAATCATTTTGGAATGCCATCTACAAATCTTGGAGTCATATTTTGAGGATTTGTCTCACATCCAAGCACAAATTGAACAGCTTTGCCCCACAGACAATGCCAGAAGCGATTTGGAGGAAATTTTTATTGCCGCAAGGGCAAAAATAATGGATTTGCTGAAGAAAAATCGTGGCCCTTTGTCGATGGACCACAGTTTTCTTAACGCTTCGATAGTTGGTGTTTCAAATTCGACTCGTCTAGCCTACTCAAACTCAAACTTTTGTTGCAGTTTTGATACATTTGCAATCTCAAACTCAATTTGTTCGTATTGTTGCTCATCGGAGCACAATATATCAGCTTGTTCGTCGTTTTCGTCGCTTGTTCTTGTTGAACGCTTTAATTTCGTAAAGCGTAATGGACTGTGCATAAACTGCCTTCGCAATGGTCATCAAGTTTCGGAATGCACATCGCAATATTGCTGTACAGTTTGCCAGTCTCCTCACCATACACTCTTGCACATTTTTAGTGGCCCTAAGCAACTTGGGACTTCGACATCACATCACTCTCAATCATCATCGGAGAATCACAGCAATCACCTTTCGTTAGTCGTCCGCTCTGCCAATAGAGCGATAATTCCAACAGCCGTGGTTCTCATCAACGATTATTGTGACGCTTATCAGCCAGAAGTTTTTGGCATCGGTGAAACCAGAAACAACATCAAGTTTTTTATCGACACCACAATAAAATCTCGCATTAGTTCGTTCCAGTGGTCTTCATTTTTTGCTGTGGCGAAGACGATTTCGGCTCAACAACCTGTTAAGTACATCAAAACATCGCACTGGACAATACCTCGAATTAGAAAATTGGCTGATCCGTGGTATAGCAAGCCACAACCTGTTGACATGCTTCGCAGTACTGAAGTATTTTTCGATTTGTTGTTCGATGGTCGTATCTCACTGGGAGATGGCACGCCTTGCCTGACCAAAACAATATTCGATTGGATTGTCAGTGGGACATCCAAATTTACACACAACTGAATTGATTCAACTTTGAACAATTCCCTCAATATTGAAGAAACCTCTAACGCCCTCGAAACGTCGCCCACTGGTCAAGAATTCGAACCACTCTTCGTCGGAAAAAGTTGTTTTGATATTGGCGATAGAATCACATTCAAATTGCCTTTAAAAACGTCGTATACGAAGAGGCAACGAGAATGGAACACTTCACTACAATTTCATTTACACTCCAAGCAGTCTCTTCGTAGTTCGAACTACAGCACACATCATCGCTATCTCAAATCCACATCTGAATGTTCCACAAATTATCAACAATTTCGTGTCGATGAAAACATCACAAAATATCAACTCGTTTGGTGGAGGACCAGGAAAAAAGAATTTGAGGTACAGTACTTGAATATTATAACATATGACTTGGATGCTGCTTGTCTTTTGTCGTTTCGTATTTTGTGTCTCATTACAGAAAAGTGTGGCTCGATGTTTGCCCGTGGTTCTGATCTACTGCGAAGGGACCATAACTTTAGCGAGGTTCCCACACGAGTATTCAAGATCAAAAAGGTTTGGATGCACATCAATGAAATTTTGTCACATATTCCACATAAAGGTGTACATCGGCACGCTCTCACTTTTCCTGTAATTATTGGTCAACTTCGTCACATCGCTTACGCCTTTCAAGTAGTACCTTACGTAAACTGCACCTACAAGTCAACATTATTTTTCGCCACTTCGAAAATATACCAATATAAAGCACAGACATTAATTCGCTGTGAAATCTACGCCACCGTTTTGCTCTGGAGAAGGTGGCTCAACTTGAAATTCATCTCATCGCTCTATTTTTTGAACTACAGCATTTTTCTGCAATGGCCCAAACAATATTCTTCAACTTTGAAAGAACTCGTCGAAAGTCGTATCCCACAACTGGTAGAACAATGCAGAAGTATTTGTTGGAGACATATTCCCCCATCAATTCATCCAGCCGATATATTGTTTCGCATTTGCAGTACCAATGAATTGCCGTACACCTTCACAACACTCGTTCGTACAAATCCAGCAATCAGTAAATATGCTGCATTCACCCTCAAGTCGTTGGACATGATGACGGTACCCCACCGTAACTATCGCTTTCGCTCGAACTTTAAATATACTGTCAACTCTGGACTAGTTCGCTTTACATTGCTGAAATTACAATGTGGCTCTTCCTTGTCCAACATCAATACCAGCTCTCTCACCATCCTAAATGATTCCTTGAAAGAGAAGCCTTTCAACGGGGGGAGCATGTTGGGTGAGATCGCCCTACATCGATCATAAAATTAATTTGTATTTTTTGATTTTGTTAAATTTGTAAAATATTTAAATTTCGGGCCACCCTAATATTGTTTTCTAATAATTTTGTCGCAACAACAACATACATACTGGTTTTGGTCATTATGTTTGGTACCGTATGTATGTATGTTGTTGCTTGTTGTTTACATTATCGATGCAAAAGAATATAGCAACAACAACAACAGCGCTGACGAAGTCGTTTGCTTCAGTTGGTCACTCAGCCGTTGTATTGTTGTTGCTATTTCTTTTACATTCTCTATTCATATTTACTGTCGTTCTATGTTATGGATTTGGTGGCCCGCGACAATGAGAAACATTGTAAAGTTAGTTGTCGAAAACACTTAAAACAATACGCACATGAAATATTAAACTTCTATATTAAAATAAAATCGTGTTTTTTTATTTAATCAAAATAAATTGTTTCTGCGCGAACAGAGGTAATTAATTAAAGAAAAAGGCAAGTTTATTTGAAACGTGTTGTATAGTAAACATACTGCGTAATTTATTGAAAATTCTGTGTGCATCACAAGGAAATTCAATTTGTACTTTATTAAGTCGGTTGCGCTTCATTGTTAAATTATTTTTGGAGAATTTCATAGTTTTTTCTATCCCGAATACACCTCTTCTGAGTTTCGCCATCACTTTCATCGAATAATCTTTCAAACCGATGCATTTTCAACAACTGAAACAAACTTCAACGAGAAATTTGTCTATACATAATTTACTGCGAATTGGCAAAGTACATACGGGTAAATAGTTTTGGTGAAACAGAAACGTGACAAATTATGCAAATTTTCAACAAAAAATAATCTGCAAGCAAACAGCCACTTTGCATTTATTCAACATTGCATCAGTTTGTTAGTTGGTGAAACACAAACAATTGACAAATTGAAAACCTGAAAATTTGCAAATGAAAAGGGTATGGTGATATAGGGCCCTGGTCTACCGAAAGGTACGTATGGTCAGAAATCCACTTTTCAAAGAATACGAGTCGTGCTGAGTTCCTCCAAATTTTAGTGTAATTTGAAGTAAAATAAATGAAGTTAGGATTCTCCTGACTGTTTCATTGAAAAGAGCGGTAAATTTTCTATAAAACATAAATGCCGTATTATTTTTTATTGTATTTTATTATTTATTTTTTATTATTTTTTCGTTAGTCTGCGCAGCTCCTGTGCATGAGAACGTGGGTTCGATCCCTGCTCTGACCACCTTAAAATTCTCTTCGACGACGGCCACCTCGCTTAGTGATGGCGACACTATCGAGTAGTGTACCGGTGTAAAACTGTGGGTCCAAATTAGTAAATGAAAAATTAGAGAGCGCACAGCTCACTGTTTGTGATAAGCTCTCCCCTATCCCTTCATGGGATGTACTGGGAAACCTTGTTGTTGTTGTACACACTAAGTAAACAGCGCTGTGGATTATAAAGCTGTATTTTAGTTAATGTGTTTAACAACGTTGTACACACTCGTAGTTTAAAAAAGTAAATCTTATTAATAAAATAAGTTAAATGAAATAAATACTTGTGAATTATAGATTCTTTGAAAATTGATGTATTCAACAAAGTTCAATTAGAAATTTAAGTTCTTACAGTTCCACAAGGTTCTAAGTGGTAAAAAGTGATTGCGCCCAATAAATGATCATCAAAGTTCTATCTATTTTTTTAAACACAAAATTCTAGAAAACTGAAGATTTCATCATGGATATATGTATCTGAGGCATTACATTATTTAAACAAATTGAATAATGGTTGTTGCCAAAATAAAATTATATATAATAGCTAAAGCATCATAAACATTCAATCATAATTCACTCCAATCATTCATTGGTGTACTTAGAACCTTGTTGTTCTAAGTTCGCGATATCTAGATGCAGTTTGTAAGTTGGCCCTGCTATGACCACCTTAAATTTCTTTCGACGGCGGTCACCTCGCTTAGTGATGGCGACACTATCGATTACTTAGCCATGAAAAAGCTTCCCAAAATACCGTTAGGAACACGTGTAAAATTGTAGGTCCCCGTCAGTGAGTGTAAATCATGTGAGAAGCTCTCCTTAATCCCTTCATGGGATGTAACGGGAAACAATTAATTAATTAATTAAATTAATTTAGACGATATATAAAGTTGTACACTGAAAGAAAAACGCTTCGTCGCATGGCTAAAACACTTTCGTTTATGTTTTTACGTCGTTATAGTGAAAAGTGTCATATATCCAACAATTTGGTAGGCGCTGCAACGAAAAATTTCACACTTGACTTCTTTGACAATTTTTCAATTCGTTGGTGCAACAACTTACTTTTCGTTCCTGCAACAATTTTATATAATTTGAATTTTGTAGAAAAATGGGTTAAAAATTTAAAAAAAAAGTAAAGGAATGAGATTTATTCTATTAATATTTGGATTATCTCTTAATTTTTATAGTTCATATTTATTATTTATTTATTTTGGAGGTTTGTCACAATTTTTAGTTGACGAAACAAATTCGTTATTGTAACGAAATGAATGTTTATGAAGGTATAGACAGAGAGAAGCAGTCGAAAAAATCAGCGAGCGTAAAATAAAAGTTAGCAAGAGAAAAGTTCCAATGCAACAACCGAAAGTGGTAGACATATTTCTCCACCGGAATAATATGTATAAATTTGACAAAACAGATCAATTAGTTATACTTAGTAATAATCTTTTATTGTGAAAACTAACTTGTGTGAATTTATGTGTTTGCTGCGTTCGTTTGTGTAACTTGCGAATCCATAAATCAAATAGATAAATAAACTGAATGCAAGGAACAACACGAATGCAAAGAAACTGACGTATCTATAGCAGAAAAACTACCCCGAAATATGTAAGAGAACATTTGGGTGTGTATGCGCGTGACTGTAAAAATCGCAGCAAAATGTTTTTTTTTTTGTCGACGTCAATGAAAACGAAGAAGTCAAAGAAACAAAGTGTTTCAAGTACGACGAACATAAAAAATAACAATTCGATGTACAATCAAATGAATCCAATCGAAATTTTAAAAAATTTCGTTATAATAAATAAAACAGCAGTTGAAGAAAATGCTTGCAGAGCGATCACTGAGTTAATGACGGGGAGATTTGGAGCGACAATTGAATATCAGAACCCTCAACACAACAACAGTTTCATGATTTAAGAAAACAATGATGTGGTTCTATGTTAAAGGAGTGGAGCATAGGGGAGTAATGCTTATGTTCATGGTAAGTGCAGTCACAGATATGTACATATCTTAAATAGAAATCTTAACAATAAATTCTTCATATATGTTTTTAATTGTAGGACCTGAATATGATTGACACAATATCACTCAACCCCTCGGCTACCACAATCTTCTCCAGACGAGTGTTTCAACATGGAATGAATATAATCTATTTAGCAAATAGATTTTCGAAAACAACAATTTAAAAAATTGTTATCAAAACACTTGCAATGTAAAACTAACAGTACATTTATGTACAATTGTTAATAAATAATTTCAAACACACTTCAAAACATTCATTGCAGCAATGAAACAAAATCATTGTAGTATTGAAACAAATTCATTGCCGTAATGAAACAAATTCATTGCCGTAATGAAACACATTCTTTGCAGCAATGAGTCAAATCCATTGCAGCAACGACACAAATTCATTGCAATAATACTTTCACCACAGTAACGAACAATTTGCAGTTGATGAACACATTTTCATATCGGGAATGAAACGTTAAGTTAGCTCACTTTCGATGACAAATGTTGATAGGGTGATGAACATTTTCATCCCTGTGACGATGATTTTCCGTTCAGTGTCTATCCCTTTCAAACGTATCCTTATATTGGTAGCGGATGGCCGCACAGAAGCCGTCCAAACTTTAGTTTGGAATTTTTTGTGATACCTCCAAACCAAGCTTGGGCCTTGCCGGTTAAAAGGATTTGCAAGTTCTAGCGGATAACCGAAAAATCATTGTCACAATTATTCGCTGTCAGGGTTTTAATCCTATACAGAAATTCCTCCATATTTATGCCGTTACTGAATCCATCAACTTGTAAATTTCAATTCCTGATTCTCGATGTTATCTTATCCGCTCTTAGAGCAAACCCAGTATCATGAGTAAATGGAGAGAGAATGCTAGGATTGAGTGAAATATTACTGGAATTTACCGCCGGATGTCGGAATGAGTTAGCAGTATTATTATTCTGAATCGGATTTGAAGCCGGATTATAATTAATTTAAGATTGCTAAAAATTCTGACCATCGTTGCCTCAACCAATTTTGATCAAATTAGTCGTAATCGAAATTATTACAATCTCATGACCGTTGTATTATCTGTGGAAATGTAGTAGACACCCAGGCCCCAAAATTATTATTTGGTATTTGTTGACCATCGCGTGCATTTGGTACACTAACACTACTTTCATTAGAATGGTTGTGATCATGAAACACATTTCTACTCACACTCCTAGTATTATGGTGTTTGACCGAGCACCGCGGAAGACTTAGCTTTTCCTAAGGCACATTTTGCCCATCGAAACAATTTGGCAGCGCCTGTGCCAAATCTAGCTGTGAGGAAGATAGGACCTGCATAGACATTGAACGAGGGTTAACACGCCGCAATTCTGGCAGCTACATGGGCGTTTACAAGTCGGACATTGAGATGTTTGTGATAGGACAATCTTGGTTCTCAGTCAATGTTGATACACATAATACGTAATTAGAGTTATTTTCATTAACCGATTCCACAGTTTGTGGACGTGGTGAACTTGCGACTGACATTGTGATACAAAATTTAAGTAATACTTTCCAGCATTAATATTCAGAAATATTTTGAGTAGTTAAATATTTTCAATATATGTGTGTTTCCATAAAATTGAGTGTTTCCATACATTCAGTGTGGATGTCGATTATAAAAAAAGTTATTAGAATTATATGCTACAATAAAAAGATGTATATTGTACTATGGTACTTAGAATAAAGTTTATTAAAGTCAGAACAAACCAAAAAATATAGTATTTTCTAGACAATGGAGAGCAGAAAGCCCCTCAATTATTTTCCAAGCAAAATCAATTTTTGATATCAAGGTCCATAACTCCAATCAACATAAGATGCTTTGAATGCAAAGAAAGTCAGGTTTTGGACATGTTTGAACAAAGGCACTCCTGACGCCTTTCGGTCGACTCCCCAATCTTTGATACTCAGAAGGTCGAAATATCCAGATGAGCTCCGAAATATATTAAAAAATAGACCCAAAGCAAATTAGTCCTCATATAACTCTATGAAAAATGTGAAATTTACAGGTACCCAGCAGCAAGTATTGGAAGTATATCCATGAGAATCAGTTCTGCACTAGTTCCAGAAATTAGGTACGAGTATAAACGATTTATCTACTTCCAAAGAATGCATTTTAAACTATTTCCAAAAAGACGTTATGAAAATATTTCCAGCAAAGCTTATACTTTCCGAAGATGCAGAATAACCATATTTTCCACTTCTGAAGGTGTCGCCATACGAAATAAAGTTGTTATAAATATTTCCCTCATCTGAATATTTAATTATGACCAGTTCTAAAAAATAGAACAACTAAGTGCCACCACCAATTTTGTTTCTCGTAAAACATACATAAGTCTTTTTATACCAATATCATGTAAAAGAAATTTGAACTTTATCACTAATTGATATGTAGAAAATATTTGTGACATAAGTGCCTCCTCCCTTCTAAGCAACACTCATGGTTAATTCCACTGGTTCGATACAGTTTCTCAAATTATGAGGAAGAACCAAATCTTAAGCGGACCACATATTTGTCAATCGTAAGTAGAAGCTATGGTTACCGTTGAGATTTATTGGTGTATACGATACAGTATTATTATTTATTGAAATCAGGGACCGAAAAAAGTTGTTACTGGTTTAGTTTTCAAGTAAAAAAAAACATTGTAAACGAAATTCACTAGAACTACTTAAAAAGCCAATGGTTTTCTGATTTTTATTGTAATTTTCGCCATTTTTATGCACGTATGTACATACTTGTTATGGGAACGAAAATTTTGTAAAAACTGAATTTTCGGCTTCTGACTTCACGTCCTCAGATCCCGATTGCTTCATAAAAAACCAAATTTTATAAAAAAAAATTTTTGTAAAATGTCATCGATTTTTTAAAAATTCGTGGATTATGATACACATCGAAAATGTTGACTAATTTTTATATAATATATAATAATAATACGTAAAATAAGCCGTTATTAAATAATAGAATAAGCCATATTAGGCCCTTAGTATCTTGGGACGAAATTCCTTTTAGGCCTTTTTTAGACGTTTGAGCCATGTCCGTCTGTATGTCTGTCTGTCTGTCTGGCTGGCTGGCTGGTCAACACGATAACTGCCGTAAATCTTTACAGACCACAATGAAATTTTTTCAGTGACTATTATTTGCCAATATTGAGTTTGGGATTGAAAATGGGCATTTTGACCACGCCCCTTCTGGTACCTCCCATACAAATCGACACATTTATCATAAAATCATATTTCTTTCAAACCTTTCTTCTGGTATATGTGATTAGCTTCAACTCTCACACCAGTTAATAATCTGAAAGTACCTACTTAACTGGAGCCCATTCTGGTACCTCCCATACTAAATAGGGTGTTCGTCCGGGTTGTCAATCCGATATATCGCGTGAAACACATCCGACCTTAATGAAATTAGGTATAAGGCTTCACGTTATCAAACGCCAATCACCGATTAAAACAAGGGTGATTTTTCCACGCCCATTGTGATACCTCCCATACAAAAGTTGTTTGGCCGTCTGGTTGATCAGCACGAGAAGTCCAACAAAACCGAACCAATCTTTATGAAAGTTTGTACTAGTCAATATTTAGTCAAACAAAGCTCTCCTATAGAAAATGAGCTCTTCTGCCACACCTATTCTGGTACCTCCCATAGAAAAGTTGGGCGGATGACCGGTTGATCGACACGATAACGACAACCAATCTTAATAAAATTCGGTACTAGGCAATATTTTGCTAAAAGCTACTGTGTAATTAGTAACTGACCATTGTGCCATGCCCAGTTTCGGACCTCCCATACAAAAGATGGACATATTTCCGGTTTGCCGACTCGATATCTCCAATAAATCATAACCGATCATAATCAAATTTGGTACTGATCAAAATTTTGGCAACAACTTGCCATGCCCATTTTTGCACCTCGCATATAAATATTGGGAGGGAAAAACTCCCAAAACCACTTAGGATCGTAACTAATTTGGGTATTCAATAATATTTGGGCAACTCCCACGCAATGGATGACTTAGGGTGAGGGTATAATTAAGTCGGTTCACCCGACTGAAACTTATGTATGTACTGGTTTATATTAACTTTGTTCCCATACGTAATATTTCCCAGTTTTTGAAAGAAATTTGTTTCATTTTGACAGAATAATAAATTTATTTCCAAATTTATAAAATAGTAAAAATACTGCGTTCGGGAATAAAGCTATTATTTCGACGTTATATACCAGATCCATGGGACTGTTCTTGTAGGTGGAAAGTTTCTGATATCTATTCACTTGGGAGTGGCCAGAAATGTTTCCTTCATTTTGCAGTCCAAGCAGCTCACTACTTCCACGCAGTATGTCCTGGGCAATCGCTTATGGGAAACCTCCGTTAGCTAGCTAAAGTGAGAAGGCGAAACGAATGAGCAACCTGAGTGGTAATGCGATCGCTGATACGTCTCAGGATTATTAGGTGACCCTATCACTAAGGTCTTCGAAGTAGTGAAAATATTCTGCTGTCCTTTGAAGGCGGATGAGCCAACACCCCTGCCCCCAACGGCAGATCAAAATTGTAGAAACCAAAATCCAGTTTCGACACACTGCATTCTGGTCAGCGTCTGATCCATAATGGGTGGCTGAAACATAATCATCCTGGCAGTAGGTAAAATGCAAACCTCGGTGGGCTGGGTTTGCCTCCGCGACCGCTATATTGGCAATGAAAATAAACAAAGAAAATAAAGAACAAAGAAACCCCCCAACTGTTGACCACCCTCGCAAATGTTATAAAGACCATGATTTAAGGATATGTACCTGGAATGTGCGAACGCTACACAGGACTGGTGCCATTTTCCAACTGACGGATGTCCTCGGTAAATATAAAGCTGACATCACAGGGGCCCAGGAAATGCGATGGACAGGATATGGTTGCACCAGAAAGAAAAACTGCGATATTTACTACAGCTTCCATGAGCGAAAGCACGAATTTGGGTGCGGATTTATAGTTGGCAAGAGACTGCGACACCTAGTTGCAAGGTTCATCCCAGTGAGTGACCGCATAGCCACAATTCGCATCAAAGCGAAATATTTCAACAATATTTCAAAGTAACATTTTATGTGCGTCTGTAGGAAGTATACGAACGCTGCTCTGACCACGACATTAAGATTATCCTAGGCGACTTTAATGCCAAATTAGGAAAGGAAAGTGTCTTTCGACCTACTATCGGTAATCACTGTCTACATGATACAACCTCCGATAATGGAATAAGACTGATAGACTTCGTCGCTGCAAAGAACATGGTAGTTAGTAGCACACGATTCCAGCATAAGGACATTCATAAGGCGACCTGGATATCTCCTGATCAACCCAGATTAATCACTTCGTAATAGATGGCAGGCACTCTTCTAGTGTAATGGATAGACGTGTGATTCGAAGTCCCAATATCGACTCAGATCATTACCTGGTGGCTGCGAAAGTTCCCATAACACTGAGCACTACGAAAAACGTACGAAGCCGAACACAGGAAAAGCTGGATATTGACAAGCTACAAATACCGGAGATATCAACGTCCTATCGACAGAAGCTCTCTCTACTGCTAGAGTTGAAGGACATGCATCGACTTATATGCGGAATATGGCTGGGGGAATCTATACCCGACGATTGGAGTCTCAGTGTATTATGTCCTGTATTCAAAAAGGGTGATTCGTGTGTCTGTGCCAACTATCGCGGTACCAGTTTTTTATCCATCGCGTATGAGGTCTTGTCGAGCGTATTATGTGAAATACTAAAACCAATTATTGAAAAACTGATTGGACCTTATCAGTGTGGTTTTAGACCAGGCAAGTCCACGACTGACCAAATATTCACGCTACGCCAAATCCTGGAACAGACCCATGAAACGCAAATCGATACATACCACCCGTTTTGTCGATTACAAAGCTGCTTTCGAGAGCCCCATACGAAGAAAACTGTACGAAGCTATGTCTGAACTTGGTATTCCGGCAAAACTGATCCGCCTCTTTAGAATGACGCTGACCAACACCAAATTAGCCGTGAAAGTGGGGAAAGACCTCACTGAACCATCCTGTACCAAGTGAGGACTGAGACAATGCGACACACGTTCTTGCAAGCTCTTCAACTTCTTAATGGAGATAATAATCAGAAAAAAAGCAGTAAATACTAACAAGACCATTAACACGAAAAGCCATATGTTGCTGGCGTATGCTGACGACATAGACATCATTGGGCGAAATTTGTGAGAGGTTACTGTAGTATTTTCAAGGATAGAAAAGGAAGCAGCGAAGGTGGGTCTTGCTGTTAATGAGGGCGAGACAAAATTGATGGTGTCAATGACTAGAGCAACCTTTCGACTTGGTCCGCACATGAACGTTGGCAACCGATTATATTTTGAAGTGGTAGATGAATTTGTCTACCTTGGATCTGCCGTGAACAAGGACAATAACGTCAGCCTGGAGATAGATAGGAGAATTGTGCTGGCTAATAAATGCTATTTTGGGCTCAGCAAGCAGTTTACGAACAAAGCCCTCTCTCGACTGACAAAAGTCCAGCTATATCAGACTCTCATTTTACCTGTCTTGAAATATGTCTCCGAAACTTGGGTCATATCGCAAGCGGATGAAAAACACCTTGAAGTTTTTGAGAGAAAAATTCTCCGTAAAATATATGGTCCTGTTCGAGAAAACGGCGAGTACCGACGCCGCTGGAACGCAGAGCTATATAATCTATACTCTGACGTGGACATAGCTAGGCGAATCAAATTCTGCCAATTGCGTTGGCTAGGCCATGTTAGCAGAATGAATGAAGGCGAGCCAGCGCGAAAGGTTTTCGATAACGTGCCCGATGGAAGCATGAAAAGAGGACGACGAAGACTCCGCTGGAAAAACCAAGCAGAAGAATCCCTCCGTATCCTTGGTGTTACCAACTGGCGAGAAACTAATATGTGTAATATGTGTAACACGTCTGACAGCATGAGGTTGTAAAATAGTCAATAAAAGTAAAGTAAATATCAAAAAAGTGGGCATATAGTGGCTATATCACATGTGATCGTCTGAACTTGCAACAGGTTTTTAGAGCATGAACAAATTACTACATTTTCGATTGTTTTTTTTATTATACCATTTTCCATGATTTTCTTATGTGAATTCAAAAAAGGAATCGGCAAACGTGATTGGTATCATTCAAATTTGTGAAGGCCTACGAAGGAAGCTAAAAAATTAGATAAAGTTCAATAATCGCTTTGATATGCATCGTAGGGGATATGACATGAACCATACATGAGTATGATCACTATTAAGGAAATGCGTACATATATAATTGTTTGTGAGATTTTACTTCCAACACTTATTCTAAAAAAAACACAATATCCACATTTTCAAAATATACACATTTGTCAATTGAATCTTAAATTTTCTAAATGATTCTAACAACCAAGTTCGACTAAGCGTCACATATCTCAAAGTATTCCATTCTCATCGTTGAGAAAAAAATGCCTTGAAGACATCAGACGTAAAATGCAGAAATCAATCGATTGAAAGATTGTTACCATTGCTTCCGGTATACCTATAGGCATGTAGGCGTCATTCTTTCACCGGGTGCTAACGGGCCTGTACCTCTTCACGACATTCAGCATATAACGCTGATGTAATAATTAAGATAGGGATCGAATAATGGAACGAGTCGTCTATGCCAAGGGAACTGAGTATTGGGATATTTCGAGGTCACACATTACCAAATATTGTGCTGTCTCAGTAATAGATAACTCCCCTTTCATGCCGCTTTCCTAGCTTCAATAGTGTACGTGGCTCGGCTGAAACCTGGCTTGACCTTCATGGGTTTGCTGTAAAATTCTATAATTAAAATGGTGTTTGGGGTGTGGTGGGACACAGTTATTCGATATTTTATATACGCGATACCATACTGGTTCCTTCGCATGGACGTACTCCTCAGATGCACTTAAGGATATTGATGTTTTGGGATTTTACCACCCTCCGTCTGGAGACATCGCATCACATATCTTCCAAGTTTGGAGACCCAGGTAGTTATACTCATATGCACGACTTTGGAGTCCATGCCTACAAAATGTCAAGGGGGAACTGATTTACATTTTTCAACTGACCAGGGTGGTCCCAATCTGGATCGCAAGAGAGCATGGTAGAATTACCTTCGAGGTGAAGTCGGTTGATCAGCTAATTTAATTTTTTCCATGGCATTTTTGACTTCAGTGGTCAAGCACTTATATTTTATTAGCAGATTTTTGGGAATTTCTTTTTGTACTTTTTTTTGTTTTTGTGTTGTTGGTATACATGTGTGTAGAGTTTCACAACTGGAGCGAATGAAACCTAAACAAAATGCCTGTTGCTACTGCCCAATACTACACCAACGCCTGCTGCTATTAACTTGTAGTATATATTATGGTACCATGCACAAGAGTATGTGTTCATAGAGTTGCATGATATGCGAGTTCATTTATTCGGTTACTTTGAACAATGTAATAGAACTCAATCATAAATTGTGAACAAAATTGTAATCTTATAGATTTTTGTGAATTTTGACGAATGAGTGATCGGCGAAAAAGCGGTTACTAAATAATGTTGAAATGAAAAAGTGCATCTCTATATATGTATAACCAACTCTCAAAAGTTATATTTAAAAAAACGACACGAAAAACTGTTTTCCAATAGGTACTTGAGAACTTTGCTTTTAATTTGTGAACGCACTATTTCACAGATCATCTAACCGATACTTTCCTTTTTCTCAGTAAACTCGACATTTTCATCATGGAAAAGTACACGAACGAACAACGTATGCAAATTATAAAAATGTTCTACCGAAATTCGGAGTCGGCGACCGCAACTTTAAGAGCGTTAACTCCAATTTTCGGTCGTTATTCTCGTCCTAGTAGACAAGCAATAACAAGTTTAGTGCAAAAATTTGAGTCTACGTATTCATTGTGTGATGCTGCCATGCCAGTGAGACAACGGGTTGGTCGAAGTGACGACAATATTGCTGCCGTTCAGGCGTCAGGAGCAAGCGATCCAAATCAGTCGATTCCGCGGCGTTCTCAAGAACTGGGCATCGCCACGACCACTTTATAGCGAATTTTGCGTAGAGATATTAGTTTACACCCATACAAGATGATGCTGACTCAAGAATTGAAGCCGGTGGACCATTTGACGCGACGTACGTTCTCCGATTGGGCTCTGGAAAAGATGCGCCAAGATGATGAATTTCTTCGCAAAATCATCTTCAGTGACGAAGATAATTTTTGGCTCAATGGGTCCGTCAATAAGCAAAATATGTGTTATTGGTTTGGTGCAAATCCACATGTGCTTCATGAATCACCACTTCATCCACAAAAAATAACTGTTTGGTGCGGTTTGCATGCCGGAGGCGTCATTAGCCCATATTTGTTCGTCGACAATAACGATCGTCACGTTACTGTGAATGGTGATCGTTATCGCGGCAAGATTACCGATTATTTTTGGAACGAATTGTAAAACATGGACTTGGACGACATGTGGTTTCAACAAGTGATGCCACAAGCCACAAAGCACACGTTACAATCGATTTATTGAAGAGTAAGTTTGGTGAGCGTGTTATCTCAAGAAATGGAGCAGGAGCTGTCAGGTTCTTATTGGAAAACCCTATACATACGTAAATATTTTGGCTAATATGAGCAGCAAACGAACTTTTAAAAGACAAGTTAAAGCTGAAAGGGGAAGACTTGCCAGGATTTTATCAGATTCCCTTTCTAGCAGTAAAGATGTAACAAATGGTAGTGTTTTAGCCGCTACCCCATCTTGCGGTAAAGATGTCACTTGTGCAATTTGTAGGATAATAACGAATTCGAAAATTCCCGCCAAAACTGTGCTACAAATCCACCACAATAAGCTACGAATGTAGTTTAAACAATTGCCCCGAATGTAGTTTAAACAATTTGCCACATCCGTGAAATCTTGTAACAGCCTTTTAAAAATTCTAAAATCTGAAAACATGGATGTGCCAGTAAGTGTTGGCGGTCTTATGAAATGTGTGAGGTGAGAACCGTAGCGCCTGGGAAGTACATTTATATTGACATTGTGAGACAATTAACTAAAGCTAGAGAACTGTTGTTACGAAAGAAGTGTTGCTTTCATTGGAACTTTTATCGGTAAAAGTAAACCAGGCAGTGCTACATCGTATATGCATGATTTTGTGGACGCAATGAGGGTTTAACAAACGGATTTAAAATAATCGAAAAAAATTCTTTGTCTAAATCAGGGCCTTTATTTGCGACACTCCAGCAAAATCGTATATTTTTGGGACGAAAGGGCACAATGCTCTAAACGGATGCCATAAGTCAAACGGATGCCATAAGTCAATTGGAGTGACGGATAGGGTACAGAATGCTATTTTCTTCCACTGTCGGACCATTAAGAACCGATGACGATTTCAAAAATAGGAGCGAACAGGCTTTTCACAAGGAATTAGTCATTGAGTCAGGTTTAGAATTAGAGTCGTTAGATATTTGCCTGGTTTCCCATAGACTGTATGCACCTTCTAGATCTTGGTGTTATGCTTACACTTGTATGTGCCAAAAGATAGATATTTGGTTTGCATATTTTATTAACAACTTAACCATGTTACAGAAAACTTTGAAGCATTTAAAACTGATATGCAAAAACAGAACTCTCTTGTGATAGATGTCCTCGGGGAAAATAATGTAGTCTTTATGAAAGTCCTTAAAAATCAGAATTCCTTACATACCAAAATAGTTCCTATTAAATCTGTGGAGGCTTTAAATAAGTTAGTAGAGCCAATAGAGGAATAGAGGAATAAGTATGTCATATCTTCTTAATGAATTCTGATGTGTTTGAATTTTGATAGAAGTAAAGTGCAAACTTCTCAAATCATACCATTTCCGTTTTGTTTATAACTTTATTTTAAGATTGAAACGATTAGAGCTGTTACTGGAAGACGTGGGGTATCAAAAAGGTTATCAGATATTGTGTCCTCAGATGTGTTATCAACATTTAGTGTTGAAGGAACATTCCATAAATTGCGTTTATTAAATTATAAAAAATTTATAAATGTACTATTTTGTAAGTATTCCTAATACGAGTATCTTAATATTTCATAGTTTCGTTATACAAACTTTATATATAGTAGTGGGATCTTATGACAAAGATGCATCTAAACAATCGTTCAAAGATGACCTTAAACATGTTCTTATATTAGCTAAAAATCGTTGGTGTAAGGAAAAGTCCAAGGAAAATAAGAAAAACAATAAAACATATGAAGGAAGTGATGATCGTGAACATGAAGAACTATGAATTTTGGAAAGTTCATATTAATATTTGACCACGACTTATAATACCCTATATTTAGTCTTTTAATTGAATATTTATTACTTTTATGAAAAATATTTTAAGTTATTTTATTTTAATTCTCATTTGTTTTCTAAATACTGATAAAATAAAAACTCGTACAATTGTTAATCAAAAATTGCAACAGAATCTTTCAATTTATCAACATTAAAAAGATACACTTTGTATATCAGGTTAACTTCTAGCAAATTATTTTAAACCGCACTATTGAATGCGGTTTTTTATCAACACTTTTTAGAAGAATTTTTCAATTGTTTCTTTAACAATAGAAAAACATTTTTTATTTAGCATTAATGAAAATGTAAATAAAAAATATTTAATTTTTTAAAGACTTAAGCACTAGTGAAAAAGTAGAGAGTGGTCGATACAAAAAAGTGTTTCCATCCAAAGCCAACCGCATGTTAAATTAACTAGTGTTGACACAGGTTTTCACTGATTCCAGTTCCTGGATCATTTAACTTTTTCTACTTCCTGGGAAGCAATGTTTTTGCTGGGTATCGTGGAATATAGAGCCGTTAGGACTCAACATTGGGCCTCTATCTAAAAGCAAAGCAAGCAACGCAATTGTAAAAGTACGAGTATTCAGATTTTAAAAAAATCAAGAAATAAAGTGAATCAAAAAGCCATAAAATTCATACCAAAAAATAAAGCAAGCGAAGCTAAGTAAAGGCAAGAAAAATTTAAAAGCAAAAGAATTGAAAGAAGTTGAAAATAAAAATACCAAAGGAGAGCTAAAAAAAAACAAAACCGTTTCCCATTACATCCCATGAAGGGATTGGGGAGAGCTTCTCACAACCAGTGAACTGTGCGCTCTCTAATTTTTCACTCACTAATTGGGACCTACATATTTTTACACCGATTCCGAACGGTATTTTGAGAAGCTTTTTTATGGCTAAATACTCGATAGTATCGCCGTCACTATCCGAGGTGACCGCCGCCAAAAAAAATTTTTTTTTTTAAGGCGGTCAGAGCAGTGGTCGAACCAAGGATCTAATGTACAAGAGGCGCGCACACTACCCATTGCACCACCGACTACCCATAGGCACTTAATTCCGTGTGACGACAGAGAAAAAGGAAAAACTATGGCATAGCTTCAGTACCTCCTTCGATCAATCCTGCCACATTAACTGCTCGCCAATCGAATCGTGTTTGTAATGCATTGACACTGTTGCATTGTGTACGTTATATCCCGATACCCTTACGGTAAAGCAAAGCACAAATTCCGCTGTTCCTTTATCCGTTTTTGCAGACCACGTCAGAAACGCGACCATTCGAATATTTGCGTTTAACGAGTTTTGGTGTTATTGGTGCACTCGTTAAGACTAATGAACAATAAGTGATAACTTTCCTTTTAACTTCGGAAATCATTCCCTTATGCCTTCGCACTATGGAATTTGGCTCAGAGCTAAATAAAACTTTTGCTAGCTTTATATTACAAAATATTTTACTCGATGAAAGTGGTCTGTCGAATGTATGCCAAACGTGTGAACGATTTTCTCATGTTGCTATTATTTAGCCATCCGAACGTTTGCTTAAGCATGTTGGGCGTTGTTATGTAAGGTTATCAGACAATCAAAGAGCACGAGAGTCTTTACGACAATGTGTTCCCGATCAATTACGTGATGCAATATTCTCAGTATGCCTACAAGACGATAAGTAAACCAAACACTGGGTGCAATTGTTAATCAAAAATCTTGAATTGGACGCTCTTGACCTCATAAATTAAGGAAAAACTAAAACACAACAAGTAAAAATATGAAAATTTACAAGAGTTCATACTTAAATATTATTTTTTTCTATTAAAGAAAACAAGCAACTTACAAAATTGAAAACAATCAAATGGCTTAAAATTTTTTTATATAGACATATTTTCGTTATTACAAAACAAAAATACAAACAAATAAACAAAATCAAAAATACACCAACTGAAAGATACAACAAACCTTCCTCCCTATATTCATAGATTACAACTCATTGATTTACCTACTTTAGAGCGTCGTAGGGCAATGTTGTCTGTATGTTTTATGGTTAAACTAATCAATGGAGAAATTAATTCAGCATATTTGGTCTCTTCACTGAATATTAATGTTCCTCTTAGAGCTTCTAGACAATATGTTCCATTTTATCTACCCGCGTTCAAACATAACTACGAATCCTTTAATCCAGTTTTTACTTTTGCAATACTTTTAATGAGTTCCACCACCTATTCTCTCTCTCGGATTCGATTGAGGTAATTGAACGAGCGATTATTTTTTTTTTTAATAACTGTTAATGCTTAGAATTGCCAGATTTAAGATTTCATTCGAGAAATCATGTGAACGTATTTTGGTTCCGAACTAAATTTCCTGCTTCATATGACCTGTTTCATCTGTTCCTGCTTCATTCTCATCTTGATGTATCTGTTTGCCCTGCTTCATCTGTCGTTATTCATCTGTTCCTGCTTAATCTGTTTTCGGTGTCGTTTGTTCTCGCTTCATCTGTTCCTGCTTCATCAGCTCCTACTTCATCTGTCTTGTACATATGTTCCTGCTCCATCTGTTCCGGCTTTATCTGTTCCTGCTTCATCTGTTCCTGTGACACTGTTCTTGCTTCATCTGTTCTTGCTCCATCTAAATCATCAGTTTCTACTTCATATGTCCGACTGCATGTGTTCCTGCTTCATTGTCATCCTGCTGTATCTGTTCCTGCTTCATCTGCTTCACCCGTTTCATCAGATTCTGATCATTCTGTTCTTATTCATCTGTTCCTGCTAATTTTGTTTCTATATCATCTGTTCCCGCTTCATTTCTTCCTGCTTCATCAGTTGCTACTTCATCTGTCCTGCTACATCTGTTCCTGCTCCATCTGTTCCTGCTTTATCTGTTCATGTGTCATCTGTTCTTGCTTCACCTGTTTCTGTTTCTCCTGCATCATATTCCTGCTTCATGTGTTCTTACTCTATCTATTCCACCTTCATCTGTTCCTACTTCATCAGTTTCTGCTTCATCTGTCATTCTTCATCTGTTCCTGCTTAATCGGTTTCCGTATCATCTGTTCCTGCTTCATCTGCTCCTGCCTCATCAATTCCCGCTTCCTCAGTCCTGCTACAACTGTTCCAGCTTCATCTGTTCCTGCTTTATCTGTTCCTGTGTCATATGTTTTTACTTAATTTTTTCCTGCTCCACATACTTCACCAGTTCCTACTCTTTCTATCCTGCTGCATCTGTTGCAACTTTATTTGTTACTGTTTTTTTTGCATTCCTATACCATTCTTATGTTCATAGTAGTCTTCTTGTACTTATATAATAATTCTGTTAATATCGTCCATGTTCAATCTATTATCTCCTGCATGAATTTATTACTATTTGTTTTTTAATTTTGTTCCTGATTACTGTTATAATTTAATTATAATACTTTAGTTTTATATTTTGTTTGTAACTGAAGATATGTAAAATTATATTTTTCCAGCTGTTTTTAGCTGAGTAAATAAATAAATAAGGAAAAATATATTTACTTAAATAAAAGTGAAACAAAAAACAACGAAAAAACAAAAATGCAAATAAAAGATATTCAAAAACAAAATAAACTGAAAGAAAATCATATTTTAAAAAGCAGAAAACTAACTATTACAAAAAATATTAATTATAACAAAGAACAAATTTTAAGTAAAAGTGATAACTGTGAATATTACTATATAAAAGGTTTTCCAATTTGAGTCATATAATATTTTTAAAAAACACAATAATTGTTAAGGAAATTGAAATAGGTTTAATTTAGTGTGAAGTACAATCGATTCCATTAAGTTCTGAATAACACGACTGTAAAATGGCCACCAAATGGTTTTTTTTGCAGGAACGAATTCTATGAACCTAATTTTCGAGTAAATTTTCCACTAAACCAAGTCGTGTGTCATGAATAGCATGTTCAATATTGACTTGTAAAGCTTGAAGAGAGTCTGGTTTATTGCTAAAGGCCAATGACCTCACAAGAACCCCACAAGAAACAGTCTAATGGTGTTAAATCACAACTTCTTGGAGACAATTCAATGTCACAATTCACGTGCATGTGCTGTGTGGCACGTAGCCACATCTCGTAACATGGCCTGGCCAACGCAATTGGGCTAATTTGATTCGCCTAGCTATGTCCACGTGAGAGTATAGATTATATAGCTCTGCGTTCCAGCGACGTCGGTACTCGCCGTTGTCTTTAACAGGACCATATATTTTGCGGAGAATTTTTCTCTCGAAAACTCCCAGGTGTCTTTCGTCCGCTTGCGATATGACCCAAGTTTCGGAGCCATATGTCAAGACAGGTAAAAAGAGAGTCTGATATCGTATAGCTGGACTTTTGTCCGTCGAGAGAGGGCTTTGTTCCTAAACCGCTTGCTGAGCCCAAAATAGCATCTATTTGCAAGAACAATTCTCCTATCAATCTCCAAGCTGACGTTTTTGTCCTTGTTCACGGCGGATCCAAGGTATACAAATTCATCTACCACTTCAAAATTAAATCGATTGTCAACGTTCAAGTGCGGACCAATTTGAGAGGTTTCTCTAGTCGTTGACACAGGCGGACGATTATTACGACCAAAAGCGCACGAAAAGTTGGTATTTAAGAACGATTATTTTGATAAAAAATAAAAAAATAATAATAATCTCTCCATGATGAAATTGTAAACATTACTGAATACAATAAAAAAAAGAGACAGATCATGGCGTACTACAAATGGCTCATATCATATCATAGAAATCATATTACTCAAATTGGAAACCCTTTTACATACATAATAATAAACTGATAAATTATGCAAACAATAAAGAAGATAAAATAAAATTTTACAGTTGCAAACTAACAGGGGAGAGTCTGCAAACAAATAAATGCCAAAGAATTCTATTATACAGGGTGATTGAGGAAGTTCCGGACAAATTTCTCCAGCGTATTCCTTGGCTCATTTCATGAAAAAATGTCCACTAGGACCATGTCCGAAAGGGTGCAAAATGGCAGCGGGTTCAAAATTTTCAGATTGGCGGTCGGAGGGTAAAGTTGCTATTTTCTGAGCCAGTGGTCGGATTTTTTTTGGAGCGTAGTGGCAAATCGGCCCATAGATTTCTTGAACTGGTGTGAAATGGAAAGGATGTTTTTTTCTTTGTGAAGGACGCGCCATACTTTTGATTGTGCCACACCAACTTGCACCGCGATTCGTCTTGTGCTTGTCGTTGGGTTCTCGTCTATCGCATCCAAAATTAACTCTTCAACTGCAACATCGTGGTGTTCATTTCCGGGACGCTCCATTTGTGTAAACAACGTACCTTCACGAAATCGGCCGTGTGTCTCACTGAATGTTGTTCGGTTTGGTGGTCGTCGATTAGGAAAACGTAATGCATATTCACGCGCAGCAGCTCTTGCATTATCATCGCAGAATCCATACATGTAATGAATGTCTGCTAATTCTTCGTTTGAATAAGTTGTCATTTTTACTAGTTCAATACACAACGTACTCGACACTATTGCTGCGGCAGAGATTAGCGTAAACGTTTACTTTTTTGTCGTTATTCACGTTTAAAAAACCGGACACTTGTTGAATGACAAAATTCTATCAATGAATACCTATAAATACTACTTACTCTTTTAGGCACTGATGAATAGACTGGAAAATAAAATCTTAAACGTGCTAATTTACAAAACAAAATAACTGTGTGCTTTTATTTCGCTTCCAAAGCAAAACAAACATTTTTGCACTTCAGTAAAATGGTCATAACTTTGGAACGGTAAGACGTCTGGGCTTTGTTTAGGTCATTTTGGAAAGGTAAGAGGTATGGCTATCTTTCAACAGAAAAACAGGTAAGTTACCTGCCATCTGGCTGAGCAAATTGAGGTTATGTGAATTTTTTCTCTTTTTTCCGAAAGCTCTGTATCTCGGCGATTTGAGTTTTTTCTACCTTTTTTATTGATTCTGAAAGGCCTGTTAAAGATCTTTCCAACAAACCTTTCCAAATCCGACCACTGGCTCAGAAGTTATCCACTTTACCCTTCTACCCTCCGACCATCAATTCGAAAATTTTGAATCCGCTGCCATTTCGCACCCTTGCATTTTCGGACATGGTCCTGGTGGACTTTTCTTCCTGAAATGAGCCAAGGAATACGCTGGAGAAATTTGTCCGGAACTTCCTGAATCACCCTGTATATTATTAACTCTCCTCTGTTAGTTTGCAACTGTACAATTTTATTTTATAATCTTTATTGTTTTAATAATTTATCAGTTAATTATTATGTATGTAAAAGGGTTTCCAAGTTGAGTGATATGATTTCTAAGTGACGCTTTAGCCATTTGTAGTACGCCATGATCTGTTTTTATACCCTCCACTGTAAGTGATAGAGGGTATATATCAGTTTGTCATTCTGATTGTAACATATAGAAATAAGGCTTTGCGACCCCATAAAGTAAATATATTCTTGATCCTTATAACAACCGGAGTCGATATAGCCATGTCCGTCTGTCCGTCTGTTGAAAACATTCTCACGACTTCAATCGGCGATAACGCGGTTTCAGAATGTTCCACGTATTCCTGAGCAGTTTGGTATTGAAAATCAGCGAAATCGGTCCATTGGAAAAAATTTTCTGATTGGAAACGTAAAAAAACTCATAAAATTTTCACATTAATTTTTGTAGTTTTATACTAAACTACTCCTTTTGCCGTGTGGTGAATTTCCATGTTGAAAATCTTTGTTGTTGTCTTTATAATAGGTAAGTACTTTACAATGTTTAGATGTATTTCATGTGTTTATACATTTATATGAATTTTGTCACACTTCACTTAAGGTCGCTGTGGCCTAAAGGGCAAAGGGTTGCGCTTTGGAATTTGAGGGTTGTTGGTTCAACTCTCGTCCCAGCTTGTTTTTTTTTTTTTTAACAGTTCTTCAAAAAATGCTTTTTTATTTTTAAAAAATGGTTTGTGCAGCTTGTTTTTTTTTTAAGAGTTCTTCAAAAAATGCTTTTGATTTTTAAAAAATGCTTTTTTACTTTACTTACTACTCCTTTTGCCGCGTGGTGAATTTCCATGTTGAAAATCTTTGTTATTCTTTATAATAGGTAAGTATTTTAGAATGTTTACATGTGTTTCATGTGTTCATACATTTATATGAATTTTGTCACAGTTGATCTAAGGTCGCTGTGGCCTGATCGGTAAAGGTTTGCGTGTTGGAGTCTGAGGGTTGTTGGTTCAACTCTCTTCCCTCCTTGTTTTTTTTTTTTTTAACAGTTCTTCAAAAAATGCTTTTTTATTTTTAAAAAATGCTTTGCAGCATGTTTTTTTTTTTAACAGTTCTTTAAAAGATGCTTTTTTATTTTTTAAAAAATGCTTTTTATTTCACTTGTGAAAAGTAACTTATTTTTACTTTTTTTAAAAAAGTAAATTTTCTTAAAAAAAAATACATTTCTTAAGTACGTTTCAAAGTACATTTCAAAGTACATTAAGTACATTAAGTACATTTCAAAGTACATTTCTTAAGTACATTTCATTAAGTACATTTCTTAGGTACATTTCTTAAGTACATTTCTTTCTTAAGTACATTTCTTAAGAACATTCCTTCTTAAGTACATTTCTTAAGTACATTTCTTCTTAAGTACATTTCTTCTTAAGTACTTAAGCATGTGAGCATTTAAGCATTGTGAGCAATGTATTTGTGAGCATCCTGCATTTGTGAACAAGTAATTGCATTTGTGAACAAGTAACTTATTTTTATTTTTTTTTAAAGTACATTTTCTTAAAAAAGGTCCTTTTTAAAATTTAATATTTTGCTGGTTAACACTAAGGTGGAGGGTATCAAAGATTCGGCACAGCCGAATTTAACACTTTTACTTGTTTTTATTGTATTCGGTAATGTTTACAATTTCATCATGGAGAGATATACGCAAGAACAACGTTTACAAATTATTATTGTATTTTTTATCAAAATAATCGTTCCAACTTTTCGTGCGCTTTTGCCGTTTTTTGGTCGGAATAATCGTCCACCTGTGTCAACGATTAGAGAAGCCTGTCGAATTGGTCTGCACTTGAACGTTGACAACCGATTTAATTTTGAAGTGGCAGATGAATTTGTCTACCTTGGATCCGTCGTGAACAAGGACAACAACGTCCAGCCTGGAGTTTGATGGGAGAATTGTGCTTGCAAATAGATGCTATTTTGGGCTCAGCAAGCAGTTTAGGAACAAAGCTCTCTCTCGACGGACAAAAGTCCAGCTATACGATATCAGACTCTCATTTTACCTGCCTTGACATATGGCTCCGAAACTTGGGTCATATCGCAAGGGGATGAAAAGCACCTGGGAGTTTTCGAGAGAAAAATTCTCCGTAAAATATAAGGTCCTGTTAGAGAAAACGGCGAGTACCGACGTCGCAGGAACGCAGAGCTATACATATCTAAAGAAACATAGAAAAAATAAAAAAACTAATAAAAAAAATTAAAAAATATAAAAAAAATAATAAAAAAATTTAAAAAAATATAAAAAAAAACTTGCAAATGGGATATTATCCTGGAATAAACTAAGAATAGACAATTTTTTTTAAATGTGGAGAACACCCTGCTAAAAACTCCACCGCACGTCCCTGGTATGGATGAAATGTTAATTATATTGGTAAATCATAAAGCTTAAAACAGTTTGAACCACTGTTTTTTTAACTATTAATATTTATAAGTAATCCTTAGAAAGATACAAAATCATAAAAAAAACAAGACGAAAATAGGAAACCAACATTTATTAATTATCTAATTGTTGTAAGCTTTAAAACTGACAGCAGATACATTTTAATATTAATACACATAAATGGTACTTTTATTATAAAATGTCGGAAAACATACATACGAGTATAAAGTAAACGTACCCCAAAACTTTCCCTAATCACAACAGAACATCTACTCGTTACGCTACACACGCGGCTTGCAAATCACCAAAAAGCCAGAGAGAACATAATAGTACAGAAGTTTTGAGAGATATCGAAGCAATTTTGTATTTTTGACAAAATAAAAAGAATTGATGGAAGGAAATATATACAAAAAATTATTTTGGTTACTAAGGAGCATGGGGTGAAAGAATCACTAATAGTTTAGGGTGGGCAGGTGGCTTGGAAAAAAAAACTTAATTTAATTAAATTGCATTTCTTTTCTTCAGAAATTAACTGATCTGAACTAACAAACTTTGCAAGCTAGCCGTTGTTAGATAGATAGAGAAGAGAGTTGTTTGTTTTTCTTCATTCGCTGTTCTATATCATTGTCAATTGAAATGTCATAGGTTTAAGAGAAGTTGTGACCTTTCTGCCACTTGGGTGGGAACTCGTTTGTACTACTTCACAAAGTGGTGCCACTAGTTTTAGTTTATATTTCAATAGCATTGAACAAGTTCAAGCGTGTCCTACATTTTATTATCTTGTATAAATCTACAAATCACAGTAGCTAAAAATGCGGATAGTCACAAGAACATTTTAGTTGTGCATGTAGGTTTTTTTAATTTCAAACCAAAGGGGTCCCGCAAGAATTTTAATGCGATAGCGGGACATTGGTTGGATTAGGGTAAAAAAAAGCGCCAGAGTCTTATGACACCTGTAGATTTATGAATTGAATGTTACACCGGTTATCGTGATTTTATTTTTTTTCGGTCTTCCATTTTTAGAAGAACTATATTTTGTCAGTGATTAATAAATAAGGAGTATAGAATATTTTTTTTTTGTAATCATTTTGGTGGGACAATTAGACAAGTTCGATATATGTACGTACCCAAGCCGTAGTGTATTTAAGAACATTTGCGTCTACAATACAAAATAGAAATAAAACAACATAGAAAGTGAACAATTTTTTAAAAAATTTACATTTTCAGTGAATGCGGACAGTAGCGTGCATTTCCAAATTAACATAAGTTTACATTAAGTGTATTTCTCGAAGCCGTGTCTTTCAGAAAAATTTAAAAATTTGTCTTCGTTTCTTGAAGAAAAATAAAGAAAATACTGCATGAATCATGGTACCTCTACGGAAAATTAGTGTTTTTTACAGGTTGAAAAATTTCAAAATTTTTGAGAAGTTCCCAATTCCTAACGGCTTGAGATACCTTAAAACTTTTGACAGTGTATTATTTACTGAAGTATTCCAAATTAAGCGGTGTTTTCAGAAATATTCGCCGAGATATTAATTATTAGATTCTCAAAGTATATGTACATATCATAGAGTAATTGTTTAAAGAGAGAAAATTTCCTTTCACAGTCTCTGAAGTTTCCTTTCACACTCTTCGTGGTGCGGTCGGTGTGATAGGAGCTTGTCGGCTTACACCAGGTGGAGTTACAAGAACTGTTGACTTAAATTTGTCATGTAGTTTTGGTTGTGAACCATGAAATATAAACGTATTTTTGACTTTTTTGTTATCTTTTATTGTTAGTATACATTTGTGTTGTATTTAACACAATAATTTTAACACCCAAATCGAAATGCCGTGTTTGGTTTCTTGTTGGTTGGTTTGAACGATTGCCTCTATTTGGTATTACTAAAGCAGTTCTTTCCAACATCCAACGTTCATACCACATACCAAAATGTCATACCAAAAATTTACTGAGCGAAATGTTATTCAACCAACATTGGGTGGTTTTATCACTGTTAACCATTTACTGAAGAACACAACTCGATATTTAACCACAATTTAACTAACAAACAAAGATCTTTACTAACCGGAAAACTGGCCGTTAAACATACAAGATAGACTAGTAGATTCGATTTCAATAAGGGCCTTCTTCAGTATCGTATTTTATAATCATAGCTAGATATTTCGATGAATAGTTAAAAATGAATATATCTGCTGGCGTTCCGACACGGGATAACGACAATGAGTAAATAGACCTGTAGAATGTAAAATAACTATTTGTTAGAAGTCTTTGTCTAGATTTCGATCGTGTGCTGATTTGTCTAAAAAGCTTCTCATTATACTATAATAGCTGTACCCGTTGCGCTTCGCTACCCCTGAATTGTAATTTCAATGAATCACAATTTCGTTTTTTTTTCTATTTATTCAAGTGCTCTAGGATATGCAATATGTCTAGTTTTGCCATCTGGTACAAATGTATATCAGTCGGTAGGTTTACCTACACGTGAACATGCAACATATATTGTCCGTGGGAAAACACGGATTTGTCAAATTTAACCGACTGCCCTTGCGCTTTATTAATGGTCATCGTAAATGGCAACAGAATCGGAAACTGGAATCTTTTGAAATCGATCGGCATGTCTGTAGGTATCATTGGAATGAGTGGAATCAGTACATCAGTTCGTTTATAATTTCCAGTGATTATAGAAGCCCCTATAAGATTATTCAGACTTTTTTTAAAAAATTCATTATTGGGATTACGATATTTAGGATGCTCTCGAAACTGACCTCAATGATATTCATATTCATTCGTACCTGTGGTCACTTTCTTAGCGTCATAGTCTGACCTTTTAATAGCCGTATTTTTATTGGTTTTCCCCAGAAAGTAATTTGCATCATATCAGTAGTATATGTACCGAACCTCACATTCCTACACTGTATCAAACAGTGAACTTTAAAAAAAATGATTTAAATCGAATCGGCCATATATTTTTTGAGATACATTGAAATATGTTGTCAAGTTCCTGGTTTACGGACAATTGTTTGATATAGTATATCGTCGGCTTAACCTGCAAACCTGCTAACTCCCTTTCAGCATATTATATTATATTATATTCTTTATATATTATATATATGTTGTATATATTATCAAACCTTTTTACCCATTTCAAGACTAAAATTAAAGAAAAACTACATGCTGTTCAACAAGGCGTATTTTTGTCTACCATACGGAATCAAAATCTCAATTTACTTAAAAAGTGGATTTAGCAGGTTTGCAGGTTAAGCCGACCATATGTAATAGTCAAATATTGACGCGTGGGGGCAGTACCTCGGCCCTTTTTGCCAACTTGCTTCCAAATGGCCTGTTCGTATATCTAGGCCAACTGTAACATACTGTGAAATTTTCAGGACGATCAAACTATTATTATGACTGCTATAACGGTTTATTTTAAAAGGAGCCTGGTATATCCCACTACCACTCTGGCTCTAATTCATAATGTATCAACAACATATATACCAAATCTCATCTTCATACCTCTGATAGTTCATGAGATATAGCCATTTTAAATTCCAAATGGTATCCAACCACTACCAAGTATAACCAAGGACTATCAGATTGTGAAATTTTCATAACAATCGGTATATTAGTCATAGCGATTTTTGAAAAGGGGGCGTGCCACGGCCTGGGTTGCCCTTATCATTAAGGCGTATGAAAAATATATGTTGGCCGATTCTCAAACCTACCCGATATGCACACAAAATTTCATGCATATCGATCCAGCTGTTTCGGAGGAGTAAGGTAACTAACATTGTGACACTAGAATTTTATATATATACAGATAGATACATAGATATTGATTACAGGCGCTCCTTTTAGAAACTTCCCTTTAAACAAGAATTTTCCCTCCATATGTTATTCTAGACACAAACCAAAGCAAAAGTACCCAATATAGTTGATAATACTGGGATGTAATAAAGTTGATAAAAAAAAGTTGTTTAATTTTTTTTATCTAGCCCATAACTTTGTTCCAAAAAAACATCGAAAAATATCTACGCATTTCCGTTTTACGCACACTTTTGTGATGATGTGTTTTCCTATATAAAATGTGTGAATTCATTTGTGGCCATGATATCATTGAATACTTTTTGTCGGCAGGGCGAAGTCTGCCGGGTCAGCTAGTATATTATAAAATATGATTAGTTAATGTATGAGAAATGGATACAAGGTCAAATTGGTTTTTGTTGGAATAATAGACAATTCAGTTAAGCACACTCACTGGCATTACTAGTCCGTGACAAGTTCATCATCAGATGCCTAACTAATGTGCCTGTATTGATACCATCAGTGAGATGGTCGCTTTCTAGTTTTTACATTCACTGATTGGGTTCTACAGTTTTACACCATTTCCGAACGGTATTTTGAGAAGGCTTTTCATGGCTAAGTACTCGACAGTGTCGATATCAATAAGCGAGGTGACCGTGGTCGAAAGAAATGTACACACTAACCATTGCACCACCCACGGCCACCCCTAGGTATCAACACACTCTGAAAAGGCTCATTATTCCAACACAATAACAGACGGTTTTTTCCACCATCTTCTTCTCTCCCACATGCATACTCGGACTGTTGAAGTGCTTTGAGGTGAGTTTTTCCTATATCACAGAGTTGAATTTTTCTGTGGTATTTCATGACTAATAACTATACAATTAACAAAAACCGGCCAATTCAATGGCGTGTTTTTGATTGTATCGAAATGCATTTTTGAAAAAATCACTTTCATTTGGAAATTAAATTTCAATTTGTTGTACACTCATAGAAAAACGCTTCGTCGCACGAATGAAACATTTTCGTTAGCATTTTTGCGTTATTACAATGTAAAGTCTCGTATATCCAACAATTTGGTAATCGCAGCAACGGAAAATTTCATACATGACTTCTTTGATAATTTTTAATTTTTTTGCTGCAACGACTTAATTTTCGTTCCTGCAACAATTTCATTTAATTCCAATTTTGTGGAAAAATTGGTTAAACACTAAAAAAACATAAGTGCATGAGGCTGTTTTTATTATTATTTTTATAGGCTGTTTTTATTATTTGTTTATTTTGGAGATTTGCAAACATTTATAGTTGACGAAACAATTTGTTATTGCAACGAAACAAATTTTTATGAAGATAAAGAAAGAAGAGCAGTCGACAAAAATGAGCGGTCGTAGACAAGAGACCAGTAAGAGAAAATGGTGGGTGTGAGTGTTGGGTCACATGGTTCTATGTAAAAGGAGGTTCTTAACATATATAGATAAATTGCTGTGATGACACCCATAGGGGAGTATAGCTTATGTTCATGGTAAGTACAGACATAAGTAGATATACACATATCTTAAATAGAAACCTTGATAATAAATTCCTCACATTTTTTTTAAATTATTTAATGAATCAACTTCATTGCTGTAATGAAAAAAATTTCATTTCAAGGACTGATTCATTGCAACAATGAAACAAATTCGTTACAGCAATGAACAAATTCGTTGCAATAATGAATCACATTCATTGCAAAAACATCCATACCTTTATCGCAGTGACAAAGAAGTTGCAGTTGGTGAACACATTTTCGTAGCGGGAATGTAACTGTACGTTCGCTCATTTTCGATGACAACAATTGTTGGGGTGTTTAGCATTTTCATCCTTGTGACGATGCTTTTCCCTTCAGTGTAGAAAACATAAAATCGTGGATATTGTTATTCTCGTTTTCTTTAAAAAGTTATCCCCGTGATTTTAATTTTCTGTAAAACTATTCACACTCAATGATTTTAAACTGTAAAAAAAATATTAAAATATTTTGCAACAGAATAAATTAAAAACAAACAACCGGTGGAACTGATTTCGGTCATTTAACACTCTACTAATTAGACAATAGTGTCGTCGTCACCAAGCGAGTTGGGTGTCGTCTATTTAAACAAAACCTTTTCTGAGCAGGGATCGGAACCATTTTCCCTTGTACAAGAATTGCGATATATAACCTTTGCACATTTTGAGCGCAAATTAAATCAGTTTCAGCTCTCCCAAAAAAGTTGTTTTCGCATTGTTGTTGTTGTCTGTGGTAAGCACAGATATGTAAGTGAAACAGAAATTTGTAAACCATGTTCAAATGCACCATCTTGTTTTATAAAAAAAATCAATGAGTATTCGAACTCCCGGGCGATGTGTTTTGTTATACGATACCTGTTCGATTTTTATGAACACATTAGTAAGTGTTGTATTGGAGAATATAAAAAATGTCAAGCTCTTTTAAACATTAATAAATTCATTAAATAAGTATTGATCAAGGTTTATATGATGCCCAGAATGCAGTCAATCCCAAAAGCCATTATACGAAATGTACTTACTTCCATTTACATACAATTTAGTTTAAAATTGTTTTGTAGTGGTTTGAAATGGTGTGCTAAAGGCTCATTTGCTATTGCACTTTCTTTTTCCTTACATCTGCTTTAACATTAGATGTAATATTGTTAAAATAAATAAAGCAATATGTGGCTCCCTGAAGTAATTGTGTTGTTTTTTCATAAACAGAACGACGACAAAAAGTATTGAATAGTATAGAGAACTTATTGCACTCATTTTCCGCTCTCATGTAGAGAGTCTGAGTAAAAGAGCATAAAAGAGTCTCATTCTCTTTACAGAATATTTCAATATAAATGCACCATTTCGAAAATGTTGTTACATACAACAATACCAAAGGCATAAATGTTTCAAAAGGCATCAATATTTCACATTAGACTTATGAATGGGCGAAGTTATGACAAAAAGAGAGTTATACGTTTTGAATCATTTGCCAGATGTCGCCAGTGCTTTTGAGTTATACAATTCGTTCCATGAGTTCTCTATACTATTCAATACTCTTTGGTGATGACGACCTGCCTGTGTGTTCGCTGCCGCTACATCAATCCCATCATACTTATTTTCAGGCAGAGACCAACCATGTATGTGATGCTAACGCTGTGTGTTGTTTGCAAGTGTTCACTTTGATAGAATGCCCTACCCGTACCTATAGATGTTAACACACCAATAACAAAGAACGATTTGTGAAGTTATCATGTACTTATATTTTTGTCAAGAAATTTTTTATTAAATTTCGCGCAACTCAAATTTTATTTGAATCGCAACAGCCTTCTTGCGCTTTATCGCAAAAGATAATTGCTAACCGTCCTTGTAATAAAACGTAAGTCTAGCTTAAAGTAGTATTATTTTATATTCTGTTACAATATATAAATAAAGTAGTATTAAAATAAAATATTAGAATTATCAAATAAATCGTTGAACTCTTGAAACGTATAATCGAAAACAAGAAGTTGTTATAAACTAACCATTTGGTTTGTGCCTCCAAACCCGGTTTCTAATAAACAGAGTGAGTTTTAATTAATTTAGGCCTGACAACATATTCATATATTAGCAGTGAACTAAACATACTTACTTGTCACAGTTTCCATAACAAAAAGTCTTTTACATCCGGTAAATGTACATGTAATGTAGGTTAGATGTAGTCCGTTTACAATTCGTAACAGCATGAGGAAAATATTTGACTTACCTTGAATGTAAATGAATGCTATAAGTCTGGCTGACATCATATAAAAGCAGAATCAACACACAAAAAAACACAGTTTATGGCATTGTACATATCTATATGTATTTGTATAAAGGTATGTAAATATTTATTTGTAGATTTGATTTTAGAAAACCAGAGATCATAATAAATATGCAATCTTCATAAATATAGAGGAATTAATCAAAGTACAAGTTGCAAGTAAACAGGGACTGTGACATAGATTCTGAGTTATTGTTTGTTTGAGCATCTGATTTTCGATTCAATTAACTTTTGTTTTGCTCTTAGCTTACAATTGTGACAGCGAAAGTTTGTTCACACTTGTTTACATTTTTATTATTTGGATACAATATGCGGATTTTCTAATACGGTAAGGAACCAAAATCATATTAACTATTTTTTACTGCTGCCGGAAGTGTAGGATACGCACTTATGCGTGAGTGTAGGTCAGTGTGTCTATTGGTATTAGTGGCGTAGGTCTACATGTACTGGAAGTACGAGTACTTATGCTTGTAACTATGATCGTATATGTGTGTTTATCGGGATGTATACATCTAATGGGTAATGATTATCTTAGGTCCTAACATAGGCTGAGTCGCACACGACAAATAACTGCATCTACATTTTAAATATGATAGAATGTATGTATGCATGTTTGTATAATCTTTGGTTTGTTGGTTACATTTGTTGTTGCTGTTCAAAGGAGGCGGGTGTTTCTATTACGATTTTTCTATCAACTTAAGATAAGTTAATTCTACCGTCATTATAATCCGTTTACTTATGCATACGCTTGAATAATCATGCTTATTAGGTGAACATTGGCATGTGGACATGTAGGGATAGGTTGGGTAATATAAAAACTATATTTAATTTATGACTTTTAATTTCTAGGTTGTTTGTTTAATTCACTTCAGCCGGTATAAAAACTAATTTGTGACAAATAGTTTCTATCGCAAATATTTCAAATATTTCATTCCGAGTTTTTATATACATACATATACGAATTGATGATCTAACAATAAAGTAAATCTGACTAGAGAGAATATTTGACCAATGTGACGTTTCCTTTCACATTCTTCGTGATAGAGAGATGTTTAACGAAAAGTGACATACACCAGGTGGAATTACAAGAACTTCTGGCTTAAAGATTTCATGTCGTTTTGGTGCAAAACTGAGAAATTTAAATGACACTTTGTATTGACGTTATTGTTAGCATACATTTGTGTTGTATTTAACACGATAATTTTCACACAAAAAACGAAATGCCGTTGTTGTTATATTGTCCGTTGTTTTGAACCTTTGCCTCTATCTAGTATTATTGAAGCAATTCATTTCGACATCCAACGTTCATATCACAACAGGCCAAATGTCATAAATATGCTGGGAGAAATGCTGAGTATAGACAGGGGGATTCTATGGCACAGCTGATCGAAAAGGTGCTAGGGAAATGATAGAGAATGAGAGGCCAAAGAAGACAGGAACTAATTTTAAATAGGGTTTATTGATACTAATGACAGCTAGTTTATGTTTTATGTTGTTTGCATTGAACGAAAATACGCATTCCCTTTGATTTCTGTCCGTTTTATGTCCAACAAAAGTGCAAACTTGGTCAAATACAGCAGCAAATAAAACTCTATGAAATGGCCTACTACCTCGTCGTCATGAAGAGGCAACGAAGAGAGTAATGGAAACTCTTAAGTATTACTCTATGGTCTAGTATAGTAATTAGTCTATGGATCTAACAATGGTGTCGATTCAGGCACAGTAGTGGGTGGCGGATACTAAACAATGAAATGAGTTCTAAAATATTGATTACAGTGATTTTTGAATTTACTTCAATTATTTATTATTCCATCAGTTAGATAAATTTTATGACCAGTTGGGTACCAACGACCCGTCCATTAAATATAAAAAATTATGCTTGGCCTCGTTGCCCGACTCTGGCCACACGATTGTAGTCATTAGTGATGTGCGGTTCCGTTTATTTGAAGCACCGATTCTGTCCAGTCCGGTTCCGAGATGAACCGGGTATTTGGACCGGTTCCGGTTTTCAGCAAATTGCTGTCGCAACGAGGCGTAACTATATTATCTTATTATCAGAATATAAACTTTGATAAAAATAAAAATGTTCATACCATCAGAGGTTAACACTCTTGGGTCCTTTGGAACCGTTTTAGGGTTATTTTCAACCCGCTTATCATTTCTTTTAGAATCGCTTTTCGATCTTTTGGGAACCGGTTTCGGTCTTTTAAGAACCGTTTTCGGTTCATTTTGGATCCGTCTTTCGGTTCAGTTGAAATCGTTTTCGGTCCATTTGGAACCGTTAATCGGTTTTGTAAGCCCCGGTCCGGGACTGCAGTACTGGTGCCTCCATTCTGTGCATCATTAGTAGGCATGCTTCGGCTCACAAAAATGTACAGGAAGTTCGTGCAGCGTACAAATGTGCTCAGAGCTCTACAATCTTTTTCCCTAGACTTTTTCAAAACTGGACATTGTTTCACTTGGTAGTGTTGGAATCTTAATTTTGCTAAACCGGGACAATGGCAGAAACTTTATTATCGTTGCTCTTGCCGTCCCATTACATTCCATGCAGGAATTGGGGAGAGCTTTTCACAACTATTTCTAGTTTTATACTTCATTCATTTTCAATTATCCGGGAATCCTGGGAAATTTCCAAAATAATACAATAGTGTATTTTAGCAAACAATTCATAATTTAGCAAGCACTAAGGAATTGGATATGTTTTAAATTTTTGTATTTCCGTAATATATTAGTACAAGTTCACTGAAATGAAAACGATTTTTTTAGGGATGCGACTTTTTCGATAGTTGGTTTAGTTATACACCCATTACGCATTATCTCGACGATTATAAGTATCGTTGCTGTTATAAAGCATATTCTATAATATTTTTTAAATGTCCACCATTGCGTTGCTTCAAGAACTTAGTTGTTAATGCTGAAGCGAAAACATCAATTGTGCATTTTAGAGCAAACCAAATATTTAATAATGTAATTGTACAGTTTTTGGGGTTTAAACTTTTGTTATTTGGGCGTTTTATGCTTTTTTCAGTATTTTATTTGTTTTTTAATGTAGTTAGTCAAACATTTAAAGTTAACAACTGAAACGAATTAGTTGTTATAGAGACGAAACTGATTTGTATCAAATAAGGGAAACTCAGTTTTTACCCCAATCTTTACTACTATTTTTGCAACATTAGGTCTGTCTGCGTACTCATAATCTGTAACAATTTGTACAAATTGTTACTGGATGTTATCTGTTTACACAAAGAAGCCAGTAACCAGAGAGCAAGAGATAAATTACGATTATAGATAAGTTTTTACTGGCAGTGTTGCCAGTTTAGCACTTTAAGTGCAATTCTAGCTTCTTTTTTTTGGCTACTGCACTTTTTTTCTGGAAAAACATGCTAAATGCTTTTTACCACTTTTTTGGGAAATTTTTGCTAACTTTTGACTTTTCTTGCTTCATTTTTAGCATTTTTTGTTGATAAATTGAATTTTTTTCTATAATTCATGGCTGTTTTTCGGAATTAATCTCTGAAATAATGATTATTTACAACCAGGAATTATAACATATATAGAATTATCATGGGTATTTATATTAAAAATAGATTAATTTATGAATAATTTTATTATATGTCTCATCTGACGTTTCTCTTTGCGCTTCTTCAATGAGGAAACGAACTTCTGTCAACAACGTCGAACAAAATTCTCCATTTTTAGTTTTATGCACTCACGATGTTTCTATATTTACATATTTTAAACATTCACAGTAACAATTTGTACTGTGTTTGTCAAACCTTAGCAGTATAATTCTTCTCTTGACGTTCAAACACAAATTGGCTTCCCTTCAATCATTAAACCGATGAGCGAGTTGACAAATCTATGCATAAATTAATCTATGATGTTAAATCCTTAACGCAAAAGTATGTTGGTCTAGACTTTTTATTAGCAATTTCTTTAAATTTGATGTACGGAGAACATGACTCTAAAAAACAAAAAATTAATTTTTAAATACAATATATAAAAAAATTAATTTAAATCGAATTGGCGGTTCAACCGTCTAATTACGTTAATAAATTTAAAAAACGGAAACTGCTTTCATTTAAGCGGTTAACTGGGTAAATCGCCCAGCTTTTGTATGGGAGGGCGTAGTGATTTTTTAAGTCATGCCAAAATAACCATATACGGACACCACTACGTGATAAAAGACTAAAAAAAAAAAGACCCGTGTTTCCCAATTTTTCCCAAAGTCATGCACTTTTTTTTATGGGCCGCCAAAGATTTGGGCCTCCGTATCATTTTTGTAAAAATGTGATCATTTTCTCAGGCTCATATCTTGCAAACCGTTCAGAATTTCGATTTACTCTCTGAGGCACCTTCCAGATCAAAATCGCAAAAAACTTAAAAAAATTCGATTTTTTTTTACCTTTTTTCCCGTGTTCAGGTCCATAGGTAGCAAACCGTTCAAAATTCAAGGAAACAATCAACTACAAAAATTTACCTAAGATCTCAATAAACAAATTTCTAGAACATATAAACTTCCTGGGAATTATTCTTAACACTGCTTTTTAATTTCATTTGTTTTTTATTTACTTCAACATTGAGATACTATGCTATCTATTACAAAAATATTAAAAAAAAGTATTCGTATTATGTTTATAATGTTGATGGTCCTGAACTTGCAAATCGCGCTCTCTTAAGTTGTGGATCCAAATCGTCGTCCGAATCGTCCGAATCTGACTCTGATTCAGCAATTATGGTGTCCACAGGCACGTTGCTTCCAGACTGCCCTCCATCATCAGCTCTTTAGTAGTTCCGACAACGGTATGAGACTGATTGGCTTTGCCGCGACAAAATCCATGGTTGCTAGTGGCACAAGATTCCAGCATAAAGACTTTCACAAGGCTTCTTGGGAATCCCATGATCAAAGAACGAAGAACCAATTGATCCCGTGGTAATTGATGGTAGCCACTCATCCCGTGTAATGGAGGTACGAGTGATCAGAGGAACTGACATCGATTCTGATCACTACCCGGTAGCAGCAAAGGTTCGCACAAGATTAAGTAGCGCGAAAATCGTGCGAAACCAGACGCAGAGAAAGCTAGACATCGGAAAGCTGTAATTACCAGATGTAGCCAGAGCCTACTCAAGCAAACTCTAGCCACTTTTGGCATAGAGCCCACCCCTCCCGATGACGATCGTGAAGCGCAGTGAAAACCCACTTCCGACTCTATAAAAACTGCCGCAACAACCGTACTTGGTTTTGAAAAACCGCTTCGCAACAAAACTTGGTACGATGCAGACTGTCGCATAGCAAATGATGAAAATAACTCTGCACGTATGGCAATGCTTCACTCAATTCTAACGCGAGCTATTACTGAGCGGTAAAGTCAAAAAAGAAAGGAGGTAAACCGTCTTTTTAGCCGTAAGAAACGGCAGTGTAGAAAGCGCGAGAGTGAGAAAATTGTGACAAACAGAAGGAAGACCGAAGCCCGAAAATAATACCAAAAAGACAAAAGCCCCTTTCTGTAAAGACAAGGACGGAAATCTCATTGCAAATATGCACAGCATGTTGCGGGTATGGAGATGTAATTTCTCCGCGCTACTGGTACCTGAGATATCCAATCCTCCAATCCAAATCCCCTCCTAACCAAGGGCAGACAAAAAAGTTTTTTGTGTGCGGTTTCATGTCAGTTTTATCGGATCATTCCCGCAGTTACAGTCATTAAATCAGTTTAGTAAATAAAAAACCAGCCAGCAATTGTAAACCCTGATCAGAACTCCCATTTGCAATCTCAAACTAAGTCTGGTCAAATAACAGGCAACGACAAAATTTAATTGTGGTCGTTAAAGGTTTATGCCAGTTACTTCTTCTATGCGTTACAATTTGTTCCGTATCAAATGATATAATGATATATTCCTATGGGTAAGGATGTTCGAATATGCATGGTTTACGAAATTGTGTTTTATTTATCGAATATAGGCCGTAAAGTGCTACAATACTACAATTTTTGATTGTTTCAGTTTTAGCTCTTTTTTTTGCTAATTGCACTTTTTTTTTGGCATGACAGCTTCTGGCAACACTGTTTACTGAAGAAATTATTGTCTGTAAGAATTTGCAAGAAATAACATACTATGTTTCAACATATGTTTTATGTAAACATAAAAAATTAGGAAATATAAAATAATAAATAATCATTGAAATTTTATGTTTTTAGGCAAAAAAAGGTTTTGAATGCTCTGAAGTGAACTTTTAACTACGAGGGTTGCTATTAATATTTCAGGTCCAGGAATAAAAAAACAAGCATACAGCATTGGAAATGGTTTTATTGTTTTTTAATATATTCTCATATTTTCAATATATGCTTCGAAGCACTTTTTCCACTCCGATTGAGACACCTCCAAAACATGATTTGTGAACGCTTCAGCAGCTGCGTCGGGTGTCGAAAAACGTTGACCACCCAATAAAAATAAGTCTTTGGGTGCCAATTCAGGGATGTACGACGGATGACCCATCAATTCGACATGTTGAGTGTTCAAATAGTCCATTATATCAGCTAATGTGTGAGAGCGTGTATTGTCCTGATGCAAAATGATCCGTCTTCTCTTGTTGTTTTTTCAAATTTCTTCCTACACTGTTGGTAAATAGATGGTGATATACCACTACGTTCCACTGAAAGCACTGTGGCTACATGACCGGTTAAACCCAAAAACAAATCCCGATAATTTGCTTCGTTGTGCTTTTTCCACGAACAACTTTTGTTGGATTTAGCTCGTCTTTAAAGAACCATGCGGTCGATTGCTGTTTTGTTTCAGGCTCATATGCATAGATCGTTGATTCCTCACCTGTGACTATGTTATATATGTACACTGCATTTGAGTTAACGCGGTTGTAGTTTTTCAACATTTATTTACTATAATGAGCGTTTTCACACTAGCCGACGCAATACCGGCGCGACACCGACAACGACATCAGCGGGAGAGCAAACTCATACAATTATATGGGCATGCTTTCACACTTGCCGACACGACGGTTTTATGTCGTTGCCGGCGACGACATGTCGGCGAGAAGCAAACACTCCACTCATGTCGTCGACGACATTTTTATATTTTTATGAACAGTGCTGAGTGTTTTATTATTGTTCGAAATTTTTTAAAGAACAACTGCATGTCGGTATCGTGTCGTGTCGTCTAATGTGTAAGCACTTTGCAAAAATCGTGTCGGTGCTTTGCTGGTGTCGTATCGGTGTCGTTGTCGGTTAATGTGAAAACGCCCAATCGGCACAAACCTTTTTTTTGAGCATTCGTCAAATTATGTGGGATTCTCACGATATGTCACATGTTGGTCTTGCTTTAGCAGTTCTCGCACAGCATCGATGGTTTCCGACCAATCGACAGAAAATTGGATGAACTTCACGAAATTCATCCTGGAACGAACGGCGTCCGAGACTGACCTCTTGGGGTCAGCGATAGTGACAAAGTATAAAAAATTATTTAGTTTTGTCCCCCTCTCTTATGGTTGGTGTGAAATTTATATCAGTTTCACAGAAATTACCCTGCCAAATTAAAAATAGAAGTACATCCCCATTAGTTAGATGCGTCAAATATTGCATTTCCTAACACAGAGCAAATCACATAACTACTTATACTACGTTACATAACATATTTCTACTGTACCAAATTGACATAAAACAATCGAACAACGTTATAAAATATGGGATTCATATATCAAACGGGTGTTTACGGCATCCCGGGAAATTTATTTATTTTTGAAATTAAAAAGTCCGGGAATTTGCATTACCCAATGGTTATACACAATATATGAACCGTTTAAGAGTTATGAAAATGTCTATATTGTGTTATTGGCACTCGGGGAATACCGTAGCTTTGCCGTCTGAACGGGTCTTTTAGACGACATGCAAAATTTTATATTGGAACCTAAATGCAACGGAGAAATTACCAGTATAATACTTTTAACTTGTGATCACGACGTTTTTCCCTTTTGGGGGATATGACCAGTTTTATGTTTTCTTAATGTCATTTACGGAATTGAATTGGAGAATTAATTTAATGTTTATATTTCTACTGGTGATCTTGAAATTTCTTCCTTTTTAGACGCACCCTTAATTATATAAGGCCATTAATATATTTTGTCAGAAGCCGAAGGCTTTGTTGCCAATGCTTTTTTAATATAAATTACACTGTAAGTAAAATTTGAAGTTTTGAAATGACACACAAAAACACCGAGACACCCCAACTACGTTTTAAGTCATAGAATCCAGTGGTATACTCCGTTTTAAAAAGATAGCTCAAAATATCGAGATATTTCGATTTTAAATTTGTAGTAGATTTAAGATGATTTTTGATTTTATTTCAGGGAAAATCTGCAAAAGTTCTTGTTCAATCAATTTATATATTTTTTTTCGACAAAATGTAACCGTTGAAATAATAGTCATCTATTTGGAAGCAGAATTCGTTTACCTCTTACAATTTGGGGCCATAATAATTATAAGAATTTAGGGATTCGGGATTTTTGGAATTGACATCCCTATTACAAACAGTTGCTACAACATATAAAGGGTCCGCCAACTAACGTTTTTTTTCAACTAGTGCTTATTTCGTGTATGGTAATACTTACCTCATGTCTGATTTGACAGATAATTAGTTTTATCCTTCCGCTGAACGAATATGGTTGTGCATACGCTTGAACAACGCTGGGAAATAGTGCGATATTACTTTGAAAATCATGGTAATGTTGCAGAATGAAGAAGATGCCGATTTTGCCAAAAAAAATCATATTTTCAGATGAAGCTCATTTTGATTTTGGCGGGTATATAAACAAGCAAAATTGTCGCATTTGGGGCACAGAAAACCCGCACGCATACATTGAAAAGCCGATGCACCCAAAACGAGTCACTGTTTGGTGCGGATTTTGGTCCAGAGGCATAATTGGGCCATTTTTCTTCGAAAATGAGCAAGGAGTGGCCGTTACAGTCGTTATCGGGTCATGTTGAACGAATTTTTGTTCACAAAAATTGAAGAGGAGGATATTGGTAACATTTGGTTTCAACAGAACGGCGCTATGTGCCACACAGCCGAAGCTACACTCGATGTTTTTCGTCCTGATTTTGAAGATCGCTTTATCAGCCGCAGAGCTGATGTCGTCTGGCCACCTCGGAGCTGCGATTTGACACCGTTGGACTATTATTTGTGGGGTGCCCTCAAAGATAAGTGTTACGCCGACAAGCCAGAGACAATTGACGCTTTAAAGGACAATATTCGTGAAGCCATTGGTGAAATACAGCTGCACACAATCGATAATGTGCTTAAAAATTGGACCGATCGTGTAGACTACTGCATGGCCAGCCGAGGCAGCCATTTGAATGAAATTATTTTCCATTATTAACCGAAAGGATTGTACTTTCAAATAGAAAAAGAAATTTTAGAAAATATTCAGTAGTTTTTCTTTATAGCATTTTCAAAAAATATAAGTTATTTGGCAGACCCGTTATATCAAAGTGTTCACTTTGATAGATTAGTCCCTACCCGCCGCTATAGATGTTAACATATCAAAAATATAAGCATTTGATTGACTATTTTGAAAAATAGAAAAACGAGTGACGAAAAATACAGATCACATGGCGAAAAATTAAATATGTTTTGTTTTGTGTGTGGAAAATTTACACCGAAAAGTCATCGACGACATTTAGTTGAAGATGCCCTCAAAGCTTGCAATCAGTATTTTTTGGTTACCCCCGCTGAAGAAATGTGAAATATTGATCATGCAACTGAATTTACGTGCATCACATGTTTTAGTGCATTAAACAAATGGTGGAAATTACGGAGATATTCGATGCCATTTGGACTTCCAATAATATGGACCGATCCAGGGGAACATGATACAGAAAACTGCTACGCGTGCAAGAACGATGTAAATGGTCTCAATAGAAACAGTAAGTTCACTTGGATAGACTATAAATGGAATACACAATAATTTACTCTTATAGAACGATCCGGTTTTATATACAAAGGTGTGACAAGTGCTCACGTACAAGTTCCACACAGTGATGAATTGCCTGTCCCAGTACATCCATTGACATACCAATATGATACTGCGTCCTATGAAGTACAATCACAAACTTCAGCAACATCATTACATCAGGCTTATTCTGATTACCTTCAGCCAGCTATACATTCATTAATTTCGCAGGAACATTTAGATAGAATCGTTCGAAATCTGAAGCTATCTCAAAATAATGCAATGACTTTGGCTTCGGTTCTTTCACTATTAGCTGGAATGCAAACTGGCTATACAAAATACATGTGTATTTTTTGTATATGGGACAGTCGTGCAAAATGCAACCAGAACGAAAAGCGAGATTTGCAAAAATCGCTCACCAGAGTACCGTGATTATATTGACAACATGATGAAGTCTTTCGACAAACTTGGCGTTAATATATCGTTGAAAATCCACATGTTACATGCACATTTCGATTTTTACGAACTACAATTGTCCACAGAAACAGACGAATGGATTTCATCAAACCATACTGACAGCCGAAGACCGTTTCGCTGGAAAAAGAATAGACTAAATGCTTGCTGATTTCCGCTTATCGATTGCAAACAAAGAGTAAAAATTGAATAAATCCAAAAAAATTTATAAAATCATCAAAATAAGAGCAAATATAGTTCCATGTCCGCTTGAAAATGGATGTCCATTATTTCTAGATATAAATTTTGACAAGTAGGTAATAAACAAATTGATTTTAAACAAGTTTTTACAGTTTTTTCATTCAAATAAAATCGGCTTAAATCTACTACAAATTTAAAATCGAAATATCTCGTTATTTCGAGCTAACTTTTCAAAACGTGGTACACCACTGAATTCTACGATCCAAAATTAGGTTGACGTGTCTCGGTGTTTTGGTGTGTCATTTTCACCTACTTTCAGTGTTATAATACAATTTCAATAAAGTAAAATAAATAAAAAAAAATACCTATAGGGGCGGGTAGATTTTGACAGTTCATGGTTGGTATCTTTTTATAGCTTTTCTTAATTGTTCTGTGTTTAATGTTGCAGACAATAAAGATAAAACAGCGTCTTCTACGAAAACGATTGCTGGCACCCTTAACAGAGAGCGCTACCAATCGATGGTAACCAATATATAGTTACGATTAAGTAAAATCTTTTAGTCACTCTTAATGACCAACTTAAGATATGGTAAATAACAGAGCTATTATTGCTGCGCGTGAAAATGTATGCCCTTACAACAACCAGTTCGCCAAACCAGTATTATGAATTCACACCTGATATCGCAACACTGGTTCTGGAGGTGAATACAAATTTCTACATACATTTTACCAACAATGAAAGATCATGGCTATTCTAGGGAATAGTAGGCTTTTCGAGCAATAGATGGTAGCACATGAAGACTGTTAAGGGAAGCAAATTAACGGGTGACACTGCCCCAGTGTGAAGAACTAATATAAAGAGCACATGAGCAGCATTTATGAGTCAATCTGTGATTAAACGCCGGAAAATAAGCAACGCGAAGTATTAATGAATATTGACAATTGAGAATATTAAGTTGTGTAAATAAATTGTATAAGGAAAATAAAAGGAATCAAAACTGTTGCACTTAGCGTAATTTAAAAACGAAACTTGGTTTATTATTGGGAATAAAACACAGCTAAAAGGACGATTAAAGAAATTCGTAAAAATTTTATGATATGAATGAATGTAGCTATATGAAAACAGATTTTACCTGTTCGTAAATACATCACCGCTGTGTATCTGATGCACCGTACGTTCGTAAATGCAAACTCTAGCAATATTGCACACGTCAACCGAAGCGCAAATTTACTGCCAATTTGCATTATAAAAATGTCTGATGCACAGAATGAATAATTTAAAATTTTGTTTATTTTTTAATTTGTTCAATTTTATTTATTGTTTACCTTAATTTTATATTATTTGCCTTAGAGAAGTGGCAAATACGAAATTTTCCTGGACAATTTTATTTCATTACGCTTGCTATCCGATTAGCATATTTCATTCAACCCGAAATTTCCCATTTGGGCGTTCTTTATTGCTAACAATATGCGCATTCAAAAACCATCTACGTCACCGAATTGGCATCTGTTATGTCAGATGCGCATCAGATGCAGAGCAATGAGCGACTTGAGGGCATGCTTGTATCACGCACAGCCGAAGAATGTGCGGTATGACTCCGTTAAACCGTTTGTTGTGGGGCTTCCACAATTCATAGGCCTATGCCAATAACCTACAAACTACTGGCGCCCTCAAAGTCAACATAACCCGTGCCATAGCTCAAATTTAGACTAGTCTATGCGCCCGAGTTATCGAACAGTCAATCCCTCTAAGGCTCGCTACCCAGCGAAGCCATGGTGGTCATTGGCAACTTGTTTCTTTAAATTGTTAATCTACCCGTCCCTATTGGAAACCGGTGTTGCGGTTTCGAAATATATCACTTTAAATGTAGGAAAATCATTATTTAAATCCAATACAAATTCATAAAGTAAACAAATGCAAGAATTAATTAATATGAAGTGGATTCAACTTTAAAATTCGTTGGATTCTCTTTGGCGGGTCCAATAAATCCGCCCCTGTCTACCAAAAATTTGATTTTCTTTCTTAGATGGGTTTGTGTCTTCAACGATATGTTTTAGCAGAACCGTGAATCTGTCGTGTCTTATGGAATAACCTGAGCAACTGGTTGTGACCAAAAAGCGGGACACAATGGGTACAAATCTGATGTTTTGGTTTTAAATACAAATTTAAATAAATATATATGTACGTAGTGAAAATAACACTGAATATTAAAAACAAAGCGGTTTATTTCTACGAAATCGGTCCCCATACAAAAACAAAACGAGTTTAGTCGGATACCCCCTTGTTTCATACAGTTAACGTAAATACTCTATGGCCAGTTTCACAGTTGAAAATCTTCATTTAAATGAACTTTAAATGCCCGATATTTGTCATTTAATATGAAAATTTTCTATGAGCTTTCAAATTGAAGCGTGTGAAACTCGACCTTAGTCTTTTGATTTCTTTTAATTGCGATTATGTTGAATTTTTTAATCGATTCAACAGAGGAGAATCTGTTCCGTTAAAATGTACTTACAAAATTGCGATTTGAATTAGAGTTTTTTAACGCCAACTCATTAAACTGTAATTAAAAGTATTGTAGTTATTTTATAATTTTTCAAATTTTAGGAGAGTGGGAAATAGTCGTCACGACTTGCCAATGTTCAAGTTTTTTGTTTAATAAAAGCTACTGCTGTTCTCTTTTCATTTCATTTTCATCAGATAAATTGGAGCTAAAATTTCAAAATTCAAAAAAACTAAAATCTACAAATGTTTCTGAACTCTATACCCAATCTAGCTGTTGCTATTACAGAATCTATGAGAGATGTACAAAACAAGAAACCGCCGCGTTGATGGAGTAGTTAACTCCATTTCCGTTAATATGATAATGACATCGGCTGAAGTAGCTACCGACTATTGGGTAAAAGAAAAATTGTTAATCCTATCAGAAATAATTCCAAATCACAGCTTTCCACAAAATGTTAGTTCACGGATCACAAGTCATTGAAATGGCAATATGTCAGCTTACTAAAAAGCCCAAACGGACTAAAATAAAGCTCTCGGGAGAATAATACTCGCAAATGTTCACGTATTGCGAGAAATAGTTTGAGATAATTTAAAGTTATTTTTTCAGAAGTGTTTTCAGTACGGTGGTATTTCCAAAAATAGACGAGCTATTAACAAAAACTTAAAATAGTCAAAGCAAATCGGCTCAAAATTGTAGCAGTTATAGCTCTCCAGATCAAGAACAGCACTAAAGTCGTCCGCTTTGACACCCTATACCAAGTTCTGCGTGACATGTGTATGAATGCAATTTCCGAAACTCCTCTCACATCTCTAGTACATCCTTAAACGATCCGACAAATAGTTTTGAAGGTCTGATATTATTATCCCTTTTATCAATCGAGCCACTGTGCAACGCGGGATGTAGTGACAACCTAATGGCGATTTCGTGTCTAAATAAACATGCAACAATTGTTCTGCCCTAAAAGTGCCCGTTTGTGTTGGTTTGTGAAAAACGTGCAACCCTATTTCAAGGTTTTGTGTTCATTTCTGAGAATTTGCACACAAAACGTGCAACAAATTTTGACCGAAAAAATATCTGAAGTTCTGATATTTTGTATGTGATATTTGTCCTGGCTAAGCTAATCTGCTTAAGTTTTGTGAGCGATTTTAAGCGGGAATAAACAAAAATACCTATTGATTGCTACAGGGTCGACCAGGTTGTATGAACAAACGCTTAAAATTGCTTATTATCGCTTAGAACTCAATATAATCTGGTCGGAAATGTATGTTTAGGGTGGTAAATATAAAATGCTCAAAAACCAAAAGAAGAGTACAGTTATGAGAAAATTCAACATTTCTATGTTCAATTCTCACCCTAAACAATCTACAACTTTGAAGGGGTGATGGCAGCATATTTTAAATGCTGCCTCATACAGAAGAGTAACAATATTAATTAGAAACGAATACGCCGTAATTTAACCAAGACGTGCCACTTTTAAATATAAAATATTAAAATTAAATGTTAAATTTCCCATTACATCCAATGGAGGTATTGGGATATTTGAGACTCAATTATTGGGACCTACATTTTTACAATGATACCGAGTGTTTTTTTAAGATGCCTTGTCATGGCTATTTACTCGAAAGTACTTATCCTAAGTCAGCCCCAAATTTATAGTCATAGATTTATGGTTGATCAATTTTTTTATATTTTTAGAATGAACTTGGTACAATTGTCTAATATCAAACTAAATTATTAATTGTGGCACAATCGTCCTTTTCCAACTATAGAGTTGCGATTTACAACATATTGCTTCGTACCTAATTTCTTTACCGCACCGACCAATCTGACGGTCGCCCAACTATTATTTGGGAGGACTTTAAATATCGAAGTGAATTTTAAATTGAACTATGTGTAGACAAGTCCACGTCATTTCCATTATGCAAGGAAAAATATGAGCTTTATATGACGAAATATGGCTTTAATGTTTAATGTTATTTGAGTTTAACTTTATTATCTTTGCAAATACAAAAATGTTCACTGCTAAAAACTGTTATTAATTACATCCCAAGTGAAAAATGTACAGTTCATAACTACTTACATTACTCAAACTGCAATATGTGTAGCACGAAAGGTCATTGCGGGTAGTGTGTCATTCGGACCTATTATGAAATTGCTAATTCCGATGAGATGCTCTTAACGATGTCTTATCGTGATTTACTGGTAATCCAATTTGTTCAAGTTACAACAAATTGATACTTTCGTCAATCACATATGCATAGACACGTTTGCAACTTAGAAAGTTCGAGTTAAAGAAAAAAAAAAGTGTTCATATAAAAAAAATATAATTGTAAATGTCTATCAATATCGCCCTTTCAATAATATTTTCCCGACCCACTTTAACTAGGACAATGTGTATAAGTATGTATGTATGTATATGATCAAGAAATTATAAATATTATTTGTGTTCGAATCTACTTATCCAGAGGCTTCATAAATTCACACTTACATACATACTAAATACATAAATATGTGTGTACGTTTGTATGAATATTTGAAGAGTTATTAATGATGTGATTCTGTGTTTTTTGTTTCACATGATTTAATTACATTAGTTGATTTAATGTTTAGGTTGTTGTTGTTGCTCTTTTCATTTAGTTTCTAAATACAATATTGCTTATTTGAGTATTGAGTATGTAGGTGTGTATGTGTGTAATAGTTATGTACTAGGATTAGTTAGTTATGTACATTTCCAAATGTACCATTCTGTTTGCATCTTCAATGCGCCCACCCCGTATCATCATTGAAGGAATGTTTGCATGTAAACCGGTGTGTTGAAATCTTGGTTATTCACACATATCTAGTTTATGTGTATGGGTTGCAGGATATACGGCTGCATGTTTGTTTGTATGTATGTATGTATGTACTTTAGTATGTTACATTATAATTTGTATTATTGCTTATTTCTTCATAAAACTTTACTCGAGTAAACTTCAATCAGGGGCTTAATGTAGACAAGTATGTATGTATTTACTTTACTTTGATATATTAATTTGTTTCTAAATATGTATACATAAAAATATGCTCTTTCACATGGGTGTGTGCTTGTGACTGTAGTATTACATCTATGTAGTTAGTTGTGGCATTTCATTTCAATTTACACGGTTGTAAGAGTTCATTTGATTAATTTTGCTAGTTTGTTTGGATATCCTTTATTTTGTTCTTATCGTTATTGCCATTTTAAATACATTTTCTACCTTAATAACACTATGTATGTATGTATATAACTATTCGCTACTGTTTTATTTTCTGAAAAATGTTCATCTTTTTATAACATTTGTTCAATATTATTATTTTTGGGATCCGTTATAAAACTGTAAGGTACTTACTAAAATAGTAGGTATTTTGGTTGTTAGAAAACCTTAATAGTAAAATAAACATCTTTTCTTCAAGATGGGTAATTTCTATTCTCGATTTCTACTGGTGTGTCGTGTAGCATAAGTTTTAATTTGTTTCCTTCCTTCTCCCTACCGTAAGATGATGTACAGACAAGTGGAAAGAAACATAACAATGATCGGTCAAACAATATAAGTAGCACAAATTATACTTTCTTCAGTTGTCACATACTTTACAAACATAAGTAAATAATAGTTAAACGTATGAAATCAAACCAAATTAAAAAAATTGTGAATCTTAAAATTTTAAAAATTTATTACATTTTGTATAATTGCAGAAACAGTAATACTTATAATTATTAAACCATTAAGTTCCTGCAATATTACAAATAATTCAGCAGTCAAAAATGTTACCTTAACGTGGAACTATATCAACTGGATTAAATTAATGCCATTGGTTTGTTATTGGTTTTCTCTTTTGCAAGATGTTGTAGAAGGGTCAGACATTAAAACACAACTCATACAGTATGGACGTGGAACGGCTAAATTTTAGGCGATTTCGAATGTTTACAATCGTTACAATTAGACACGACTTTTATTCGCACTAGTTATTCTCTTTTTAGATTTGATAGCATTTCTACTGGACCCATTCGATTGGAATATAAATTGGTGAAATTATTATTTAGTTCCATTTTCGATTTGCAATACAGTTGGAAACAAGTCTTGATGAATAATTTGAATATTTAAAATTTATGAATTGCATCTACGTAACAAAAATTAAAATGTAGGAATTTGAACATGAGGTAAATATGGAACACGCAGTGTTTGAATTTGCCCAAAAATCAGATCTTTCTGTGAGCATTAACAAGGAAATCCATAATTTATTGAGATGAAATCAACAATGGATTTGGATTGCGTTTGCTCAGAATTTTCATAGGTAAATTTTGAAAATTAATTACAACTTCTGAGCAATATGTGCTAAACAATGTGAGTTGCTCTAAGAGGAGATATTATTAGTAACGCAACTATATTGTCTCTGCACAATCAAAATATACATTTTACGACACTTCTCGTATTCAAGACGAAGACCAAACACATGACTGTAACAAGATGTAACTAGTACAGGTGGAGGCGTTGGAACAGCTGATTTAAGTTTTTTCTTGTCGCTGTTGTACGACCTTGTCAAATTCAAATGTATTTTGTTTTTGTACTTCTTGTTTGGGATTTATTGTTTACGCTGTGTTCAATTTGACCAAACAAAATCAAAATGCCTATTACCGTTGACAACAATTGCAACAACACCTACTGCGACTACCTTACATGTTCTACCATGGACTGTATAAAATTCACAATATTTTTTTGATTGATTTGAATTATCTTACTCACAACCCGACAATACTATTTGAATGACCATTCAAAGACCAACTCATTTTATTTTTGTAAAATGCTCAAACGCCTATGTTCGAATCTAAAAATGTTTGAATCCTAATCCAGAAAAGATCAAAGGTTTCTTTGATTTGAGTAATCCGCTGTGCGCAAATTCAAACACTGGGCACAGGTTACCATAAACCGGATTTTAAATTCAAGACTTTTTTTTTTTGAAAATCTTGTTTCCGCAATTATTTAGTTTAGTAAGGTTATGTTAATTATTAAGTATAACTTGAAGATTTTCCAGGTTTCTAATATTGTGCTGTATCACTTCGCATTCTCTCAAAGGACCAGTGGACGTTTTTGGAAAATGTCGAACGTTCCTCCTTCACTTTGCTCCAATAGAAAAAAAATTAAGCACATTTTCATGTGTACGACTGAGCTTAAATACGAAACACGAAATACAACGTAAATGCTTCTTGTTAGATTTTGTCGATGGTTTTTTGAGAAGTATCTCATTTTATATATATAGATATTTGTTTTTAGTATGGATTCCACCATTTTATTTAAAACAAAACTGTTGCTCTGTTAATCTTTTAATTAAAGTAATTTTACAAAAAAAATATTGTCGCACAACTACATATAAGAAAGTCCCGAGCCAACATCCATGAAACGTTACCAACACGGAAAACTCACAGAGCGGAGTTCGTGTTGCATACGTTGAGTGTTATTAGTAAACTCTTCTACTTAAGCAAACTCATCGTGTTGTAATTCTCTGAAAAATTTTATTTAATTGTTTATTTAATTTATGCACGCTGAAAAATGTTCTTCTTTTTTGTTGTTTGTTGTCACAAATATAGTATACTTGTGTCCAAAAACATTGTGATTGCTATTCAGTATAACATGTTTAGGGCACAATGACTGTATTTGTGACCCAAATGTGGCTTTGTTTGTCTGCTGAAAACACAGAGTGCCGCAGAACAAAGAAACAGAACAGCAGCAAATTCTCAATTCATAAAAACAGGTGCATGGTTCCTACAACATGTTGCTGGAAGCGATATTTTTCAGCGTGTGGGTGTTTATAATCTACGGTATATTACAGCGATGGCTGATGCATGGTTCTAACATCATAACACAAATCGCATATTACGGGTAATGAAAAGGAGAACTATTTCCAATATAACTACCTACAGAAATGTAGTTTCGGTAGTGCAAAGTAGTGACCAAATTTTAAAAATTTTCTGACTGGCTGATGAAATGATACGTCTTAATCCGAAGACGTTGTTGGGAAATTTCAACGGATTGGTGGGTGTTTGTGAAGATCATTGATTAATATTCTTATTGTAATTGTAGATTGGTTTAAATATGTTCGTTGGAAATAAAAAATAGAAGCTTCGAATTTGGAAGAATAGTATTTTTTTTTATACATACATATATCCTTGAAATTAGATATTGTCTTCTGATCCTGCAATAATCTAAGGATGCGAAGTGAAGAACTGCCTAGTATTCATTAACGTTATTTTATACATTCATAGGAGTATTTATTTCGGGACTGTGTTTGATTGAGAGTTCGTATTTACCCACCCATATGTAACAAATACCAATCGCCGTGGCGAATACTCCCACAACGACGAGTAAATACCCATTACACATGGGTGATGGATAAACTTCATGGACAGTTACCCACTCTGATGAGAAATTACCAAATACACATGAGGATGGTTAGTCGTAATGGGTACATACACACGCTATGGGTAATAACTTATTACAATTACCCAGGATAATCCATACTCATTCTTGATCGAATATATGAAGAAAATTTTACAAAAATAAAACATATCTCGGAATCGGAGCAAACACAAAACCTACCTCATTTTCAGCACTTTTATAAATAATATGTATTAAAAAAATTGCCACAAGTATTGGGCCATTTATTCACAATCCCTTAGAATCCAGTAAAAATTGGTTATTCTTTTTCGTTTTTGGTTGGATGATCCGATTCACAGATATAGACGATATTTAACTTTTTTTCTTATTATTGATCGGAAACGTGGGTGTGGTTAAGTCATAGAGCAATAGACAAGAGTTGTTATCCCTCTCTTTACATTTTCTCAATGTCGACGAGGTAGTAGATCATTTCATCGAGATCGAGTTGCTGTTGTATGTTACTCTTTGGCTGGACATAAACGGACAGAAATGAAAGGGAATAAATATTTGAGTTCGATGCAAACAACATAAAAAACAGAAGATAGCTGTCATTAGAATCAATGAAATACTCTTTAGGGCCTGATCATGTAAATCACTTTCACATTCACCTCGTTTTTCGACATCTTCCTTTGACTAAATTGATTGAAGATTTTTGTTAATATATGTATTCGTTGTGTTCACTTTATACATAAAAATGTACTCAAATTTTACAGCAAGTGCTTAGTTTGTTTATTATGTGATGTTAAAAATGCCAAGTGAAGATAATGTGATTTTTGCGATTAGGACGTTAGTTTGTTGTATGGTTTGCTTCTGGTTGCTTATCGCTCTCACGCCTATCTACTCGGTTTTCTATCAATTTTCTTCTTTATAATCCATCAGGTGTGTCATGAATATCCCCTGGTTAAATAACCATTCTTTCTCCCATTCCCCGTGGGTAATGGGTAAACGATCGATAACCATTCCGTTCGGCAATAGATAATGGGTTACACAGGGTTATAGGTAGCCCACGTAATGCGATCCTTGATTGTATTACAATATTTGGAATTGGGATAGTTAAAAAAATTTGGATTTTAATTTGTGTTAGCAAGTAAAAGTTGTTCTTGGAACAAAATTTTACTAATGGTATGTATATGACATCCTAAATAGATACGACAACTGAATAAATTTTGGGTTAAATGAACCGATATTTCCAGACGTTATACTCCAGAGGCTTTTGACTTTTCTCATTTAATTTCATAACTACTCGTACATAAGAAAAAAAACTCTCCCAAAATAGGAAATATAATTAAAAGTATAACTATATGTGCCTAAGGTGGAACACAGGCTTGTCGTTCGTGAGTGTCACGAGTGCTGAAACCTCAGTATCTGACTAGTAAATTCGGAAATTACACAATTTGTAAGCTAGGGTGGCATTGAGCATTCTAGCGATAACATTATTTATGAACTCTATTTGCATTTTAGATAATCTATGAATGACGGTATTGTCAAAATTTATTGCCAGATATTGTTGAACTATAAATCACTCAGAACCGGTTCATGTTTAGAACAGCATCATTTTTTACATTTCGCAATTAATTTGTATTATAAGGGGTTTCATTCAAACTAATTAGCATTCCTCGTCAGAGCCATATACTATGAATTTCCGCAAACACTGTGTTCGATATTTGCTCTTCAAAAATCTATAATGAGTAAAACGCAGCGTTTCTGTTTGATTTCGATACGATTTCGCAATCACGTCAAAAATTTGAAATATTTGCAAACAAATTTAGCTGCGATACCAAAGAGGCTTAGTAGTCTGAAAGTGCATTTGAAGCAAATGACTTTCAAACTTAGTCTCGACGTCTCGACGTCCGAGGTGTAATGTGTTGGAGCCGGAATTCACGAATTTTTACAGAAGTCGGAGTTCGAGTCAAATATTTCAGCTAGGTGTCAATAAAATTTAGTCTCGACGTCCGAGAACGAAATACCAGAGGTGTAATATGTTGGAGCCAGAATTCACGAAATTTGACAGAAGTCGGAGTTAGAGTCAAATATTTTCAGCTCGGTGTCAATAAAATTCCAAAAAATTTGAGAAATTACAAAATCGAATCGGTATTAGTGGCAGCACTGTCAGGGACAGTAGTTTGCGCTAACGCTCTACTACGATATTTTAAATAATATTCTTTTCAATTGATGTGAGATAGGGGTAATATGTAAACTGAAAACTGTAAATGTTGATTTTATATTTCGAGTCGTCATGGCTGGGAAAACTTAATTTGTATGGCGTCTGGTATAGTGATCTCATAAGTGTCATTAATTTTGCGATATATTTAATAGGTGTCGACATAATGAAATGAAATTTGGAAAACAGCACCATCCTATTTTTGTGCCACTGTAATTTTGATCAAAAGCCTTCCACTGCGTTGCTCTAGTTCCAGTGATATCTTGGAAAAATTTTTCAGACATTTTACTAATGTTAGAGAAGCACATTTACTACAAGTTAGAGAAACCCACATAATGGTTTTAATGACGACCGTGACGGTTGCCCTTCCTAACCCAGACGAGATAACAACAACAATTTCCCGGCTTAAACACAACACAGCCACTAGTGCTGATGGTCTTTTGGCTGAGCTGTTCAAGGTTTTCGGAGGTGAGCTGGAAAGTTAATTCCACCAGCTAATATGCAAAATGTGGATTCACTGATGTATGCTCGGCGACTAAAGCCATTTGTTGTAGACCTGATTGCACCTTACAAGTTCGGCTTCAGAACCATAATATTCACCTTCAGAATTTCTTGGAGAAAATTCACATTCAGAATATCTTGGAGAACTCTCACAGAAAACTAATCAACACCTACCATCGGTTTGTTGGCATCCTTGTAGCCTTTGATAGCCCAATACGGGCAGACTTCATTAATCTATCTATGACCTTGGTATTAGTGCTAAGCTGGCATATCTAAATGAAATCTTCAGTGAAGAGTGGAAAAGATCTTACAGAACCATTTAACTTGAAACCAGGACTTAGACATTTTAATTGATAATGAGGAAGTATATATTTAACATTCATGAAACAATGAGCAGCAAAAGTCAAACGCTGCTGGAGTCTGCTTGACATCATTGGTCGAAACCTGCATGAGGTTACTGCATTATTTTGGTGAATTGAGAAGGAATCAACAAAAATACATGGCTTCAACAAGCAGAGCCTTCAGCCGTTTGGAGGAATGGGTTAACCTCGGATCTGTCCTGAACAAACGCAATAACGTCAGCCTAGAAATCAAACGGAGACCTGAGCTTGCGAACAGGTATTATTTCGCACGCACTTCAGGATAATGTCCGCTCTCGGGAAACAAAGATCCCACTTTATCAGACTACATACTGAAAGGACATCTAAAATAGGGCGATTTAAGCTTCGCTGAGAAGTCCAGTAGGAGAACTGCCTGGCAGAGCTTAGTGTTATCCACTGAAAGAAAAAAGCTAAATTATGTTAGCTTCGTTATGTAAGGTCCCTAACCCTTTTGGATTGTCCGTGGCCCTTATGGAAGGAAGGAAGGACTAAATATATGTATATATTATCATGCACAACTTTTTGGTGCAATCTTTGGGACATCGAATATTGACTCTAAATATCCAGAAAGTCTATTAGTTCAATTACCTGAAATACTGTACTGCTATCAGTTAGTATAGACCCAATGTGGGTCATTTAATTTTCTTTAGCAAAATTGGCAAACGCTAATTTCTGAAAAATTATTTATTAATTTAGTAATAGGACTAAATTTTTATATTCACGTGGTTTATCATACTCGGTACCAATAATAATTGATTTATGAATCTAATCTATCCTTCGCTAACTACCCCTAATTAGACGGCAACAAATACCTAAAGTCTTAACTTTTAATTAAGAAATACTTTGGGCTCTCAAACAACATTTTGATATAGAACTTACTGTTTACAATTTATTAAACTTCAATCACTGCAATGACATGGTCTCACTCAATATAGATTTTTGATCACACAGATTAATGTGACTAATGAAGTCCGATCGAAATTTCAAAAATTTCGATATTGGACTTTGTGGCATTAATCGATTACCCATATCATGTAGACTATTTGCTAAATTTTTGAGGCGCTAATATAAATTTGGATAATCAACAGTCGCCAGCCACACAGATACCAACATTAGGTAACATTAAGTAACATTTTTGCTTGTACTAATTGAATGGTATCAAATAATAATTGAATGGTAACAAAAAACTAAAATATAACTTGCATTTTCCTCGTACAGCTACCAACAATTGTTATGGTTCTTTTGTTCGGTTGCACTGTTGGACTTTGAATATTTATAATTCATTGTTAATTTTCTCGCATAATCTGCCAGCAACAATATACATACATATATATGTACGTATGATGATAACAAAGTTTTTTCTTTCATTTAGTTTTTCGCAACTTTTCTGCATTTGGTATTTGTTATTTATTTATCAATAATTGTATAAAAATATGTTCAATTACTTTAATTTATTCGTTACAGCTGCAAATCTATTATATGATTTCTATTGTAGCCATAAATTTTGTATGTGTGCATGTGTGTGTCCCGGTATCAACCTACTCTGTTGATTTATTTGTTAAAACTGTTTATAGTATATATATGTATATAAATTTTGTTTTCTGTAAATAGATAAACAGTTTTCAAATTTCTTCCTCAAATTCCCTCATTCAAAAATTCAATTCAGCTTTATGTGCAACATCATATCTTTCGTAATAATAATATATTTATCCTTAGAATTAAAAATTCCCAACAAAAATATTAAAGCTACAACATGTATGCATAGTAAAGGACCTAAAGTGTCAAGATTGCGATAGAGAAATCTAGTGGGAGAAATGTGTTCCCTGTTTGGGTTTCAAGAGTAAATTTTGCAGGTATATGTATATGTAAAGCGTTGCCAGCTGGCGTTGTCGAGTTTGTTCTGCTTTGCTGTTTGTACGAGTGAGTACATCATCCTGGCAGGACAAATATAATGTATCTTAACTATTTCAACAATTCCGAACTTAAACCATTATTTATCATAGATCGTTAACGTGGCAAGTACCTACGAATTTATGTAAAAACTTTTGAGTTTTTCTGTTATGTTCTATACAGTTCTATTTATGTTTAAGTGTTCAAGGATACTCTATGTATTAAAGACTAAAGTTGCTAATAGTTTTGATTGTTTTTTATTTCATTGCTTTGCTTTACCAAGGAGGAATGGGTAGTTCGAATGTTCGGGTACGTAAGTCACTGTGAAGCACATTTCATATCCTAGAAATTCTTAGTTTACAGTCCATTTATCTTCATCTGCAAAAAGTTTGCGCTTCCACTGTAAGATATTTACCAAATATGTAAGCGAACATACAGTGTTTTTGATAGATGGAAGATAGATATTGTAAAGGGTGGTATGCGAGGGTTGTATGATCAGTAGATAGAGTAATGTGTACACCAATCCGGTTTAAGGCTTGTGATTAGTAAAACGAAAAATATACAGTGCACAAGTTCAGAGAAGCTCTTGTCTAAGAAATGTGTTTTTTTAATAGTTTAATGGGTGATAATAAATCATTAAGGTCGGATTTACCCTAGTAGGTTTTCCATAAATGTTATGAATACTATTTAAATATGTATTATGAAGTAATGCATAAATCGTACAAGGTGAGATATGTTATTTTTGGCAAAAATACACTTGCACCGGCCCAAAATATTTTAAGCAAAAATTAAAGGAAAATATAAGAACACGAAGAACGAAAAACAAAGATGGGCAATTTTTTTTTAAATTTTTCTTTTACTTGGCATTGTAGGATAGAGGTAATAACTATTAGTTGTAAGTGTTTAGATATTTGGTTTTGTAATTTTAGTAACCACTCTCATTCTTTGCATTCTTCGATTCTCAAGACCCCTAAAATATGGGGTAAATTTGGTAATCTTGGCCCACAGATATCGTAACACGAAACTAAAAGCACCATTAAACCATTGAGAAGAATACCTTTAATTTGAGTACCCACACTTCTCTGTTCCTATGCGTCCTCAGATGGATCAGTTTCTTTGAACCCAGTGGGTCGAAGGGTCGGACTTAGAATTTTTGTTCATGTTCTTATATTTGTCTTTAATGTCGGTCAACTGCATTTTAGCCTTATTTTATTTCTAAATAATCTTTCTTGCATTGTTGGTCAAAATTTAGTCTGTTGACAACTTGAAGAAGGAAGTTTACTCAGCGTTGATAGTTCACATCAATATTGTTCACAAAAGTTTAGCAACGCTGTTTTTTGGAGATATTATAATATATGTAATAACATATGGTTTGTCTACAAAAGTGCAGCCGGATATAATAATGAGAATGCCAGAATATTTAGTTTTTTTTTTCAATCTGAGCCACTTATTGTCTAATATGGTTAAGCAAATGTTGCTCTCAAAATGTCCTTCTGTCTGGATTTAGTGAGAAAAAAAAACAATTAAATCTTAAATGGTTCTCCGTCCGGTGGAGCTACCGCCTAATCTCGTTAGCCTGGACGTACAATCACAATGGACAAAAAGTTCTAAGTTGATCATACATTTCCTCCAACATTGAACCTACAATTATATCTAGATATTTAGGGAATTCACATGGTGTACTATTTGTTGTATTTATCGTATGTGCTAAAAATTATACAACAGTTGTAAATATGTTGTTGGTATTCTTCATGTTAATATATTTTACGACTATACAACCTGAGCATGTCTGTTTTTCCAGCGTACTATGTTGTATGTTCAGTGTCAGCTGGTTTTTGTTTACTATTTAATCAGATATATTGTTATGTTTTGAAGAAATTTTGAATTTTTCTACAACATTAACTCAAGAATTAATTTTACTTGGTAAAATAATGAAAAAACAAGGAAATTGGACAAATGGAAGGAGAAGGAACTACTTCGGTAAGTTTTTGTGCACAAACTTTTCACACAAAACCGTAAAAATTTTATCTTTTTCGGTTCTTGCCGGAATTTTTTAATATTTGTTTATTTTGCTTTGACGTTTTTATGACTTATGATTTAGAAAATACAACATGCTGCTTGCTCACATATGTACTATTTTTTAAAATATGGCTTTACGACTTATGAGTTTAAGACACCATGTGAATTCCCTAATTATATAATCTTATATATATTATTGCATTGTGACCAGAAAGTTCAGCTGATCCGATATTATCAGCGGTTGCAGCAACGCTGGCTGCAATCGCCTTGAAGTTTTTATTGCCCCCTATCTGATAACATTTTACGGTAATATGTTAAATGCACCTCGCAATCCCATCATATTATAATAGTTTGATGGCAGCTAAAGTGAGAAGGCGATTAGTTCAGCATCCTTGAATATCATGCTAACACCGAAGCGTATTAGGTAATTAGGCAACATAAAAATCCAACATAGTTACTGAAACTCAACTTGTATGCCTGCCTAGAGATTGTTGGCAGCCCCACCACTAGCATCCGATGCGGTGGTCTTATGAAACACCTCAAAAACAGTCATCGAATTTTAAAACCAAAGATATTCCGATAACAGAGCAATTTATCGATAGTTTTCAGTTAAAATGTTATAAATATGTTCTTATTTGTTCGATCTTTTCGTCAAATTTCATTATTAAAAATTTGGTTCTCAAACTCGAGGCGTTACTTGTATAAAATTCAATTTATTTAATCAATATTTCCCCCCTTCTTCTAAGAACATCTTCAGGATTTGACTAGTACAAAATAAATCTTAATCACTATCGATCCCCCAATTGTCTCTGTGTCTATTATTGTAGACGTCGTCTATTTTTGGTCACACATGAGAGAAAAAGCAGATTCCGAAAGACGAGCGAAAACTATAATAATCATGTGTTCCATGCCGCGGGTTCAACGATTACCAAACAATCTGATGTTATTTATTTACATTATTGGCATATATTTGTAATTAAGCATCGGACATCGGAAAGCTGGAATTACCAGAGGTAGCCACAGCCTATTCAAGGAAGCTCTCGCAACGGAATTCTCGTCGCAGATGTGCAGAGCATGTTGGGAATATGGAGAGAGCATTTCTCCGCGCTACTAGTTCCTGAGATATCCAATGACGATGGGACAATCGATCACAATATGGACGACGACGTCGATTGCCCCCCTCCTAACCAAGACGAGGTCAGAAAAGCTATTGCCCGGCTTAAGAACAACAAAGCCGCAGGAGCCGATGGATTACCGGCGGAGCTGTTTAAGGCTGGCGGCGATGAGCTGATAAGGTGGATGCATCAGCTCATTAGCAAAATTTGGTTAGATGAATGCATGCCCGGCGATTGGAGTCTCAGTGTACTATGTTCCATATTTAAAAAAGGTGGCCCGAGTATCTGTGCCAACTACCGTGGAATAAGCCTTTTATCCATACATATAAGGTTCTATCAAGTATAATGTGTGAAAGGCTAAACCCAATTATCGCTGACCTGATTGGACCATACCAGTGTGGCTTTAGGCTTGGTAAATCGACAACTGACCAGATTTTCACGCTATGCCAAATCCTGGAGATGACACACGAAAAACAAATCGACACCTATCATCTATGTATCGATTATAAAGCGGCCTTCGATAGTCCGATACGGGAGAATCTCTATGAAGCAATGTCTGAGCTTGGTATTCCTGCAAAACTCATACGCCTTTGCAGGATGACCTAGACGAACACCAAATCCGCAGTGAAAGTTGGTAAGGATCTTACCGAACCTTTCGAAACTAAGCGAGGTCTCAAGCAAGGCGACACCCTATCGTGCGATCTCTTTAACATCTTAATGGAGATCATTATGAGAAAAGCTGCAGTCATCATGAATAAAACCATCAGCAGCAAAAGTCACATGCTGCTCGCGTATGCTGATGATATAGATATCATTGGGCGCACAATTAGAGAAGTTACTGCGGTTTTTTCGAGAATTGAGAAGGAGTCAGCAAAAGTGGGTCTGACGGTGAATGAGGACAAGACAAAATTAATGGTTTCAACGAACAGGGCCTCCACGCTATTAGACCAAAGCGTGAACGTTGATAACCGTTATAACTTCGAGGTAGTGGACGAATTTATATACCTCGGATCTGCCGTGACCAAAAACAACAACGTCAGCCTTGAGATCAAGCGGAGAATTGTGCTTGCGAGTAGATGTTATTTTGGGCTAAGCAAGCACTTTAGAGATAAAGCCCTCTCTCGAGTAACAAAAGTCCAGCTGTACCAGACTCTCATTCAACCTGTCTTGCTTTATGGCGCAGAATCCTGGGTCCTATCGCAAGCAGACGAAACAACTGTAGGAGTCTTCGAGAGAAAAATACTCCGAAAAATTGATGGCCCTATAGTGCACAACGGCGAGTATCGGCGACCCATGAATCATGAGCTGTATGAGCTTTATCCTGACATTGACAAGATAATGCGATTGCGCTGGCTAGGCCATGTCAGTGGAATGGATGAAGATGAACCAGCGCGAAGGGTGTTCGAAACCAAACTCGAAGGAAGACGAAAAGTAGGAAGACCAAGACTCCGATGGAGGGATCAGGTTGACGAATCCCTGCGTACACTTGGTATTGCCAACTGGAGAAATAAAGCAAAAGATCGAACTGGTTAGCGAAATGTGTTATCTTCGTTTTGTAAGGTCACTGACCCCCCGGGGTTGTCCGAGACCGGATAAGTAAGTAAGTATTTGTAATTATCCTGTATATGGTTTGTTACAAATGAATGGTTAGAAGAGATATATTACCGAAGTACAATTCATTCACGGAGTCTGTAAATATATATTAACATTATCTAGGGTTGCCCTGTTTTCTTAAGGGCAAACAAAATGTGACAACCGTAGGAATTTCTCATACGCCAATTATGTGAAACAACCCAGACTCATAATAGTTACAAATATGTGAGAATAAAGGTAAAATATATATGAGAAATATCTACGTAACCGAGTCAGCTAATTTTTACAGGTTGATTTTTAGCAAATATTAAATAAGTAGTGAAAAATTGGGCATTCTGTCCCATCCATAGCTGGCCACCTAATATTTCTAATACAACTTTTTAGGTCTAACGGTTGATCACAATTTGGAAAAATAATTATATTTTGGACAACATCTTAAATTTTGTAATGGTAAAATATCACGGGGAAATAGTAAGTAAAATGGTAAACTAACTTCCAAAAATAGGGATAAAATTTTGTGACGCGTCATAACGCCCACGGGCGTTGTGTCACACCGGTCATGGACTTTATGTCCATCTTAGGTGTGACATAACGTCCACGGACTTTATGGCCTTTTACGGAGTTTCGTAGACCATATTTACAAAGTTGTGGACGTTATGTCGCACCTAGAATGGTCATAACGCCCACGGGCTTTATGTTACACCGGTCATGGGCTTTATGTCCATTTTAGGTGCGACATAACGCCCATGGGCTTTATGTCCACTTTTGGCGTTATGGCCATGGGCGTTATGACGCGTCACCATATAATTTGTTAAAACTCAATGGGGTGACGATTAACTGATATTATTTTAAAGCTCTCCAATTGTATATGATGTTTGCTAGAAGTTCGATAGCATCAACTACGCTTTCAGGGAAGTTTGCTTGCGTATAGTTCTGTATATTGTTTTTTGTTCTATGCGAAAACATCAATATGCGCAAGTCTTTATGCTGCGGCCGAAAAATCAAATTGCCACAAAACATGAATTGTGTAGTTTTGGTCGAATGGAACAATTGCCACAGTGTGAAGGGTACTAGAGTAAAAAATCGGAACATGAGTGCCATCTTCGTAATCACTAAAATAGTTTCTAAATTTACTGCGTCTGAGCTCTGTTTTAGAAAATTCGAAGAATTGTAGCAAGATTGTACAACTCCAACAGAACGTGAATATACCTAATTAATGTACATCCCACGCACATGTGGACGCTGGAATCGCTTGGCTTTGCATCTCTCTATTATTCCAACGGTAAAAATTATTATAAATTATATATTATTATAGATACAAATATTTCCCAAAATCGAGTGTGCTAGTGCACTTTTCACAAAGTCTGTAAACATCGCGCAGCTTTTATCCTTTTTTGCCATTGATGATACAAAATGATGTTTGTTTTATTTTTAAGAACAAGTCATTAGTTCTATAATCTACCAACGGTTTGAAATATTCATATTTTGTGTAATGTTCAAATTATCAAATTGTATCTAACACTAACAAAATCCCTGGAACTTGGCATACCACCCTCGATGATAAGGAACAATTTATGTAGTGGCTTGTTAATATTTCATTGCATTTTACATTAATTTATTTCGCTTTTATATTCTAGGTAGTAGAACATATCAAGAGTAATTTCTACAAGGAGCAAATATTGAAACTACAATCACGTGCATTCTATTAACCTATAAAAATAATCACATTCTTTCAAGGGGGGTTCGCTTTTTTTTTTATCACTACACCTAAGTCATATTCTTAACTTTGTTTTTTTTTCTGTTTTATTTTTGACAACTACAACAAAAGTATGAGTGTCAATCCAAAAGGGGCGTATGTACTTAATATTAAGGTCAGCTAGGCTTCAATTCATTAAACAACGTTTTGGTTTCAAAAACAAATACACAAATGGGTTAATCAAATTAAAGTCTACATATGATTATATCAGTTCTTATATCGAGTATTTATCAACCTTTCATTGTATTGCTCGCATCATTAACGTGCGGCATAGTTACAGATTCGGCCTAATTACAGGGGGCGCATCTGAAATTCCTTTATCTCACACAGTTGGAATGACGTCGGCCATATCGCGACATAGGCCTGGTGTTAACTAATTTCAAATAGTACACTATAACTGTACTTGACTATGCTACTAAAGTATAAATTTACCAATACAGACATGTATCTTATAATATCCTTTTCGGGTATGGACTACGAGTATTTTCTAGATTTATAGGAGAATAAAAGGAAAGTAACAACTGAAACCGTTTTCACTTTATAGATGTGAAAACTTGCGTATCAAATGCAAGTATTCAAGTTTTTTGTCGAACTTATCTAAAATTAATCGCTATCGTTTGTTATTTACAAAGATGTGGCAGCTAGGTATGCCATGCCGAATAAGGAACAAAAAACAGGAAACCAAATTAAGATAAAGAGAAGAACATTTCATAGGTAGATCTACATATAAATTCCTGTGGTAGTTCTTTCATCTTTCGTTTGTGAAATCATACAGTCATATGTATGTATGTTCCTCCGCACACTATTGTGTGGTGAATACGTGACAGCTTAAATCTTTTGCCACGACAGGAACCACCATCGCCTGCGCCACCACCACTTGGAGTGCTGCGTCCTGAACATGACTGGCTGATGCATTAGTAATGTCATCATAGATATCAACGCCGTTGTAAATGTTCGGGTATAGCCCTGGGCTGCACATAATCTTTCTGTGGCAGAGCTCCGACTGCTTCGGGCAGCACCCTCGATAATGTTGTTGTTGTCAGCTTCATGCAGAACAGGGAAGTTGATGTCAGGTGCTGTTTCTTCCGTTGCAAAAAGTCTCTTCTGTTTGCAGAGTTTCTGCTTTCTATAGGTCTTCGTAATGTTGATGTTAAATCCCTCCAGGTATTCAGTGCTCTGTACGTGAGAGAGAAAAAGAACGAACAAGAATTTAATGGTGAAATAAACAGATGGGATATATACATAGTTTTTTTTTCGTATTTTTCGTTCATCCGTCTAAGATGAACTGGAGTTGAAAATTATTAGTACATGCATTTGTCATATCGAAGGTAAGAGAAAATGAAATTCAAGCAAACATTTTTATCATTTGTGCCAGAAGGTATATATCTCGCAGATGGAAGCGTTCCGCAAAGGAATCGCGCATATTTGGTGAAACATATTTATGTTGTCACCGTTGTAAACAGAAGTAGCGGTGCTACCAATGGTGGCACTGACAACGCACTATTTTTATAGCGTGTGTACGGAATGTTGTAACGTGTTCATAGAAAGTGGGATGAAGTTGAATAATGTCTACGGTTGAGGAAGTAATACCGAAGTTACGCGCAGGATGTAAGGCCGTTTAGAAAAATACAGCTACAAAATAAACTATGTATAAAGTAAATGCGACTAAATGCGCAAATAGTTGAATAGTACAGCAACTTGAACCATATCATTATACATATGGTCACAGTTTTGATATTTAATATTGTATTCCTAAACTTGACCTTTGAAACGCTTACTTAATTTCCAAGCAAAGTGTTTGACGTTTGGTTTATGTCTAGTCAAAGTATGCAAATGGTTTGTGTTGTACGTAGTCACCGGAATGTGGTTACACCATAGAGTAGGGATGGGCGCGCATTTGTCCCGAAGGGCCAAATTAATAATTCTCATACATTTTAACGGACCGCACATAATCTATTTTAAGTTTCCGATATAAGGCAGGCGAATGAAAACTTTTAAATTAGGTTCTATCAGGCGTACGAAGGCTTTCAAGGACATACCAATTATTGTAACTAGACATGACAGTATAACCAAAAATCAAAGTTTTGTGGTTTAGCACACTCAAAGAAACCCCGACGTATTCTGAATGTAATCAGACATGGATTTCATGACAACTCTTATTGATATTAACGCCATGAACATGTCATTGGTCCCATGTTAACCGTTACATGACCCGGTTATAGTATTGATGTCAGTTCTATCTTTAATGCAATGACACTTTCCATTGATCATACATTGGGCAAATGAATTATGTATATATGATTATATATTAATTATAATTTCTAGTTTAATTTGAATTGCGTGTCTAAATGTAAATTCAAAAAAAAATTCAATACCATTAACAATTGTACTTAGTTTCAAACCATTTCCTTCATTTCTGGCAGATTTGTTTTTCAAATATCTCATACAGTACAGGTTTATGAATTTGAAAATACTACGAGGCAATACCTATTGAAGCCACAAACCTCTGTATATAAAATGCTTTAAAAACAAAATTATCAGTATTCAAACAAATGCAAAATAAATACAAGCATTACAATTGGCCTACGATTTCATAACCTGCATATGCATTGCCTGAGCAAATGCAAATTCAAACTGTTTTAATTGTCATTGCGAAAAATGGTAATTCTTTTGCATTTGCATTAGATAATGTTATGCAAATTAAAATAAAATCCAAATTAAAAAACCCATATATGCCATTGATGCTATGTAAACGTAGAATAACACATATCACATGAAAAATCTCTTTAATGCAATGCTACTTGTCATGGATAATTACTGATAATTTGTAACAATTTGTTTTGAAAGTTCGATGATAGAGAACTTACTAGTTTTTACTGAAGAAATTTTCTCCAGTAAGAATTTGCAAGAAATAACATTATTTTGAAACAAACTAACCTAAACAAACCAAATTTTGAAATATAAAAAACATCAAATATCGAATAATTATTGGGATTTTATGTTTTTAGACAAAACATGATTTGTAATGCCCTGAAATTAAGTTTTTAGCTATTTATTTTAAAAAAAAAATTAATGTGAGTCCGATCACAGGGGAGATGTGTAAACATCTAGTAATGAAGTTGGAAGTACTTATGCTTTTAGTATATTTTTTTAATTAATCAATTAAAAGTATCAAAACTTTCAATATTGTAAATACATAGAAATTTGCTGGTTTTTGTTTGTTTTATTTAACTTATTTGGTTAGTAAATGGGCACACTGCAGTATATACATATGTACTGCATTAAAAATTACAGTAAGCAGTAAATTTACTGATTACTGAAAAAATTCAGTAAATTTTTACTGATAATGAAATTTAATTTGCATTACCAGTCAAATCACAGGGCCGTATTCATAATAATCATTAATCGGGCAGTACTGATTACTGAAAATTCAATGCACCTCATCGTAATCATGTAGGCACTTTATAAAAATTGCTGAAAAAAATTTTAGTAATCAGTAAAAATTTACTAATTAAAGAATTATTTTTACTGAAATTTCAGTAGTACTGCAAAGTGCCCATCTATTGTAAATGCCTTAAGTACAAATAGTTAATATTGGCTTATGGTAACTAAAATAAGATATATACATTTTTGATTCGATTGTATTTAAAAATCTATGGAAAACTGCATCTATAGTAGCGGAATTGTTAGCTGTGGGGGTTTGTGGAGAATTGCTCATATGCAAGTGGAAAACGTCAAATAAAAATTTTGATAAAGCTTGCGACTGTGGGTTTGCACAATTTATATTAAAATCTCCACCTATAATAATTGGCATGAGATGGAGATTGTTACCCAATTGTCGTGCACCAGTTTCAGTGTAAGGCAAGACTACGTAATGAAGATATGTAATAATCTTAATTTATATTAGAATCTAATAGAAATTTTATTAGAATTAACATTACCTCCATTCAGCTTTGATACACTTTGTGTTGTTTTATGTTCTGAGTTATAATTTTTTTGGTGTTTTGTAAAATATTTTATTATTTTGTATTTGTTGCGGTTGACAAGTTATTAATCAGCTGTTTACTGAAATGTAATGTTATTTTACAGCAATGTTTTTCGAAAATTAGTAGCTAATATTGCACACTAGATGGTGCTTATATGCAGCTGTTACGTATGAACGACAATCTCAAAGATGAAGAAAACTTTTAGTTTTTAGTTTTCCTTATATTTGACAAGTTTAGTTCTTAGTTTTCCTTATTTTGCTTTGTTTTAGTAAATTTTTTATTAAAAGTGCAAAAAATCTTTTTAAAAGTTACTAAAATTAATATTTTTTTGTATTCATTTTATTTATTTGTTTTCATTTGCCTACGATAACATAATGTACGACAATTAGTGAAAATTAGTCGCTACTATTGCACACTAGATGGTGTTGAGTATGTTGTATGCAGCGTATGAGTACACTAATACACTCATACATAGCTCACACCGATTTGATAACGCTTTGCGATTGGTTAACGATTACATCGCACATCTTACTCTAAATTTGTGATTGTATTGTGAAAACGATTTTTGCCCCCAGCGTATAGATGTTTACACATCAAAAACAGTTTTGGTGATTTGTAAAGTTTCGCTCAAACTGAGGTTGTTGGTTCTCACAATGTTTACATTGAAAATCAGCTCTATCATACAAAAGTTGTTATTTCTTGCAAGTTTTGACTGGATGTCCTCTGTTTACTTTTTGTGATATTTACTACTGGGAGAGTAAAATCTATCTTACTCTCTTAAAATTGTTACTAGGTATTTTTTCTGGAAAAGTACGCAGACAGACCTATAATAAAAACTAAAAGTAATTTATTACAATAAAGAAAAACATTTAATTCAACAAAGAAATGCCCGACGCGATTATTACGTATGCTCCATGTGGTTATCAACATAGAACTGACCGAACACAATAGATTTCAAGTCCTTTTTTGTTGCTGTGACTGCCATAATAGGTCTTGTTGTTGGTGTACTCAAAAACATCAGTCAATTTTGTTTATATTTATTTTGTTAGAATTGTCAAAATCATCATATTTAAAAAGAGAGAAATGCAAATGAGAGATATATTTGAATGTTCTTTTTCTAATTGGTATGGCGAAACACAACAAAAGAAACACAACAAAAATATACTTCTGTTCTATCATAGAGAAATAGTAAGGAGCCGCTATGCCTCATTTCGAGTTCGAGTTGCTATTGGAATTTACTCATAGTTAATTTACATAATTTAGCTGTCATTAGTATCAATCAAAAACTATTTAAACTTAGTTTGGTCTCTTAGGGTGGTATTCTATAAGTCGTGAATCAGTCACTACGCATTGCTTTTGTCGTTTTGGTAGTTTCGAAAACGTTACAGCTGTTCGGTGACTACCTGCGTTGAGTTACGTTATTTAATGGGTAGTTTATAAAACGCAGCGCAACGTTTTTGATCACTTCAGCTGTCAAATTGAACACGCCACGGATCTTCGCGGTAGTTGAAGAAATTCCAAATTTAAAGTAAAATTTCGATCGAGAATAGGCAGATGGAAGTATTTAGTATTTCATTGCTTATAAGTAGTTGCCAATTTTGACTGAAATGCATTCGACGGATAGAGCTCAAACTTTTTTTTAAATAATTCAAAATAATACTGTTTACGCACTAAAATTCTTATTTACAATAATAAAATTAGAAATGGAACGTTCAACTAAATAATGCATTGCAAAACTCTTATAATTATATTTAAAAATTATAGACATCAGTGACAGTAATAAATAAAAGAACCAATACATTACAATCAACCCATACCGCCAAATGGCACGTGTTTTTGAAAAGATAACTAGTTTAATATAGATGGGGAAATTTATTCGACATGGAACCCCAAAATAACATAGGCTTTTACACAATTTATGTAAATATTGTGTGTATTTGCAGTATTATAAATAATAGCAATCTTAAAATCTGTTGATCTACTGAAATAGAGCTAACTTTTTTAATCTTTTCATTCTGAGCATTCCACTCTAGATAAATTTTTCTGATCTATAATTGTTTATTTTAGTTTGGCAACTCTATAAACCGCATATGTCAGTGACAGCTTTCGTAAACAAACGCAAGCGCGAACTGATATATAAACTAAAATTTTTTTTACTTTGGGGTTCGCGTTGGCTTCTGCGTTTACGTTCACTTTCGGACTTTTAGAATACTACCCTTAATCTACATCATTTCCCTAGTACCTTTTCGATCAGCTGTGCCACAGAAACCCCCTGATTCTATGTAAAGTGCCTTGTGTATACTCTGCATGTGCGTGCATGTTGGGTTTCGTTTGTGTAATCTCGTAATATCAATGTAACAATAACATAACAATGTAATCTTTACGCGCCGAATAGAGTTTGAAAACGTACAAATTATGAATTATTAAGTCATAAGTCTCAGCAACAGACAGTGTAAAGCAGTGGTAGGCAAAACCGAACGCACGCACACAAACGTATTATGTGCTTGTGTGCGATCGCAAACACACAGGCATAGACAGATGCTTCGAATCAAACATCCCAGCGGCGGAAGTCATGACCTGGAAGGCCTTCTCCTTTTTTAACATTGCGTGAGATTGGCAGGCGAGGCCTTCCATGCCCATCGCCTAAAGAAGGCCTTAGAAGGCATGCAAAGAGGAAGGCTTGAGAAGGGATTTACTTTAATTTATTTTTGTTAAACAAAAATAAAATTTAAGAAATTTATTTTATCACAAAATCATTATCCACTTCTACATATTTATTTATAAGTATGCATGTATCTATCTTAGAAAGATGTACCACGCCCAACTTCAAATTGAAAATTTTAAAAATACCCTGAAAAATATTAATTATAAACTATAATTTTAAAATTTGTTTCAAAATTACGAGAAAAATACGATTATGGTGTATATAATATATTATTTATATATACGTCATATAAATACGACACTGGTGGAAAGCATTGTCCTGAGTATCAGAAAACATATTTATTTATTATTTTACTATTTTGTGCTTAAAAACAATAAAAAAAAAATATGGCATTGCATTGATGTCAACCCAGTCGTAATATATATGAAACTGAAAATAAAAAAAATCTGGGTTATATCAATTGTCGTATGATATAATTATGTGAGATTTTACTCCATCCATGACATTTGTCAAAGTCTTGATGTCAACAGGGTCGTGTAAGTGCGTCATCAAACCCATCCCTACAACCTCTCTGTAGTGGTAACACATATGCATTCCTACATAGCTACAAAATATAGCAACATTTTATGTTCATCGAAGATTTTTAGTCAAATCTTAATAATAGTTCATAGTGAAAACTGTTCGCAGCTATTTTGTGAGAAGTTGGATAACAACTTGGGAACGATATTTATATTTTGCGAACTTCATGGCTGAGTACAATAATTCACAGCAGTATGTCGTACCAAACCTTTACATCCAGCGACAAAAGGATTTCTTTAAATTCTGATATTTTGATTGGGACGCTACACTCCAAAATTCATTTGAGAAACAGTTTGGTGATGCAATTCTCCAGCTGTACGTTCCACGAAAAACATTAGTTTCACAAATTAGGCTAACGAGTATCCCAATGGTAATAACCCATAGTAATAAAATCAAATTATGTCTGCCCGGTTTAAGAGATTGTGGGGTTTCTTCATACTTTCTAATTTTCTATTTTAAATTTTGCGATTTTTGCTAGTTGAAAATAGCTTCCTAATACGCTAGGTACTTTAGACTGTAAACATAGCTCAGATGGGTGACAATGATCTATTTCCATATCATCAAGCTTTATCGCCGAAGTTCGTGGCACCTCCCATAGAACACGAAACTTTAAGCACTATTATCGAATGTATTTGTTTGCATTAATCACAATTCTTGTTGAAATCACATACATACCTTCACTTAATTTTGAATCAACGCGACAACCATTCAAAACTTCTGAACATATTTTGTATCTCAGAAGTAAGGAACACCCAATTTTCCATGCCGATATGTTCCAGGAAAGTTCCGAGGGGCGGAAACTTTGACCCGCCCTAAAAAAAAATTCTGATCAGATCTGGCAAAACGCCGATACACGTACATTTTTTTAGACCATTCTATAAAAATCCGTTGACAGAACCCCATCATTTTTTTTGGTGTCGCACAGTGTTATTAGCGTTGGTCACACATACACCAACAAAGGGCCGCCTATATTCACCTCTGTCATAGAGAAATAGATAAGAGTCTACATCCCACTCTTAGCGTTCTCTTTCGGTCGTTTCTGTGTCTGGAAAGTGATTTAATTAGGTTCAATGATAAACGAGTTTGTTTGTATTCGTTCTCTAGGCACCGCTTCCATATATTTGGTGGTCTTCGATACCCCTGCGGGTTCCATTCAAATGTCGCTCAAGCAATATCTGTTGTCTGGCGCCTAAGTATATGGTCGATCTAAGTCCATTTTCTTCTACGTATATTCAATTTAACAGGACCTATGCATGTACGTTGCCAGAGTACTCCATTAGGCCAGTAGATATGAAGAATTTGTCTCAGACAACGATTGACAAACGTTTGGACCCTCTTCGTTGTTAGGCTCGTCAAGCTTCAAGTAGTACAACCGTACAACAGTACAGTCCTCACATTGCAATTGAATATTCGCGATTTCGGTTTTTCCTATATCCTGTTACTGCGCCAGATATTGTGCACGTTTATAGATGCCGGGGATCGACCATCCTTGGTAATCTTGTATCCTAAATACTCTACTGAATCCAAGTCTTCAATTAAGGAACCATCAACTGTTATTGGGAGTATTCCTTCCTGTTCGAATACGCATTATTTGTAGTTTTTCTTTTTTATATTTATTCTCAATTCTACTTTGTCCACATTTTCGGAGAGTCTGTTTAACTTGCCACGATGTCATCAAATTTGTGGGTTATAAGTAAAGAATACATCTCGGGAATTCGCGGGAATTTCGTCCATTTTCAATTCCCGCTTTCCCGGGAATCCGGAAATCCTGGGAAATTTCCAAAACATTGCCATGGAATATTTTAGCAAAAAAGTGTAATTTGGCAAGCTCTTCTTGCACTAGGGTGTTCTATATGTTTTAAATTATTGAATTTTTGTAAAATAATATTATCAGTTCACTGAAATAAAATCGATTATTTGAAAATGAAATAAAATCGACATTTTCGTTAGTTGATTTACATTGCTGATATGAAAATGTCTTTACTTCCCACGGTTGCATCGTTGCTGCACTATATCATGTTTTACAAGATTTGTTGACTGATTACACTATGCAACATGACCTTTCAACCAGAAATGCCAACCCAATTTTTTGATGTAGTTTAGCAGCCTTATTAAAAAAACAACAACAAACATTTTTGAACGGTACAGTTTTTTTTAAAAATTTCTTGTTTTTTAAAATGGTACGTTCATTTTTATTGAATTTTATAAGGATTCCCTTCATCGATTTTCTGGAAATTTATCTTAAAAAAATGTGAATTAAAAAAATGATTTTGGGTTAATCTACTAAAATGGCCTTAACTCTTGTATTTCTGTATGGATTTCTTTGGTATGTATCTTAATTTTTGAAGAGCAGTCCAGTGTATTATAGAGGAAAATAAAATAAAATATATCTATTTTTTGTTATTTTTATGATAAAATAAAAATTAAAAATATTTATTTTTTTGCAAAAAAAAAAAATGCAAAATTTTAAATGTTATATTCAGTAAGTTCTCAACCAAGCATTCTGATTTGAAATATTTTCACTCATTTCAAAGGTATTTTTATCGAAATTTTTTTGAAATAAATTGCCAGAAAATCGATGAAGGGAATCCTTAGAAAATTCAATTAAAATTAACGTACCATTTTGAAAAACAAGAATTTTTTTATAAAAAATTTAAAAAAACTGTACCATTCAAAAATTGTTGTTGTTGTTTTTTCTAATAAGGTTGCTAAACTGCATCAAAAAATTGGGTTGGCATTTCTTGTTGATCAACTTTTTTTAATTTTGTTGCATAGTGTTATCGTTGCGTTGCTCCTGCAACTCAATTGTTGTTCCTGCAACGGATACGTCATTTGTCCTTCTTGGAGAAAAAAAATATGGTAATGTAATTGTTAAGCTCTGAGGTTTAGGCATGATGCTTTTTTCAATATTTTACTTATTTGTTAAAGTTAACACACAGAAACAGCTGCTGCAACGTGCCAGCCATTAAAGCGTCGAACCTGATTTGTATCAAATAAGGGTAACTATGATTTTACACCAATGCTTACTAGCTTATTAGCAACAATGCTCTACCACATAAATGTCAAATTGTCAGAAACTATATGTGACCTGCTCCACGAAAAGTGACCTCTGCGCCGAAAAATTTTTTTTTTACTTTTTGAGTGATTCTTATAGGAAAACGAAGCTCTTCCAAATGCCGCAAACCGCAAGTTTCTATGTCTTTTAGTTTTTTTTACAAATCACCTGTAATGATGAACATAATTAATGAAAAAATTGAAAAATGTGATATAAATAAATATAAATATATTATAATATTTGAAATTTAAAAAAAGTTCAATATCAAAGGTACAAAATTACAAAAATATCAAAATTTAACTCTTTTTTACTCCTAACACGCTTTTTTGGTGGTTCTTCTGTATTTATAAACTTGTATTTTACCAAATGCAGAGATAATTTATTTCCAAATCTTCTACCAAACTTCGAAGCAATAGTACGCGAAAGTGAGTTCTAAGTGATTATGGGGAGTTATCGTGACTACCATATGGGAGGTACAAAAGTGGGCATGGCGAAGTTGTTCATCGGGTTTTACACAGTATTACACAAAATATTAATCAATACTAAATTTAGTTAAGATCGGTTGTGGTATACGGGAGATATTGAGTCGGACAGGCGGAAAGCCGACCAACTTTTATATGGGACGTACGAAAGTGGGCGTGGAGAGTAGATAATCTTTAATTATTTTTAGGAAAACATTGCGGAATTCCGAATTTCATTAAGATCGCCTGTAGTGTACGAGAGTTATCGTGCCGACCAACCGCACAACTTTTGTGTGCATGTGACTAAATTTTGTCTAGTACCAAACCACATAAAAATTGGTTCGGTTTTGCGCGAGTTATCTAGCCGAACAAGCAGATGGCCGCACAATTTATCTTGGTAAGGCGTGGAAAAATAACCCTTGTCTTAATCGGTGACTGGCGTTTGATGACATGAACCCCATAACCTAATTTCAATTTGCGGGAGATATCTCGACGAACAACCAGCCGGCCGAAAAACTTATATATGGGAGGCCCCAACATGGGCGTGGCAAAAACACCCCTGTCTTACTTTGTGACTCGCGTTTGATGACATGAAGCATATAACCTAATATTATTAAGATCGGGAGTGTTTCAGGTGAATGATCGCATTGGCAACCCGGACGACCACCAAGCTTTTGTATGAGAGGTACCAGAATCGCCATGGCAACCTAGCCATTTTTCTCCAGTTAGGTAGGCATTTACAGATTATTAGCCAAAATTTGAGATGAAGCTAATCACAATTTGTATCATCTTATTAAAAACACTTCCAAACTAAGTTGAATACAAAAATTTGAGCAAAAAAGGGAAGCAAGTCCTTAAATGAAACAATATTACAGAAAATCGGTTATCCAAAATCAACTACAAGTTGCAAAAAACGGCCCAGTCACATTATGCACGAGCCACGTAAAGTTTGGAACATCCATATACCGGTTATTAGAAGATGCCCATTTTTGAAAAGCCGGCATTTGATTTTACATGAAATAACCCCGGTTTCTCTGTTTCGCTCTTGAACACTCTAGTAATGATCCAACAGAGAATGCTAGCGGTGAATATAAAGGAATGAATGAAAATGGGCCGTTACATGAGTTATTGAGTAGTTACGATAAATTGTATTGAATTTGAATTGAAATTGACTAAGTGTATTCTCGAAAAACGAAGCAGAGAGAAATGTTACTTAATTTAGATCACCTCAACCAAAAATTCATACAAGTATATCAAAAACTATTTACAAATTTTAAACAAATTACATATGTACTTCATATATGCTTTAGTTTAGGTAAACATTTCTATAGCTAATTTCACATTATCAGATATGGATGATATGTACGATACAACAATTTTATTTGACTCTGTTTTTTCTTTAATATAATGAAACCGTATATCGATATTTTGCTCTAAATTGGGATCCAATGTTGTCGCATCGAACCTCTGAAGACTTTACTATTAGGTCGTCAGTCCCAATCGTATTCAGAAAACCTCCATGGAAGGCAATTTCTTTGGCGCTTTACCACAACGCATTTTATTCTGCCTCCATCGAGCTTAAGGCCAACGCATGTTGCTTCTCCGATTCCCAACTCATAGGGCCACCTACGAAAAAATTAAAATTACCACTAAAAGATTTACGATCTACTGGATTAGATTCCTAATCAGCATCGGATAAACAGAATAGGGCTTCTTTGGTTTTATATTACAGCACTAGTTTTAGATGGCTATTCAGTTTTTATAGTACATGTTAAGCTTATGTGTGGGTGCGCGTTGAATTGCGACGATTTCGAAACAGTAGGTTCAATGTCCGGACGAGATATAGTTGGTAACTACACAAGGCTGCCAATAAGTGATTGGTATTGTTTCATATCCTCGTCGTTAAACAGTTCTTTAACGCACATTTTAAGCACAGTTCCAGCCGGTAATGGAGTGGTCGCTATTTTTCAGGTTTGCATAGCAACCTATCCACTCTTTGAAGTATGATTTGATGTATTTTAATTTACTTTTCCTTTCCAGCACGAGAAATAATTGTATAATTATGGCATTCATCATTTTCTTGTCATTACAAACGATCAGCATGTCGTCTACATAGAGGGATATTATGGTCAGCTCACCTTCGATTGAGTTAAATTTTATTGGAAACTTCGTTAATTTTCAAGTTCCAATCCCCACCACCTTGCTGAAGCCCATTAAAAAAAATTTGATCAGTTTGCAAACCTTATGTTCATTCTCAGAATCTAAAAACAATTTTGGTTGATACATGTATAAGTATAGGTCTTCCTTCAAAATAAAATTTAAATTGGTATGATTTCCCAACACTTTGAATCGAACAGCAATGGGCAATATTAGGCGAATCGTGTTATGTCTGACGATTGGGATAAACGTATCAGTATAATCGACGTTTGGTTTCTAAAAACATACAAGAGCTACGAGCTTTGCGTTATTCTTTTCGATTGAATCATGAATTTTGCGCTTTGTTGTAAAGAAAGAAAGAAATCCCATGCACAAACTTGTATTATGGTATCATATTCAGACTTCATCATCAATTTCCAATTATTTGCGTCAACTCCAGTTAAAGCTTCACTGACATTTCTGGGGTCCGCATACATTTCCCTCACTTCTTTAAGAACATCAGGTGTCGACTCTCTTAAAAAGTATGTACTTGCTTGTTCTATATCACCATTTTATATTCTCATTAACCGAGGTGTTCCTGGTTTACCAGTTCTTAATAGTCGTCCTTTTCATCTCTTCACATTCACATTCATATTCTTACTCCAATATCAGATTCGGATATTGAATATCAGATTCATGAATCTTGTTGCGATAGAGTGGAATTAATGATGATGGTAATTTTTCAGTAATTTGCTATCTTCCAGTTTCTACAACAATATTAGACAGTATTTGTGCTGGTGGGGAATACGGAGACAAAACTAATTAGACAAAACTAAATAAACAAATTATCATAGCTCTCTTTTTAATTTTCTTTACCGCTGAGATTTGTCAATGTGGTTTCAAAAACACATCTCCCGACAGGACAATTGACTTGTTAACACAGCTGATCGACTATGTAGTAGGAAATTGATAGAAAAAACAGAGGATAGACGAGAGAGCGATAAGCAACCAGCAGAAAAAAATGCAGCAAACTTAGTTTAAATAGTGTTTGATTGATAATAATGGCTGCTAAATTATATTTAATGTTGGTTGCATCGAACGAAAATTAAAATAATATAAAATATAAATGTAACTCGAACTCGATGAAATCGTCATCAAGAACGCCAAGAGAGGGATACCGGCTTCTGTATATTTCTATATGGTCGTACAATCTGTTGCCTTTTATTGTAGTTGTTGCATATCCGACGAAAGTTAATACGATAAATTCCTTTGGCTCTAACTTATTTCGTCCCGGTTTTTTATTCAAGATAGCCAAATACCCTGAAATCAGGAACTGTGAATTTTCTGTCATGCAATTTTTCAAATGGTGTTCATTACACCAAGGACCTTTGTTGGCGAACTATTTCTAATATAAATGGCAGTGTTAACATCTTCTCTCCAGAGACTTTCGGGAGAATTCGAATCGGTGATCATACATCGCCCCATCTCCATCAACGTCCTATTGACTCTTTCGACTATGTCGTTTTGGTGAGGTGTACAGCTGGTTGTTATTCGGTGTATGATGCCAGGGTTTTTAAAAAGTACTCTAATTCAGTTGACAAGTTGGTTTAGCCGTTGTGTTGTGATTGTTTAATATTTTCAGATTTTCATATTCAAAAATTTATAAAACCCGCAAAAACTTCTGATTTTCTTTTCAGGAAATATACATTAAGACAACGCGAAAAAGTATCGACGAATGTAACGAACTACAATGAACGACTTTGTGATGCTATAAGTTATGGCTACAAAATTATTCACCATATAACACATACACACATTAACAAATGTATGGAGTGGAACACTTGCATATTGACATGTGCAACACTTCCGCCACAATCCAAATCGATCCACTAATAATTCATTGGAATTATATCAGACCACTTCTTTACATTATATTCTGACATTTCAACATATTGGGATCGTTGGCAAAAATTAAAGTAACGAGAATCAGTTGTGCATCAGTTCCGCCACAATCGACCAACAAATTCTCGGAACTATATCAAACCATATACACGTGAAATTAGACATCGTACATAGAAAAAGTGTGTACTCAGCTTTTCATTTCGTGATCTTTTCTCCTTTTTGAAGTACTTCAAAGTTTTAAGAATACAAAAATTTATTTAAAAATTTCTACCAACTAGATTATGTCAGCATGTTGGTATCAAATGAAAGAAGACAATCTCTAGAAATGGAAACAGTTTTTAGTTTTAAGCTTTCAGTATGAAAAGTTGTAACTAATATCCTTTGAAAATTTTACCCTTTCATATCCTTGGTAATTTTCAATATATTTTTCTCATAAACATATATGTGACTTGCTCCACGAAAAGGGACCTCTGCGCCGAAAAGAAGCTATTGAGAAAAACGCGTTTAAGAAAAGCAGAAAAATACAGAAGAACCACCAAAAAAGCGTGTTAGGTAAAAAAGAGTAAAATTTTGATATTTTTGTAATTTTGTACCTTTGATATTGAACTTTTTTTAAATTTCATTATTATATATATTATCTGTTTATATCACATTTTTAAATTTTTTCATTAATTATGTTCATCTTTACAGGTAGTTTGTAAAAAAACTAAAAGACATAGAAACTTGCGGTTTGCGGCATTTGAAAGAGCGTTTTTTTTCCTTATCGTGGAGCAGGTCACATATGGTGAAACCATATGCATTCTGTACAACACCCCTAAATTTTGTTCTTATAGCTTTATTAGTTAAGCCTACACAAAAAATTATATTACACATTAGTGTAATATTGAAAAAAAAACTCTTGATTGGTTTAGCAATCAAGGTTAGAAAAACACCTGGTAGTACTTTTTGGACTTGAACAAGACCATATACACGTGAAACTAGAGACCGTGCATAGAAAAAGTGTGTACTCAGTTTTTCATTTTGTGATATTTTTAAAGGACTTTAAAGTGATAAATATATACAAATTTCTAATAATTAATACAAATATTTCTACCCATCAGTTTATATCAATATGGGTATCAAATGAAAGAAATTGATTTCTGCAAAGGAAATCTATTTGTATTATGACTTATCAGGAAAAGTACTTTAAAATGTTAATCCTTTCATATTCTTGTGAATTTGTAATTAATTTAAAACCAGGTTTAGAACAATACTAGCAAGAAATCGGCTGAACAATGAAAACATATTTTATATTTACTGTAATTAAATACACAAAAGAGCAATTCAAAAGAAACAATTGAAACTATTTATAAAAATTATATTGTGATCATGTGTATAGGAATACAAAAATTATGTTTCTAAATCAAATAACTTAAATTACTTTAATTTATGGAGAAAAATGACTATAACTAAGTACAAGGTGTGGAAATATCTGGAATACATATGTTATCTACAATGAAGTTAGAAGAATATACAAAGTAAAAGTATAATTAATAATAAAGTATAATGTGGAGAAAAATTAACACGTTTGTTCTGTCGCTTGCGTGGAGAATCCGAATCACGATATATCGACTAACAAAATTCGGCAAGCATTCGACAAGTTTTTTCCCCTGAAGTGATTCTCAATAGTCGCAAGGTCCTGATGGAATCGTTCCCCATGTTCGTCACTAAAATTACCCAAATTATGGGGAAAAAACGTAGGTGGCTATCTAAGATGTCTAGTTTCAGTGACATATTTACACCCATTTCACCGAAATTGCGTACGAGGTTGCGGACGATTTCTAGTTTTCAGCTTTTGTATTGCCCAAAAATCGTTATATTATATCACTTAAACTTCTCCAACTATTGCTTTCAGTAGATGTTAAAAGGTGTGGAAATTTCTTGCAATGTAACAATTTTATTAGTTGCAGTCCATTAAAAACACCTTAATGTGTATAAGTTAACTTAGTTCATTACTACAATAATTTTAACAACCGAACCTACCGGTGAAAAAAAAATTCTTTTCAAGTGTGCCATAGCTTCACTGTCAACGTCGAGTGCACGAACAAAATTTTTATAAGTCCCAATTTAATATGAAGCGGTGGAAGTATTATTTTAGACGACGGCACGTCTGGAATATTGGCAATGCTATACTGCCCAAGCTGATAACCGATAAGTGGCTGGCATTTGTGGTCGGTGTAATGAAGATCTCTGCGCCGACCTTCCCAAAGACACTAAAAACCTTGGTGTATTGCAAAGCCCTGTTTAAGGCCCATGAGAGGCAACAATCTTGAGGTCGGAACAAGTCATCCAACAGTGTAGGTAATAATTTATTTATTTGAGAATAACGTTCATGTTATCATAAGTTTCCTTTACATCTGTGCCATAAACAATTGGCACTGATGGATACGCATTACCTTTGTGAAGCAGCACACATTTGAGGCTCCTCGTTGATGCATCTATGGAGAGGCGCCAATCATTTGGATAATAGGAGTGGCCTATGCTTTCGAAAATGTTTCAACGTCTTCCGCGTAAGTGATGCCCGTGGGCTCATCCACTTTGAAACATGCACCGAACTATTGCTCGTTTGAGCGCTTTCGGGCTTATGTTACTCGAAAATCTTGAGAAACTAATCAATCTCCACTGTTGTAATCGTGATCCCAATATTTCTGCACTTCTCCGCGATATATTTGTGTCACGCACCATATCATCAAAATCCGCCTGGGTTATAAAATGCGGCGGTGAATAATCCAGTTCATTTCGTGTTGGTAAAAATTCCGAAATAATTGTTGATCGAGAGTCGATACTCAGGCATTCCACATCAAAATCACATGGAGTCTTCTAATGGAGCCTTAGGATTTGACGTTGAACATAGTACAGCTACCTTCACCGAATCACTTGTATGGTAAGGAATGTTTTCTCTTATCTTGATTCTTTAACCTTATGGTATACGGCTGAGTCTGGCAAAAGTAGCATGAATCTCGTGAATGTTCACTTCGCTTCAACCACAAACAATACAAAATTTGTTTCTGTTAGGGCATTGCATAGTCACTTTAATCACTTTCTTGCTATTATCTTGAACGGTTTCCTTTTCCGAGCCGCTTTAATTACTTCGGGCCAGTTTTCTGGAACGTATATTTCTTTGAAGACTTTAATATTTTTTTCTAATAGACCCAAATCTTGGTTACATGGTAAATATGAATGTCCACTGACCAAAAATTTATGGCCTATTTCTTCAATAGTTTACCGGGTGAGATACAACATACTGGCAGAACAACGACATCTTTATGTTTCAATTCTGTCCCCCACATTTGTCAGAATACATGACTACTTTTTTAGTGGTCACGAAATGTTTAAAAAAGTAAATCAAACAAGATCCAATTTCTTGGGGTCCTCGCAAAGCAAAATGTCCAAAGCTGTCTCTTGTAATACACTATTCCAGTACTCAGGACGGGGGTAGGTAGGGTTTTCATTAAGTCAAAGGTGATTACAGTGACGTCAGCAGATTTTTTGCCAAGGTAGTATCGTCTTTTAATCCTTGTCTAGCACTGTCTGCTTTACTCTGATGTAATTCTTGCTCACGGTGCAACTCTTGTTTTAGCTGGTCACTCTCAGCACATTTAATTTTGTTGTGGAAGAGATCACATTTTTTGCAAGAATCACTAATGGGTGCATGGAACAGTAGGTTAAAACATTCATTAAAAATTTTACTGAATATGAAAGATGAAACAGGTTCAAGTGTATTTTCTGTATAAAGAGAATACATTCGTCCAAGGCTCAGATGCGGTGAAAGATATCTCCTATTTTCACTTTCATGTCTGGTATAATGAGACTCATAAACTGGAAACCGGCCAATGAATTCTTTTATCTCGGCGATCTTATTGTCTGGTGTTTTGTTAGCAGAACTTTGTCGACCTCTCTGGTCAATAATTGGAACACTATGAATACTTTTATGCTTCAATATCCTAGTTACACGACCATCAGAATCTTGAAAAGTTCTTAGGAAGAATTTTTTACACACCTGAAACTCAACACCATCTTCCACTAATAAATGATAAATGTGTGTTTTTTGTCTTCTTGATTCCTCTATTCCCGTGTAACTTCTAGATTTGTGTGTCACTCTAACTAATGAGAACAGTAATGCATTCTGAGTGTCAAAATTTTCCAATGCGTAAAAACTTCTAAATATTTCCAGCTGACGTTCCTCATTTATTTTTAGATGACATTTCTTGGGGCATGGACATTCGCCTGTTTTAAGTGTCTTCGCAGGAACAATGTTCGCTTTGTAGTTTTTATATTCTTCGCCTTTTGCTCGTTTTAATTTAAGCACATTTCACTGCCAAGTCTCTGGATTTTTTACACGCTTTCTACTTTTGAGGATAGGAGTTTCATCTGTGGTTTCAGCTGCTGACCCTTGTTTAGACATATTTACTTGGAGTTGTGCAGTTATTGAATTAGTAGACGCGCTTGGCTGTGGCTGTTGGACTTCTTCAGAGTCATCATTGTCTGATAATGGTGCAGGGGATGGTAAATATTCAGAGCCAGATTCTTCAAAATCTTGAACTGTAACCAACATTGTCAACATAGTTTGTATTGCAGTAAATAACATAATATTTTAGTTTACCTGAAGTAGTATCATCTGCTTTGTCCATCATTTATTGCTGTATAATTCGTTTATTTAAGTAATTGGGATTTGGTTTAAGATTTTTTTAAACTTTTTGTGTCTGCCAGGTCGCCATTTTGACTTTATTTTTTTAAAAAGTGTGACAAAAATATCCACAAAGATTTATTTGACTTAGTATCTTTTGTGGTTTCAATACCAATCAGTAACGATTTTTGTAAAAGAGTATTTAGTGTTTTGGACAATTTATTTTCAAAAGAGAGGCAGCGAATGAATTTTGATGTCATCAAAGTAGAAGTTATGATAAGAATTAACTGCGATGAAACTTTTACAATTTTTTTTACAATTTTTTATTGAAACTTGAAGCTTTGAAGTTAGTAAAATCTGTTGCAAAAAATACCAAATACATGTGGCAAAAGAAATAATTTTCCAGATGTAATAATTTATGTACTACATAAAACCAAGACTTTATTTTGTGCTAGAAAGGCTGAGTTATTTTTTTTTGTTTTGCTATTCCAAATGGTCTACGACTTTGTTACGAATAAAATACTCTTGTTACAAAGATCAATTCTTACACATGTTCATTTATTTTTTATAAAATCTGAAATCAACGGTATAGAAAAATGTGGTTTAACTGAATATACTTCAAAAATGACCCATATATAAATGTATGATTTGCGATTTTTGTCAGTTTGTACGACAAACCCGAAAAGATATATGATTATAAAACTTTAAAAAAAATGTCAAGTTTTATTTCGAAAAATCGGGCTAAATCCAGTTATTTTTTTGGAATGTCCAGTTAAATGTCAATTTAGATCTGGCAAGCCTAATAGGACGGCACATGTCACTATGAATCACTTCCGATGGTATTTTAGTGAATGCGATGTTATTTTACATTTGGTACAAATTATACATTTATTTTAAATTGTTAACCGTATGTCGTTTTTATTAATACCACGAAACATTTCGTTTTCGGGTGGGTAGTGTATCCATATCCCTATAATTTATGTGTCCGTACCGCTGACGCCATAATACCCAATCCGTTTCATCAACATTTAACATCGTGAAATAACAATTATATTCAAATTGTACTTTGAATATTCCAGCGATTAATTGTGCACGAAAAATAAGTTAATTTTTTGGTTTATTTATGAAAGCACTATCTTTTGTAAACCGCACGGAATTTCCATTCTTAATTATATAGCTCAGTGACAAAAAAAAATGATTTCAATTCTGGTACAAATAGTACAATGACAGCATACTCTGATTTTTAAATCACATTATTACATACTCTCCAGTAGCTCAATATATGTATAACTATATGTTGTTGCTCATGTTTCTGTGACGAATTTTAGATCTTGATTCGCGCATAAGAACAACGGGATTATGTGTGGAGTTTATACATTGTGATCAGATATGTCCACGTATTCCCTACGAGTGGTACTATTTTGATCATATTTTTTTATATCACGGCAACTACCTCTTTCGCCATATTGTTGATTCGGACTGTACTTTTTATACTTTTTATCTGCTCTATTCATTATAGCAAACGCATGCGCAGTCTTCAATTGCTCAAAAGTTGGTAGTTTATCTCTGTCGGTAGATGTTGGTAGATGAAGCTCTCGAAGCTATCCGTCAAACTAAATAGCAGCACAACAAATTTATGAAATCCTCGGTAATGGAAAAGTCGATTTATTTTAATAATATTTCTGGGCAACTAAACTCATCAATCTGTTGAGAGTCCGAGATATCATCTTGGACTTTGAACCAATTCTTGAATAAGTTGACCTTGAGAGGGTTGAACTTTTTGCCAATTAAATACTGTTAAGTTTTACCAAAGATCCCATAGCCGTTTTACAGCTATCAACTGTAGTATGTATCAACTCTATTGTTTCCATGCTCAAAGTTATTGTAGCTAGGGTTTTATTGTCTATGGATCTAAATTCCACCTTATCCTCTGCAGATAATTTTGAGTGACAGACATTTTCACACACCGACGAGTAATCTAGTGATATTAGGATACTCTTCATCTGAAAGCTGCATCTAGCATAGTTATCGTTGCGTAGTTTTTCGATTGGAAGTAAATTTGATATTTTCTCTATTTTAATCAATCTAGACAATTTATTCTAGGCAAACATATTCGTTTTACAGATCGAACCCAAATTTTTTCAAATAATTTTGAAACACGAATCTTGAATTTTGGCAATTCTTCGATGCACGAATCTCAAACTATTTATAACAAACTATATTTTCGACGCACATACAAGTTAATTTTCTAATATTTGGCCGCACAAAACCCTTTTAATTTCTTTGCCACAAGCGTATGTTTTTCTTATTTAAATTCTTGACTCTGGTCACAATAACTTCGCTGGAGCAATACGGACACGTTCAACGTAAATGAATTATATATTTAAACTAAAGTAATTATCCAAAAGGGAGTACAATGTAAGCGGTGAATATGTAGTAAACAAAGTTGAATGAGAATAAGCTGTTGCGTGAATTATGGAGTGGTTACGACAAATGATATTGAATTGATTTTGAAACAGAGAGAAATTATACATAACAGAGGTATATTTCAGTTGTGCTGAAAAACTTTTCCAATTTCTATGACAATCCTGTTTAATGGTAATATAAAAAAAGTGGCCCTTGTAAAAAATACAGCCAACCCCTACTTTTAGTTTGAATCATTTACAGACAATTTCTAGATTCATATACCAGTCGCCAAATTGGACCAAAATGCTTAACCATAACTTATTTCTAAAAGGACAAAAGGTCTGATTTTAATTTTTGTCCTCTTTGTGATTTCTGATCATGATATTATTGTGGCTTTATTACCAGTGAGAATTTTCAAGGGAATTTTTGCTAAAACTTCCTCCTTTTCCCATATATCTTTACATTCTTGAAATTTCACAGAATTAATTTATATGCTATGAATTGAAATTGCTGTTTTCTTTCCCGTAAATAAAACAATGTTGCTTTTAAATTAGGATAAGTACAATAGTCTTCTTTACTTTACTTAACTCTTTTCATTTAGTCTTTAGGCAATATAAGAATTGCCGACTAAGTGTACCTTTGACGGTTTTAAATGAGACTGACTCTATTTCGCATCACATCAGCAATTTATACAAGTTGAACATCTCGGCACAGCGTCATTTCGAAGTTCCCTGATCCTTCTTGTACCCGCGCCTAGTTTTTAACTTTCTAACGTTATTTTGAATTAAATGTTCCTTAAGCCTAACAGACTAATCAAGTATCGTAAGAACGTCTTCATAACGAATGATATAGGTTTTTGAATTGTGATATTGATCCATTTTGAAAGTTTACATGTTAATGTGTGAGAAGTTCATATTTCAAAACTACAAGGTCAGGTTGTCTTTGAATAAATTCAATACAAATATATATTTTTGGTATTTGAAACCCGGTTTAACCGAGAATTTTCTTGACGGAATATTCGAAATGTGGGTTTCGAAAAAGTTTTGTTTTAGAATAAATCAAAAGTGAGGTATTTTGAAATGTCGATTATTTCAGGCTCTAGTTGTACACCACAAAAATTTTCCTGCTTCGACACCCTGTAGCGTGTTCTGTCGTACAATTCCATATTTTGAAAACTCCTTTCATACAAATGTCTACTACATTCTTCAAGGATCCGACCAATAGCTTATAAATTCTGACATCAAAATAACAAAAATACCCTCGCAAAAAAATTTATTTTTCTTAAACAGCTCCTCAATGAGCAACGTTTGACAATCTTTGAGATGTGAAATTCCGAAGGTTGCGCTGACTTTCTATTATTTTGTATGAATGATGATAACCTTGCAACATCGCAATGCTGTGTTAGGGGCAAGTTAGTCTTATGTAAAGTCGATCTCTAAAGCTAAACTTTATAGACTAAACAAATTATACAACTATATATGAGCTGAATGAAAAATATAACACAATATTTTCTCAAACTCTTATTATCTTTAAGCAGTAAAAATTTTCGCTTTATTTTGACCTTAGTGCAAGAATGAGGTAATAAGAAAATTGGAGTCACTGCAATTTTCATTACAACTATGATGTTTAGTACTGTGTTATATAGGGATACTTACCGGAACCACATGATTTCTCGCACCCCAACAAAGGGGTTTAAATGATCCTCTTCTGGTCGCATCCTGAAATTCGTTGAACTGATTTTTCCAGTCATATGACAAAAGTCTAGCTTCAAGAGTCATGCCAGCCAACTCTGGTGGTGAAGATATAAGCACTGGATTTGAATCTCTAAAAAAAAATTAAAAAATATCGACCAATTATAATTAAGCTGGGTTTCACTGTACATCAAGATATTATATCACGAATGAGAGCAATGGGAATCACTATTTGAAGATATTTGCGTGTAATGACGTCTGATGTTAAAAATTGTATAAGCGGTAAACTCGTAAAGTGTGTGATTTATCACTTACCATTCAAAAGATATTTGCAATGAAAAATATAAAATGTAAACTTTTGCTCTGACTTTTTTTTTAATTAATACTAATCTTATCGCACGTTGTACCCATTTAAAGTTTGATCATTTTAAAACCATTTTAAGATATTTTTTACTCCTAATGTAGAAATCCTACTCCTAATGTCTGGGTGCTGATTAAAATCCGTCAAAAAACACGGCAATCGAAACGATTTCTTATCGCGATTCCCAATATTTTGGCACGTTAACAACAATTCAGGAGTGTGTTCCTTTTAGATTTTCGTTGCATAAATTGGACTTAAAAATAACAATCAACGTTACTACTAATTAAAATAATTACTAATTAATATATTTATTTTAAGGAATACATCGCGATTGCCCATTTCCCACAGGGTAATGAAAAATATATTGGGTAGCTACCCACGACAATGAGGAGTTACCGATTACGATTACCCATTACCTTCAGCGTAATGGCGAGAATAATGATAGCTACCCGCGAAGATGGGGGAATTAATCATCACGATTACCTATTACCCTCAGGGAAATAGGGAAAATAATGGGTAGCTACCCACGACGATGGGTTACTAAAGGTACCCATCCCCATTTTTGATCGAAAATATTCTATATCTCGGAAACGGAGCGTCCAATCGAAAAAATATCTAATTTTAGCGCGTTTCTAAGGGTTTTTTCTAAAGTGTTCCAATTCGTACGGAAGAATTTGTTGTTCAAAAAATCGCCAAAATAAGAAAATCGCTAAAATAAAAAAGTGGCTATAACTCGGAAACGGTGCGTCCAGTCGAAAAAATAATAAAAATTGAACCTCCATAGGAAGATTTAACCAATGGGTTTCTTCAATATTACATTTTTTTAAATAGCTACAACAAAAATTTTTGAAACAAAAAAAAAACGCTAAACGCCCCCATCCATTACCCATGAAATACGAACCCTGAACCCTGAACCCACAAAAAAATAATAAAAAAATATAATTTTGCTAATCATGTTTTTAAATTCTAAATTTTTGCTACGAAAACAAAATACATTGTACTCGTATTAATAAAGAGTGTTCTATTTATGTATAGCTTGCTTGTGGTATGAGGTGTTGACATGGTTTTATCTGTTTCATTGCTTAAGACGAAAGGAGTTAGTCCTCCATTTTCACAAAATTTTAAATCCAATATTTTAAGCACACTTTATATAAAAAAGTTGAATTTTCTCCACATCTTTTATAGTTTTCTCCAGTAAATTCATTAGATGGACCAAACAGTTCAGAATGTGGCGAAAGGCCTTGGCGAGCACCGCGATTCTGTACCACGCTTTTACAAATCATCGCTAAAGCATAATTTCCGGAACTTTTTAAAATAAAAATAAAGAATCCGCTATATTTTCCGGGTGTCTTGGAAAACGTTATTCACTCAAACAGATTTTAAATGTATAAAAATCACACAATGCGTGGACAGAACACCGATGCCACTGTACAAATATTTGACAATTTTTTCAACCCCGAATTTTAGAACATTTTGATATTGACCCATATATTCAACCACTTGATAAACACCATTGTTACAAAGCGAAGCGTTAAAAAGCTAAATAAGTCATGAAAATTAAATACGCTACACTTTGCAATATACTTTGGGAATTGAAAGATGTCAAATCATCTTCGGAGATGTTGCAAACACTTTTATTTACAATTGATACGATATATGGTATAAGGTTCAACAATACTGTTATGATCAAAATAGATAATGTTTTCAGAGTGTACCAAAGGAGGATTCGCGAATTCAATGGCTGAAGTCGGAGTTATGAAGAGAAATTAAAATCAAAAAAGAGAAAGCAGGAGGACATTCTCAACACTCGTTCAACAACATGATTAAAGTGTACATTTAAAACAGTATTGCTAAAAACTCTATCAAAGAACGCTGGATAAATTGTTGATGTACTACAAAATCTACTTCTGAGTTTAGCGAAGAAGATTCGCTGGCAGTTGTGCTAAACATAGGCCTTTGTAGAAACAAGTATGAAATAATTAGAAAATTTCGTATTAATACAAAATGGGGTTATTTGGAATAGTTCCTCAATACAGCATGACATTCAGGCGGCTTTGGTCACATTCAAAAGAAAGCGTATTGTGCTTTCCCATGTAGCTAAACGAAATCTCGATAACCGTTAGAGATATGCAAAAAGTAATACAATCGTTTTATAGATTTTGACTAGGTCTACCTTAAAGTGAAATAATACCAAAAACTGCTGGTATTGACCAGTGTCTACCTCAAATGGGATGTTTGTCAGGTATAACAAACACCAATACAGGGGTTGTTCGTGTATTACGTCGCCTATCCATCGGAGTATAAATAATTTCCCTACCTCTAACCGATGAACACATGCCACGGCTATACTCAGTTTGAACGCAAGTCTGATATTTGACCTCTTGAGGCTTTATTGGTATTAAGTTATTTAACTTATACTTATTGGTAGTAACGTCAAAATAAACATCCGAGAGTTCCCGGCATCCCGCAAAGCATCTAGTATAATTTTTTAAGAAAAATTAAGAAAAAGCCATACAAGGGACACCCTAAAAATCATGTTTCTTCAAAAACTTTTTTCTGGTCAATGTGAGTACATTCAACGCTACACAGTGGGGCCGATTGAAAAAAAGACGGTAATAATATCAAAACTTATAAAGTATTGCTCTGATCATTTTGGATTATACTAGACATTTGTAGAGAAGAAGTCATTACATTTAAAGGCACTCTGTGTTAAATCAGTTACTGATACAGAGTGTCAAAATTTACAGGTTTGGTGCTGTTGCAACTTTCAAAGCCTGGTACTTCTACACGTATACTATGCAAGATAAACAAAAAATTCGCGAAGTGCTGCAGAATATCATTTATCGTTATTATGATATTCTCCATTAAAAATTAAAATTGTCAATTTTTTCATTGATTTTTTTAGTTTTTTGTTAATATCTCGATTATTTGAAGGAAAATAATATTTCTGTATTGTAAAGAACAAGATATCGCCTGGTAGCCTTTAACCATCTCTTTATAAATCAAAATACAAATGGCAGATTTGATATCGCATACGAGTACAAAAGTTATTCTTACATTAACACAGGTATCTCTTCACAAAAATGCTGCAGATGACCAACTTTACACAGCTATAAAACATGAACCGTGAGGAGTTTCGACGTAAAATAAACATCATTGTAATATAGGAGTAGAATATATGCGTGAAATTTCATCGAGATCGAAGAGTATCAAGTTTCAAAAGTATTGCAACACTCCAAGTGAAAAATCACGAGCTCGATTTTGATTTTAGAACCACGGTTTCTTGGGAACATTTCCTTAGAATTTGCCGTAGATTACGTTTCTGTTATACTCTTTGGCGAGTTTTTTGGTCCCATACAAATTGACCCACTCTAATATTCGTATTATCAATATAATATTTATTTAAATTTTTTTAACTGGGGATCATCCATCTCAACGACTATAATACAATACTAATTATAATATATATAGGAAATGACACAAGTTCACCGCATTTGGGCCAACAGACGCTCTGATAAATAGTGACTTAAGGCCGACTTGTGTGCATGTCATAAGGTAATCGCCACTATTGACAAACTGCGGAAAATTCCAAATGTATGAAAATGTCTGGGGTTGTCATGAAGTGGTTTATATGGGAGTGGTTCGATAAGACTGCAGCGACTCTGACATGTCACTTCTTAGTTACTAATGATATCTTTTGGAAATTTCCCACTGGGTACTTATAAACTTGAAATCAAATTTTACAAGATTTTTCCAAAATTATTTATTTTGAGTTTGTTGTGTATTTTTCCCAAAAGTGTTAAAGATCTTTTCAAAATGTGGCCAGCTCTGTTCACAGTTCACAGAAGAGGAAATTAGCATTCCAATTGTATATAGTGTCTCCATGCGCGGTATAACGACAAGTGTATGCATCACTCTCAATCCTAACACATTGACCCGATTTTGCCATTTCTGAACCCTACCGAAGGCATCGTTCAGGTGGACATCTATGATCCTGGCAAACACTTCATATTTTCACCTGATGAAACTATGGGTTAGGTTAACAAAATACGTCGAACTTGTCTAATTTTGGCGAAGCCCTCTTCAAATTCTTATTGCAGTGACACATTTTGTGGCCTTACTTTAAGCGTACCAAACCAATACCAATCCATTCTATAGTATATTTGACCCATTATCCTGACTCCTGCTCTGGTACATTTCAATATGATCATAACATTACTTTAAATGTGGTGATCTTATTACCGTGGTTTTCCAATCGGCTCCACTGTGCGCTGCTTCATAATCTCTAAATGTCTATTTAACTGAGTCTCCCACGCGCATTCTGGTACCTCACATACAAAAGCTGGGTGGACGTCAAGGTTGCCAACATGATAAGTCTTGTAAAAGACTTCTTAATTAATTTAGGTATTTAATTTTTTTTTTTGTTAAACGTCACGTCTATTTTGGTACCGCCCAGACCAAAGATTTAGATTTATGGCCGGCTGGTTCTTCGACAAGATAACTGACACAAACCCGAACCAATGTTTATGAAGTTTGGTATAAAATATTCAGTTCATTGACACTTTTCCAGGGAAAATGAGTGGTTTTGCCACACCCATTCTGGTACCTCCTATACAAAAGTTGGGCGGCTGTCTACTTGACCGACACGATTATTTGGTCAGCGAAAAGACCGGGTAATTACTTATTAACCATCGGGTACGCAAAATCATCCGCGAAACCGTAAGGTAGAAATTTATAACAAAAGGGAGTAAAATCAGAACAAACAGAAAAATCTTTCGTAGTTGATTATCACCATTATGTGCAAAAAGAGACAAATTTTCTAGAATAAAAAAAATTTCGCGATATTTCTAAGCAAAGACAAATTCATTTTGTCTGTTGCTTTCCATGTTTATGCTCGCGTCAGTCGCATACCAAAAGTCAACGCGATAATGTCGGTGATTTGAGCGAATGATTTTAAATGATAAAATGAAGTTTGCTTAAATTTTAAATGAATAAATAAGAACTGAGGATGTGTTTTTCAAAACTTGACTATTCCACTTTTGATAGAACTGATTTTTTTTATTTATTTGTATTTACGATATATTAAAACTTATAGTGAATACAAGACTAATGTTAAGATTTATAGCAAATCAGCTAGAATTTTTTTTATTCCACTTCAAAATGAAATTACCCATTTCAAATATATGTACATTCTCGAAACAAAATGTGATTAATCCATAATTTAGAACTAAATAGCATATACTTTGATTAATTTTTCTTAGTTTTAATTATTTAAAGATGAACCTCAAGGTTATTTTAATTCAAAATAAAATTTCTGATACCTACTTAGTTTCAGCAAATCAAGGTTATTCCACAGTGGTCAGAACTAGATTATTCCATTTCAAATCCCATACAAAGAAATGACTAATCTCGACGTCTTTAATAATGCTCCAAAATTTCGGGTTAAATACATAGGGGCATACCTAAAAAACTATTTTCTCAAATTGTGGAAAACACAGAAAGTGAAATGGTCGAGGTTTGAAGGGAACTTCCTCAACTTATGTAAACATAATTATAACGAAATTCAGAATCGAATATAAAATGTATTTTTTGTGAACAACAATTCAAATAAACTAATTTCTTTATAAAATGCGGTTTTTGTTTTTAAATATAGTTTAAATAAAGTAAATATCCAAAAACTATTGAAATAGTAACTAACGCCATCTAATGTTTATTAAAATTTATGATCAGAGAAGTGCAGTATTTTTTATAAACCGCGGAATTCACTAGTCAGATTTTACTACTGATGTAGCTATTCCACCAACACGGCTGATATCGTTGAATATGAGTCACTAGCGAATTGGGCGGTGCAAAGTTATGCTCGATTGGCTCGTGCAATGACGTCCCCACCCAGCGGCGGAAGTCATGACCTGGAAGGCCTGAAATCATGACCAAACAGGCCTTCTTTAAAATACGGAAGGGCCTTCCCTACACATTACCTCCTCCTTTCTTTTTAAAATCCTTCCTTTCTTTCAAAATCATTATTCACTTCTACATATTTATTTATAAGTATGTATGCATCTATCTTAGAAAGTTGTACTACGCCCAACTTCAGATTGAAAATTCTAAAAATACCCTGAATAATATTAAATAAAAAATATTAAACAAAAACTAACAAAAAATCGGTCAGAAAAATGCAAATTCAAAAAAATATACTTTTAAAATTTGTATGAAATTTTCCAATTAAATTACGGTTAAACAGGCTCGGAAAAGATATTTTTCAAAATAGTTAAAATCTTCTTCTTGGTAATATCTGATGGAAAAATGCATGCACTCCACTCCGCAGGCCTTATTTTAGGAAGGCATTACAAAAGAACCATTCCGCATGCCTTATTTGTGGAAGGCCTTGCGACTTCAGCCGCTGGCTGGGCAAATTCAATTCGCCGCTCAAAAGCATTGCGGGTAATTAAATGTGTAACTAGTGGTGCTTTTGGTAGTTAGTAGTTAGTCTTAAAAACTGTAGGGAGATTAGACACATATACACTCTCATAGCTTGTATGACAGAAAACAACTTAAAGAATTGGGCTGGTGATTCCCTATTTAGAGCTCGCGAGTCGTAAAGCGCCGTGGCCACACATCAAACTGTTTGATCAAATTTATCTGTGTTGGTAATATTTTGTTTGACTTAGGCAGCCACACATAAAATTCATGCCCTCAAATTTCATTTCAAAGTTGTTGTGAAAACGAAAAAACGTATGATTTTTTGGTCGGAAATAATTTCATTATTTGTCAAATTATTTATTGATTGTTGAAAATTTTTTTTTGGAATTTTCAAGTGTTTTTTTTCAGAAATATTTTTCTCCATTTTTCAAAACACCGCGTCACCAAAAAAAAATAATGTCACTGCGAAAACTAAACAGAAATCAAATTTGAAGGAATTACGCGCACACACATCAAACTGGCTTCAAATCTCTGTAGCGACGATAGTGAAAATCAAAAGTTTTTGAATTTCGTCAAACTCACATCAACCTATCCGTGTGAGTTTTTTCACTAATCCAATCAACATTATGACAGTTTGATGTGTGGCCATGCCGCTTAAGTCGCGCTCTTTAATTTAATAAATCTAGCGTATTACAATCGTAAACAAGTTATATTTTCAGGTCCTTAAATTTGAAACTCACTCGCGAGTGTTGCCTTTTAAAATCGCGATTGAGATGAATTAAAATCGTGAGCGAATTGAAAATTGGGCTCGCTTAAGATTTTTTGTTCGACGAGCGAGCGGAAATAGAGCACTCTGCATACTATGCTCGAAAATTCCCATTTCTATGCTTGCTAAGCAAAGTTGACTCGAAACTTTTCTAAAAATTTGCAAGACGTGAACAAATTTTGTTTCGACGTTTGCTTGCATGTTCTGGAACGTTTACATGAATACCACAAGTGAACTTGTGTTCTATTTATATTTATTTACGGAACAAATGTATCTATTGTTTTCGACCCTTAATTGCCGTCAAACCCTTTAAAGTATGAATCACTTATCATTACATTACATTTGGCTGGGTAAAATAGAAATGCAAACTCATCTACTTGCAAATGACTGTCCGTCGTATTGTCGTGCACTCTGTTTCACTTTACTGTTTACTTTTCATTTAATTTCATAAATATTCTAGATTGTGTCTATAAACTCTATAGTGTTTTTGCATGCATTACAGTTCTTTATGCAATAAGAATACGACTCTTTTCCCATTAGTCTCAATTTGGTTGTTACGTTTAGTTACATATTTGCGGCATTTGGAAGGAAAACAAAAGCGAAAACACTGTAATACTTACGTTGCCAGTTGCTCGATACCCAGAGAGTGAAGTACTGTCGGCAGACTCGGGAGGGAGTGACAGGTGGTTAACTTATTTTGCCTCGGATAATAGAGAGTTAAAACAATGCAGCTTTCCTCCTTCATCGTCTGGCCACCTGTAAAGAGAAATGAAGTCACACAACATTAATGTAATATACGAGTTGCAGTGATAAGTGAGTTAACACCGAACCTCAATGAAAGGGAGTGTATAATTTTAAACATTATTTTCCAGGGAACAGTCGTCCCTAGCGCATACACATATTGTACTGCGCGGAAGAGAGGGTTCTAATTATTGAATTCATGAGGATATTCCTTACAACACTTCCTTTCAAATGTACTCCCCCCATGTCTAACCCATACACATCGCTGTGAGGAATACGTAATGATTGTTTCGCCATTACCCACAAGACATGTAGTAAAAAATGACAGTTACCCACACCGGTGGGGAAATACCCATCATGGTTACCCACAGGGTATGGTAGCTATGGGTAGTCCCTAGCGCATACACATATTGTACTGCGCGGAAAAAAGGTTTCTAATTATTGAATTCATGAGAATATTACTTACAACCAGAGGTCGTATTTGCAACCACTATGTCTAACCCATACACATCGCTGTGGGGAATAGGTAATGATCGTTTCGAAATTACTCACAGAGCATGTGGTAAAAAAATGGCAGTTACCCACACCGGTGGGGAAACACCCATCACGGTTACCCTCAGGGTATGGGCAAAATAATGGGTCTTTACTCACAACAATGGAAATTACCCATCTCGATTACCGATTACCACCAAGGTCTTGGGGAAAATAATGAGTAGATTGGGTAGGCTGTTTTACATATTACCCAAGGCGATGGTAATGGGTTATCCAGGGTAATCCATCCCCATTTTTGACCAAAAATGTTACAAAATTATTATCTCGGAACCAAAGAATCCAATCGAAAACCCACTCATTTTTGCGAGTTTCTAAGGGTCTAATCGCAAAAATAATAATAGTAATTAATAACTCATAAGACAGTTTAACCAATGGATGTCTTTAATACGGCATAATTTTTTTTAAACATCGCCAACACTGAAACTTTTTCAACAAAAATGGCTAAAACGCGCATATGTCTATATCTCGACAACGGAGCGTACAGTCGAACAAATAACTACTTTTATCAAGTTTTTAATGGGTTTTCATAAAGAGATCAAATTTGGACGGCTGGTTTTTATAAAAAAAAATCACCAAAATAAGAATATCGCTACAAATAAAAAAGTGGTAATGCTGTATTAAAGCCTCCTATGGAGGTAAAAATGTTATTATTCTCGCGATTGGTCTCACCGTTTAGAATTGGTAGTAGTATAGTTGTTTTAATTTTTTATAGTGATTATAAAAAACCCGTAAAAATTAGGTATTTTGTTGATTGGACCTCCGTTTTCGGGATATAAACAATTTTTCTAATTGTTTCATATTTTCTCTTATGCATGAGAACGTGAGTTCGATCCCTGCTCCAACCACCTGACATTTCTTTCGACCACAGACAACTCACTTAGCGATGGTGACGCTATCGAGCACTTAGCCATGAAAACGCTTCTCAAAATACCGTTCGGAACCGGCGTAACACTGTAGGTCCCAATCAGTGAGTGTAAAACTGGAAAGCACACTGGTTGTGGGAAGTGCTCCCCAATCCCTTCATGGGATGTAATGGGAAACTTTTTTTAACATATATGGTATTAAACCGACGAACATTGAGTGTCTTGCATTAAGATTAAGTTTATTATTATATTTAGTATATATATGTATAATATCATTAGAATATTAGTATATCACATGACAGGGTTTTTTATGGAGCATACGACTTGCATATATACGACTTGCATATTTATATTTGCATATACATACTATATACGACTTGCATATTCTATGGTGCGTTCTGGCTCTTTCTCCCCCTGGTGTAAAACAACACCAAGTACATAGTTCCTCAATATGGGTGGAGAGGTTAACGGATTCTTTAGCGTATTAAAAACATACTGTTGTGTTTCTGTCCACTACGAAATAGCATTCTGTTTGGTCAAATCTGATAATGGCTTTGCAATGTTCGCAAATGAAGGAATGACATTTCTTTACCACGAACACGTTGGCATAGATGACAGAACTTCTTTCGAGTTTCTGGGATTTGGTCGGTGCCCGGACTTAACACCCCACGGTCATAACGCCCAAAAACAAAAAAACAGTTCAGCCGGCCATAACGCCCAAATTCATTTTGGGTAATTCAGAAATTCATTCAATAATTAGTATAAAATTCCATGGACCGAAAATTTTGCCGGAGTTTCCCAAATTAAAAGAAAATATAAATACTGCGCAAGAAACGATTAATGTTATATTATAATACCATTACGATCTATTGAGGTTCGTAATATTCGAATAACTTTTCAAATAGATTCTTATTCCTGTTATTGCATTTAATGTCTGAATAAGCTTCAAGCTTGCACACGTTTAATACGTTTTCGATTTTCTCGGCAGGTAACAAAGGAAGAACTAACATTTTCTTAAAAATTCGTCTTGCCTCATCTGTGCTCTTCACCTTTTGAGCCATGTCATTCGTTTTTCCCAATTTTCTCCTGAGCGCTTAGCAGTAATGGAATCAACCAACACATCCCTTTAGACGCGCTTTCAAAATCGCATTTCGAAACGCTTTTGCGAAATCAGTTGCAAATGTGATGAGCTTCAATTGCAACAGATTTATGTCAATAAACTGAAAGACGGCATTTTGAGTTTTTCTTGACAGGCGCACAAACGCAAACGGGAACAAAATCGCGCTTTTTTTCCCACACTATTTTTCAACTTTATAAAATCCACAATTATTATTCACGCCTTACATCGCTAGATAAACGCATGACACAACGTACTATGACGCTTATAAAAATAATTTCAGGTGTTCCCGTTCGCGTTTGTGCTCAATGCACTGCTGTGCACTGCTCATGTCAAGAAAAAACCCAAAAGGCTTATTAACACGTGTTTGAGTTTCTGTGACGATCTTCTATTGCACACTTCACCCAAGAACTTTACTAACTGTAAATTTGAGACTGATGTAATCTTACATCAGCTCCATATCACGCTAAACTCAAACGAAGCTAAATTTTTCATTTACAAATTTGAGCGACTAAAACATCCAAAACAATGTCGAGCGTTCTGACCGCCTATAGGGGCGGACATAAAGCCCAAAATTTTTTGGGCTCTGCGGCCGCTTCTTCTTTAGGCTTTTTGACCGCTTTGAGGGCCTAAACAGGGGACATAACACCCAATTTTTTTTGACGTTATGACCGTGGGTTTCTAAGTCTGGGCAACGATTTGGCCGTTCTCTTATTGCCGATATCTGTTGTGGACCTACTTTAAAACCATTTCTCGTAAGACTATGACCGAGATATTTTTTTGTCCGGTTTACAAAGTATGAAGATGAAATCTTTAGTCTTTGAAAAGTTTATCTTAAGTCCATAATGTGAGATCTTCAATCCATTGAATATACAATTATTTCATCGAGTGACGCTAAAATTAGAATATCGGGTAAACCAGTGCGAAATTTGTCTATTACGAGGCGGTCCTAAAACTACACGACCTAACAAAGAAGACACAAAAAAGTTGTGAAAACATTTTCTTTATTTTTCAACATAATCTCCTTTTAGCTCGATACACTTTTTCCAGCGATATTCAGTAGCTCCTATACCATGTTTATAGTAAGAACTGTCAAACTCTAAAGCTAAATATGGCGAAAAAGGTGCGTGATGAAGCAATTCGAACTTTAATTTATTAACTTTGGCTATCGCAGTAGTGGATGTGTGAACTGGAGCATTGTCTTGATGAAACAACACTTTCTTTTTCGGCAAATGCGGACTTTTAGCACAATTTCATCACTTAGATGCTGCAATGAATTAGCATAAAATTCACCGTGGATGTGTTTTCCTTTCTACAGGTAATCAATCATGGGATCCCAAGAAACAGACGCCATGACGTGTATGATGACCTAGTGTATGATGACCTAGCTATGATGACCTAGCTAGCTTACAATTTGGGCAGTTCGAGCAATAATATCCCTCCGCTCCACAACCATAACACTTAAATTCAATTTCCGTTTACCTAACTTCTTTGTGCTTCTCAGTCTCAAACTTTTTGAAACAATTTTCTACTAGGTGATTCTTGTTTGCAGTATATGCATCGTACGATGATTCTTTCAGAGATTTCGAGGGCTGTGTCACGCTTTTTTATTATCATTCCTATTTTCAGACAACATCATTTGGACTTCTCTAGCATGTGGTAAAAGTTCTTGGAATGAGTTTAAGTTCTCTCTTGATATTTTACCCCTAAAATGCAAACTTAATTGTCGTAAATCATATTTATCATTCTGTTTACCGATAATTTTTCTTATAACTCTGTCTATAATGTCTTCTCTTTTTGCACAGGAATGCACCAGTTGTCTCAATTCCTGACAAATGTCACTAAAAGTGCGCCAATCAGGCTTCACAGGGCAAATGTGTTCTCCAAAATTTCTGCCCCATCGTCAAATTTACGAGCCTCATCTTGCACTCCTTGCTAAAATGTGAATGCGTAACCTTGTAACTAATAAGGTGGATTGGTCAGTCCCTATAAGTCTGATACTCCTTCGTATGCTTTGTACACACAATTCTCAACTTATTACGTCCACCACTAAAACGCGCAGTGCAATTACTGAATGTGGCCCTGGATTGCTGCCTCTTAGATAATCTGTTCATTAGTTTTCTAAATTGCGCATTACTGGAAAACCTTGGAGTCTGTGACTGAGACGTGCAACATGTTGCAGGACTATTTGGATCAACCTGACTACCACTTTAAAAAATTACGGTACATGCCATATAATTAGGAGTAATGTTTGACTGGGCCGCCTGAGATGTTGATAAACCATTTATATCGGTTTATGCGACAGTATAATGATCCACATTCTTTACAGTCGGAACTTGTGGTGCCTGAGACGTTGATGATACAGAATACATATTTTGATCAGATGCCACAGTTTTGTAACTTTCAGCTACTGCAGGGGTATTTTGACAAAATATCCGTCATCTTGCAAATTTGTGATATTGGGCAATCCTATTATTACTGGTAAGTGTATGTAAACAAACTTCGGTTATAAGTATCTAAATAAATTACTCCGAAGAGTAGACCGTTTTTCTTAACTGAGTGCATTTAATTGGTGATGAACATAAGTAAGATAAGATGGAAAAACAACGCTTGTAGCATAACCCAATATTTTATGAAAAAGAGGAAATCTCAAATTTACAGAGACGATGGCAATAACATCAATCGTGATCTTAATAACAACGACCGCAGTGATGATGATGACAATAAGAGTAACTGTGGTGGTGATAGCAACAAAACCCGTTAATTTGTGTAATAAGGTAGAGCCAAATGTTCACAGTTCTGATAACAACAACAACAACAGTGATGACGTAAGTAACAATAATCGTGATGACGAAGCCAATTACCAAGAAATGAGTCACTACAACTACTGAAGGTAATGCAATATAATTTTACAACTTTCAGCAGGATTTGTTAAATAATTTTAAAATAAAATTTTTTTTTCGGTAAGCGCCAGTTTAGGAGCGGGTAAATTACTCGAAGTGTTAGGGCAATTTAGGTCTTTTCAGGATATCATTTGTTTGGATTTCCAGACTTGAAAGTCCAAGTTGGATAAAAATGTTTTATTTTTGTTTAGTTGGACAATATTTAATTCTCATCAACTGACCAAACACAATTGATGACAGTTTCATATACTCACTTTTAAAACCCTCACCCATAGGTGTAAATTAACACATAGTAGGAGCCATATTAGACCCATAGAATCTAATCTGTAAATGCCTATTTAACTGGAGGAAATAGGCGAGATTGTCGCGCCCATTCTGGTACCTCCCATACAAAACAGGGTGTCCGTCCGGGTTGTCAATCCGATAAATCGCGTGAAACACTTCCGATCTTAACGAAATTAGGTATAAGGCCTCAAGTTATCAAACGTCAATCACCGGTTAAAACAAGCTCGATTTTGCCACCCCCATTGTGGTACATCCCATATAAAAGTTGTTTGGCCGTCTGTGTGATCGGTACGAGGAGTCCCGCAAAACCCAACCAATCTTTATGAAAGTTTGTACTAGTCAATATTTACTTACTTACTTACTTATCCGGTCACGAACAACTCTGAGGGGTCAGGGACCTTACAAAAAGAATATAACATATTTCACCATCCAGTTCGATCTTTTGCCTTATCTCTCCAGTTGGCAGTGTACGCAGGGATGCGTCAACCTGATCCTTCCAGCGGAGTCTTGATCTTCCTATTTTTCGTCTTCCTTCGAGTTCGGTTTCGAAAACCCTTCGTGCTGGTTCGTCTTCATCCATTCTACTGAAATGGCCTAGCGTTATTTTGATCCGCTTAACTATGTCAATGTCCGGATAAAGCTCATACAGCTCATGATTCATGGTGTATTCATTCTGTACTCGCCATGAGTCTTTCTCTCGAAGACTCCTACAGATGTTTCGTCTGCTTGCGATAGGACCCAGGATTCTGCGCCATAAAGCAAGACAGGTTGTATGAGAGTCTGGTATAATTGGACTTTTGTTACTTGAGTGAGGCTTTTATCTCTAAAGTGTTTGTTTAGCCCAAAATAACATCTATTCGCAAGCACAATTCTCCGCTTGATCTCAAGGCTGACGTTGTTGTTTTTGTTTACGGCAGATCCGAGGTATATAAATGCGTCTACCGTCTCGCAGTTATAACGGATATTAACGTTCACGCTTTGGTCTAATCGCGTAGAGGCCCTGCTGGTTGAAACCATTTATTTTGTCTTGTCCTCATTTACCGTCAGGCCCACTTTTCCTGACTCCTTCTCAATTCTTGAAAACACTGCAGTAACTTGCATAACTGTGCGTCCAATGATATCTATATCATCAGCATACGCGAGCAGCATGTGACTTTTGCTGCTGATGGTTTTTTTCATATTGGCAGCAGCTTTTCTCAGAATAATCTGTATTAAGATGTTAAAGAGATCGCACGATAGGGTGTCATCTTGTCTGAGGCCTCGCTTAGTTTCAAAAGGTTCGGTAAGATCCATACCAAATTTCACTGCGGATTTGGTGTTCGTCAGGGTCATCCAGCAAAGGCGTATCAGTTTTGCAGGAATACCAAGCTCAGACATTGCTTCGTAGAGTTTCCCCCGTATCGGGCTATCGAAGGCCGGCTTGTAATCGACAAATAGATGATATGTGTCGATTTGTTTTTCGTGGGTCTTCTCCCAGATTTGGCGTAGCGTGAAAATCTGGTCGGTTGTCGATTTTCGAGGCCAAAGCCACACTGGTATGGTCCAATTAGATCAGCGATAATTGGTTTTAGTCGTTGGCACATTATGCTTGATAGAACCTTATATGCTATGGATAAAAGGTTTATTAATCGCCGGGCATGCCTTCATCTAACCAAATTTTGCTACTGAGCTGATGCATGCACATTATCAGCTCATCGCCACCAGCCTTAAACAGCTCCACTGGTAATCAATCGGCTCCTGCGGCTTTATTGTTCTTAAGCCGGGCAATTGCTGTTCTAACCTCGTCTTGGTTAGGATGGGGCAATCGACGTCGTCCTCCAAATTTAGGTCGATTGTCTCGTCGTTGGATATCTCAGGTACCAATAGCACAGAGAAATGATCTCTCCATATTCCCAACATACTCTGCACATCTGCGATGAGATTTCCGTCCCTGTGTTTACAGAAGGGGGCCCCTGAACCATGTCTATTACTTTCGCTTTTGACTTTTTGGTAGAATTTTCGGGCTTCGTTCTTCCTTCTGTATGACTCAATTTTTTCACTCTCACACTTTCTCCGCTGCCGTTTCTTACGCCTAAAGAGACGGTTTACCTCCTTTCTTTTCTCCCTATTCCGCTCAGTCGCAGCTCGCGTTGCAATTGACTGAAGCATTGCCATGCGTGCAGCGTTCTTTTCATCATTTTCAATGCGACACTCTTCATCGTACCATGGTATATTGCGAAGAGGTTTTTCGAAACCAAGTTTTTATAGAGGCGGAAAAGTTTCGAGAGCTTCCTTGAGTAGGCTGTGGCTACCTCTGGTAATTGCAGATAGTCAATATTTAGTCAAATAAAACTCTCCTATAGAAAATGAGCTGTTTTGCCTCTCCCATTCTGGTACCTCCCATATAAAAGTTGGGCTGATGACCGGTTGATCGACACGATAACTCTCGAAATCGACAACCGATCTTAATAAAATTCGATACCAGGCAATATTTTGCTAAAAGCTACTCTGTAAGTAATAACTGACCATTTTGCCACGCTCAGTTTCGTACCTCCCATACAAAAGTTGGGCATATTTCCGGTTTGCCTACTCGATATCTCCAATAAATCATACCCGATCTTAATTAAATTTAGTACTGATCAAATTTTTGGCAACAACTTGCCTGCTCATTTTTGTACCTCGCATATAAATATTGGGAGGAAAACTAACTAATTTGGTTATTCAACAATATTTAGCGTAATGTCAGTCTGATATTTAATATGGTCACTTTTGAGTATGGGCGTTTTTTATTTAACAGAACTCTAACTCGACTGAAACTTATGTACTGGTTAGCTCCATCACATCTATAACATAAGATTAAATAAGTAAAAGAGAAATTGAGTGATGCATGACTGAGAACGAATTGTCATCCAGGACATTCCATTCCCTTATCATCTCATGCAAGTTATTCGTTGCAAAGGTGACATCTAGCACTTCTTGAATGGAGCTGGTAACAAAAGTCTGCTCATTGCCTCTATTGCACATAGCAAAGCTAGTACCTAGATCGTAGTCCATGAGTGTTTCATCACTCTGATTGGTATCAGTGCTACATCATAGTGGGTGATATGCGTTAGCTTCAGCGCCCACAATCACTAGGCTATCTATCCTTTTGGCGTCGTCTATGAGACATCTTAAGGGTACGGATGGCAACTGGTATCTTGCCCTTTTACATCATGGGACATGCACGAAATGACCACCAACATATTTTGGTCCGTTTTGTTCCAGGATAACCACAATTTTGTTACCGTCACCATATACCGTTAACATGCAGATATTTTAATCGTTTTTGGGCACAATGCAAGCTCTGGGATTAACTACGTCTCTGGTGGATATCCCTTTGTTCTCAACACACAAACCCTGCCGTTAGCAACCAAGGACTCTTATGGGGATTTCGTTTCTGAGGAAAAATTTAACTATTTTTCTGCCTTTTTCCCTAAAAGTGCCTTTTTGTGTTCGTTTGTGAAAATAATGCAACCCCACTTGAAGGTTTTGTGTTTGTTTCTGAGAATGTTGCACTCAAAAAGTACAAAAATGTTGCATTGTCTGCACTCAGAGTGAGTCATGGTGGAGAATGTTTCCGAGAAAATGGCATATTTTTGTCCTCGCTATGCTAATTTTTCTACATTTTGTAGGTCTACAAGGGTAATTTAAGCGGCTTCAGTTAAATATGATTACCTGCTCAAACAAAGTTGTCAAATTTCTAATTAAGCGGGAATAACAAAAAATACCATTTGTACACGCAAAGGAAAAACTCGTTCCTCCCAAAAGAAATCTCAGATAACTTAAGTTCGTTTGGGGGCTGTAGTAGGGAGAAACGAACTTCTGTTATGCCATACATACATGTTATTTCGTTTGGGAGAACCGAAAAGTGTTTGCAGCAAACGAGTTATGAAAAACATAAGCTGAAAACAAAGATTGCGAGAAACGAAACCGAGTTCTAGTTACTCCAAAAAAAAAGACGTTTGGGAGAACTGACAAACGTTTGCAGTAAACGAGTTATGAAAAATTAGGGCTGAAAAATGTTTGAGAGAAACGAAAAACGGTTCCACCAACTGTTCTTTCGTTTAAAGCAACCGAGTTGTAGTTACTCTACTCAGTAAAATATTACTTGTACATTAAAACTTTTATTTATAGCTTCCAGAAGCTCTTTTTTGTGTAAATTTCCAACTTTTAGGATTTTGGTTTTACCCAAAAAGTTTGCTTCCACGTCTGTCTCGCATTGCATTCAAATAACAACTAAAAGCGTAGCAACTCACAACGCGTCAATTGTCCATCCAAGATATATTGACAAGGTAAAAGCAATGGAGTGTGATCACTTTTATGTGCATGCGTGAATGTGTATGTCAAACAAGTCGATAAGACTGTGTGTACAGTCGACAGGCTGAGACAAAATTACGTTCTGGCAAATTTCAGTTTTTTTAATTTGCGGCAAATGTAATTTGTACGCGTTTGATGCAAACGAGAACTCATTTGCAACAACATGATACACATTTGCGATATACGAGTTTATTTGGGAGAACTACATGAACGGTTGCGATTAATAAATTAATAAAAATTAATCAAAATATTGTTGCTGCAACCGAGCAATAAACTTTTTTTTCTTTGCGTGTACGAAGTGTCGCTTAAAATTTCTTAATATCGCTTAAGTTGTGAGAAAAAGCAACATTTCTATGTTCGTTTCACAGCCATAATAAGCACAACTTTAAAGGGGCGATGGCAACATCTGTTAAATGTCGCTCCATACAAGGGCAACATTATTTTTTAGAAACGAAATCACCATTAGATTAGGACCACGTCAACATCGCCCTTTGCTACACCCAGAGAACTAATTGTTTGGAAAGAGTTCGTGGCAACCGTAAATTCGGCTGTTACCACCGAATTACGGTTGCCACAATCGAATTGAGGTTGCTACGACCGAATTTAGTCCCCACAACCGAAATTTATTACTCTACTTATATAGATTGCCCCATATATGTATATGACTTTATTTTCTCCCTTTTTCATTCATTTATAAAAATACAAGAAAATAAATCATCACTTAATAATAAAAAAACTTTAATAATTCATTTGTGACAGTATCTAAATTCGGTTGTAACAACCTCTAATTCGGCTGTGACAACCTCTAATGCGGCTGTGACAACCTCTAATGAGGTTGTGCCAACTTCTAATGCGGTTGTGTCAACCTCTAATGCGGTTGTGTCAACCTCTAATGAGGTTGTAACAACCTCCAATGAGGTTGTGTCAACCTCTAATGAGGTTCTGTCAACCTCTAATGAAGTTGTGTCAACCTCTGATGAGGTTGTGTTAACCTCTGATTTGGCTGAGACAACCTCTTATTTCGGTTACAGCTAATTCGGTTGTCTTAGCCGAATTTTTCTGTGAGTGTAGGCGTAGGCTTAAAGAGGCATATGCCACTTTACTATGATTTAGGTCGATCTAAAGAAATCGCAAAATTTTTTAGTGTCTCCACCACCGTCACATCCTGTTCGTCGTCTACATGTGTAGTAATGACATGCTGTATAAATTAGTTTCTATCTTTGAAATTATATAACTAGAATATAATATTATGTCAGATTGTTAGTAAATAAGTGTACGTTTTTTCCCTTATCTGATAAGGGCTTCAATTTGTAAAGGACGAAGATGATTTGGAGAACAGCGGCGGCAGTGGCAACCAAAATCGGGCTCGTCCAGTAGATGTTGTTGGCTTTGAATGTGTAAAAGAATTACCTAGCCATCGAAACTAGAGAATCAAGAACTCACGAAGAACGATTTGAGCCATTACGTTACTCCTGAGGCAGCAAAATTTGCAAATGCTTCGGATTGTCAACAGATTTCATTACGTCCGATCCAGAAACCTGGCAAGAGCACGCATACTACCAGCAAGCCATAGAAATATTGGTTGAACTACATGATGTCGACGACTCTGACGAAAGAGGCGTAAAATTAATAGAGGACTATGGCAACATGTTTCGTCCTAACGAAGAGGAAAGAATATTTTTGTTTCTGGTGGTCGACGAAAATCGGAAGAAATATGTAGGTTTTAACGCCCAATATAAAAGAAAATTTATTATCGTCAATAAAGCGAACAATTTTACCGAAAATATTATTTTGTGGACAAATTTATTTGGACTTTTTTCAAAACGGTCCCATTTTCTTTTTTGTTTTACTCAAACGAAAGCTTAGGTCTTTTTCTTTAAAAGCTTTATGGTCGCTTAGTTGGATGCGACCTATTTCTCTATCAAAATAAATGTTTTGTAACACAATACAACGGTTTTAAAATTTTTACCATATGGACTATATTCAATTGTTTTCTATTCTTGTGTTAGTGTCTCTATAACTTTAAAAATAAAATATATGCTGCGCAACTAAACATATTAACCTTTCTACCGGTATGTAACATGTCTATCTAAAATTTCATACCCTCGACAATATAAATATAATAAAATCACAATTTTCTATATAAATGCCCAGTTGGAAAATCTGTCTTGAAGACGTCTTCTGTCCTTAGGAGAATGCCAGTAGGTAACGACAATTTATGTAACACATCCTAATGACATGTCACTAGTTTTGAGTTAGGTGGCTTAAATTGTGAAGTGACTGACAATGTCTGTAATACCGTCCTACTGATTTGTCAGCATTATGTCATGGCTGACTGTTACTAAGGCCAATGCCGAATGTCTATAGAGGAAGACTTTAGCATTTTAGCAATTCTTGCTTTTAGTTGAGACGTTCCAAACTCAGTCATTATTTTTGCAAAACTCCATGTTGATGGAGCAAGTGTGAGAAGTCCAATTCTTTCAGCTCTACTCTGTGACGTTTTATATTTCTATTTATTTGTTCAAGAACTTCTACTGCATCCTTATGATATAGGTTTTGACACTCATTCTTTGAACTTATACCTTCTTGTGAAAAGTTAGAATAACCATCATTATCTACATCATTCTCAGAATTACTTTTGTCTCCTTCTGCACCAACTTCAACGCAAGGCTATTACAATTCAAAGCCGGTAACCCTTTCAACTTTCCGAGCTGTTTCCTGCATGATCCACAAATTTGTGACCGTTTTGACAGAGTAGGGAATTTTTTCTCTCTAATGAGCTGTGCTTCTTTTTGTTTTATAACCCCTTCTTTTTCAAGATTAGACATTGTGAAGATGAATTATGTAAATAACACATGTCCAAACTTTAACACTTTGTACTCGTACTGTTCGCGATCGAAGACACTTGTTGGACAACAAATAATTATCAACTAGCACCTATAAATATTAGGTTTTTTTTCTATATTTAACAGACAGGTACTTATGAATGGACACATCTGTTAAGGGCGCATATGCACCCGATTCAGCCTTCTAAAACCAGGGTTCAGACATTTTTATTAATGTGCATTCATTTAGCATCATTTATGAGTTTGTTTACGAGCGTTTACAATTTTTGAAAACTTTCGAAATAATGAGCACTCATAAATGTGATTGGAATTTCTGTCAAAAAAAAAATCAACAACAACGAGAAACACACATCAATAAAAAAATCAATGGGTGTTCGAACTCACGGGCGATGTGTTAACACCTTTTTGTTACACGGTACCTGTTCGATTTCTATAAACATAGAAATAATCTGCTTTAATATTGGATGTAGTATTGTTGAAATAAATAAAGCAATATTTAGCTCACTTAAATAATTGTTTTTGTTTTGTCATAAACAGAGAGACGACAAAAAGTATAGAATAGTATAGAGAACTTATTGCACTCTCATATAGAGAGTCTGAGTAAAAGAACATAAACGAGTCTTATTCTCTGTACAGAATATTTCAATATAAATGAACCATTTCGACAATGTTATTACATAAAACAATACAAAAAGCATAAATGTTTCAAAAGGCATCAATGATTAACACCAAAATTATGAATGGACCAAGTTATGGCAAAAAGAGAGTAATACGTTTTGAATCATTCGTCAGTGCTTTTGAGTCATACAATTCGCTCTATGAGTTCTCTATACTATTTAATACTCTTTGGCGACGATGACCTGCCGCTACATCAATACCATCATACTTATTTTTAGGCAGAGACTATTGTTTTACAACAACCACGTATGTGATACTAACGCTGTGTGTTGTTTGCATTTGTTCACTTTGATAGACTGCCAAACCCGTGCCTATAGATGTTAGCACATCAAAAAGTGTACTTTCCTTTTCCCCTTTAATATACTGTGAACGGTGTGGCTACTGCAATCATAAAAATTAAATAACCTTTTGTTTGTTATCGTACTTTTTTTTAAATTCTGAGAATCATATAAAAAAGTGATCAACGTCTTTTCCAAAGAAGTTTGTACGTATCCTTTAGCAATTTTTTGAAATGCATTCAGTACGATTATCCAGATTCATTGAAACATAAAACCAATATTCTTGTCAAAATGAGATACTTTCAGTTAATTGTGAATAAAAGCGAAACGCGTAGATCGATTTTCAGGGTCCGTGTCTCATTTTGTTTATAGGTTATGAGACTTTACATGGAAGTTTTTATAAGAGTTGACACTTTTTTTGCGTGTTTGATTTCTCGTGATTTTTTAAGCAAGAAATTAATAAAATAATTTGTATCTTCATAAATTTGTTTATGACTGCGAAACTGTAAAAAAAAATAATTTTTATTTCTTTTTTTAAATAGATTGAAGAAATAGCTCTCTAGAATAATCGGGACAAATTTCCCTAAGTACAATAGGCAATAAGTTACATAGATGCGAAAAACACCTGTTTGGCCAAAATATCAAAATTCGACCCCTCCAACTCCGAGAGACCTTGACCGATCTCGTTGATAGTTTGTGTCCAAATTAAATTTATAAAATTAAATTTATTTTTGTACCACAAAAGAATTGCCTTCTTATTGTCCATATAATCAACTATAAATGAATAAATAAACTACTATCCAATAGGACAAACCTTGGTGCAAGTTTCGGTTTCAAAAGTTGTGTCACTTAACATGAATGGCCCATACATAACTTTAGCCGTTTGTCAAAATGGTGTTTAATCGGAATGTGTTCCACGGTCTTCGTGCTTTATGTTAATTTAAAAAAAAAATATATATATAAGTTTGTATCTTATTTTTATTTCACGGTCTTTGTCTGTGTTTAGGAGTTTCATCAACAGGTTGAATAGTCTTGCTATGTTTAACAATATTTTCACGCCCGTCACGCCGAATTTGGTAACAATGTTCTATGCTGAGGTCTACGCAGCAGTAAGAACATGCACTGCAATTCTACTAACCCTAGCTTCCCGCATATGTATAGAAAGCTGAATAATGCATCCAATTGCTAATGGCTTTGTTCTGAAAATAACACACGTATTATTTATTTTGATTTAGTGTCATGCCCATACTACTACAATATAATGTAGTTTCGAAAAGCGCTTTCAACATGTGGCTTACTACGTAAAGACAACATATAATTAAAATATTACAAGCCCATCTTCTCTGAACTGGTCAGAACGCGAAATAGTTAATTTTAAGTCACGTCTCCGATATCTCGACTTTAAGTGGATTTTGTATTCTTCGGTACTACTCTCCCTAGGAAGAAAATACTTTCCACATTTTATGACCTTAGGGTCACGTGTTTGTTCAAAATACTGATTTATTAACTCGCCCATTTCAACCGACCTCATATCGAATTCGTATGTATGTGATGTCTGTCTTTTTGATGTATCTCTTTTGCGAGTGTTTGGACACTTCTCAGAATTTAAACTACAAAAGGTTTTATAAAATAAATAGTTTATTATTACCTACAATGTAGTGCTGCTGATAATCAGTGAGCTTGTTACACTCACTTATTCGAACCTACAATTTTGCACCGTTTCATGGCAAATTTCTCGATCCCGCACGCTCCACACTTGCACGGTAGACGGCTGTTATTATATTTATAATCACGCTGAAATAATGATTTGAAATTTAAACTAAATTACTGTACACATAATATACAATAATAGTAACAAAATATTCATAAAAAACAACCTGCTAAAAAATGTTCTAAAAACTTGCAAATATTTAAAAAAAGTGTTAAAAAGCACCTTTCAGAAAAGGGCCCAAAAATATGCTCAAGTATAAATAAATAAATGGTTTCCCACTACATCCCATGAAGGGATTGGGGAGAGCTTCTCACAACCAGTGAGCTGTGCGCTTTCTAATTTTTCACTCACTAATTGGGACCTACAGTTTTTACATCGATTCCGAACGGTATTTTGAGAAGCTTTTTCATGGCTAAATATTCGATAGTGTCGCCTTCACTATGCGAGGTGACCGCCGCCGAAAGAAGTTTTTTTTTTAAGGTGGTCAGAGCAAGGATCGAACCCGGGATCTCAAGTACAAGAGGCGCGCACACTACCCATTGCACCACCGACGGACGGCTCAAATATAGTTGACTCAATATGCAGACTTATCTGCTTTATGAACTAAGAAGAATTGAGCATGTTTTATTTAACCTGCTTAACTAAAGCAAACTGGTTCAACATATTAGTTTGGCGGTATAACTAAAAAATACGTAATATTTCGTTATCAATGGAAAAAATTATTGTCTTATATCATCTCCAGGGCCTTATAGTTAATATTTATCTATATACACATGTTTCTAATGATGCGGAACTATTTTTCCAAAAAGCGGAAAGTCTTTCCCAACGGTATATGGGCCAAAGTCAAAAAAATTGTAAAACTCATAAAGCCGACCTACACCCTCGATTATTCCATTACTGGTAGTATATAAAATAATGTGGTTAATGAAATTGTATGGTCTTCTTTCATTTGTTCGTCCCAGAGAAAAGTGGTCTTCGGGAAAGATACAGATTAGACTTAGTACTGTGATATAAAAAAAATAACGTGCAGTCAACCAATAAAGTTTTATTGGCAGTCAAAAATGAATGACATATTTTATATTTTGGATGGTAATGTCGTGTGCCAATGTACAAACTTAATGTGGTAGTTTGTAATACTAGCTATTACTACTATTTTGATATACACCAAATTATAGCAAATGATACCAAATGATAGCAAAGAAAATATTAAAAAATCAGCAATTGCTACCCATCCGTCAGTCGTGCGTGGCTCTTGTACATGAGTGAATGGGTTCCATCCCTGCTTAGACCACCTGACATTACTTTTGACTGCAGTTGCCTCGCTTACTGACGGCGACACGAAAGTGTTTCTCAAAAATACCGCTCGGAACCGGTGTAAAACTGTAGGGTCCAATCAGTGAGTGAGAATGACAGGAACGTCAAACTTTTTTGTATATGAGAGGACTTATAGTCCCCTAACGGCCGTTGTAGTTTCAATTCCTAGTGTATTTGGGGAAAAAATGTTTTTTTTGTCAATATGGGGCTCAAACGACGTGTCATGATGAGCATAATTAGAAAATTATATTTTCAAAATGTTGACAGAACATTTTTTTCACGGCAGCATTTTAAAGTCTTGATTCAACCTTGCACGGTCAGAAACTTCTAATATATTGCCAAGTAACTAACAAAATCGGTCATATAAAACCAAATTCAAAACGTTCCTGTCATTAGATGGTTATTTCAGACTATGATCTCACAAATACGCAACTGTGTATTCTAGAGAATGGGTGACGAAAGATTGTGTGCATTTTATTAGATTGTGTGCATTTCACAGACAATTTATATACACGCTGAAAAAACGGCCCCTGCACCAGGTTGGCACATTCATATACTACGTTCAAACATTGTTTCCGTGAATTGCAGATCTGCTGTTTTCTTGTTTCTTCGTTGTATCTCTCGTTTTATTGTCAGCAGTTTTCAACAAGCAAAACCATATTTGGCTTACAAAAAAATAAACTATAATACATTAATCATTGTGTCTCCAACATGTAATATTAAATAGCAAACAGAATGTGTTGTGATATACAGTATACTATATTTGCGGCCAACACATTATATTCGCATCCAAAGCCGAAAAAAAAATGTTGACAAATATTTTTCAGAGTGTATATACAATTGTTGGAGTGACATAAATTTAGGAGAAGTGTTTGGACATCTGGTTATGATTTTGCCACGGATTTGGAAAGTAGTTATGTCAGGGAGTGTGCTTTCCATAGTTGTCCTTTATTCTAACAAAACTAATCATTTTTCACTCAGAATAATGTTTCCCGACTTGTAAGCTTATAGTATGAACTTCTCATACATTACTATATAAAAACGTAATGAAAAAATATTTTTTTACCCATAAAATTAGGATAATTTACATATTTTAGCAAACCGTACAAAATTATATAAATCGAAGATTTTTCGGTAAATATCCCTCAAGTCTTTCAATTCCTCCCTTTTTGAAAATCTTTAAAAAAATGGATTTATCCCTCGGGTTGGCATCGCTGCTTACAACAAGTGGTGTTACAACAACTGAAGCACATCCGCGAATAACGATGTAAGCGACAATTTCTGTAAACGTGTTTTTTTCGTGAATTCCAGTTCGAATTACTCTGCCAGATTATTTCAATGCAAAACTAAGCAAAATATATCAGTTTCTGACATTTTAAATCCGTTTCAAAGTGAAAATACCAATGTGTATTAAAACGTGTTATCATCCAATTTGTTTTGGATATAAAGTAGAACGTTATTTCATTGTGAAACCCATACAAATTAAATTTTCTAAATAACTTAATGTTTTAGTTAATACAACTTTCTGTAAAATGTTAATAAAAGTGGAAATAAATCTAGATTTTAAATAGACAAACAAAGACTAAGTGCCGACCAGCTAGTTGAAATAGTTTTTTTTTGTCTCTGGTTAACAATTTACATTTCGCGGCTGTGCTTCTGCTGTTGCGGCTGTGCTTCAGCTGTTGACTGTACTGTTTCATGCCGATTTGGTGAGGAACTGTGAAATTTAAATGTATTTTTGTCACTTTTGTTGTATTTAACACAAAAAAACTAAATCTCATAAACACGAAATGTCGTTGTTGATTTCTTATTGGTTGTTGTGAACTAATGCTTCTATCTGCTATTATTAGAGAAATACTTGTATTTATGTATATAGAACAAAATAGTTTATTTATTTTTTATTTCGTATTTTTGCTCCGTTTTTGTTCTATATGCACAATTTTTTGCACATAGAACACAATAGGTTACGAAGTTTGTCACTAAAGTGTTGTAAAGCACAAAGTCGATGTCTCATATTTCGAAAACTATGAATAATAATTGCAATCAAATTACACAGATCGATGATCTCGAAAAGTCAGTCTATAAATCAGCCATATCTCAATTTTTCCTATTTTGCAGTATAGAACACAATAATTTGCGAACGACGGTATGTGTAAGTATATTGCAATCGTCGAGTTCGGTTTCAGTTAAGGATGAACTCGAACTCATAACTCAGATTAACAATAACACTAAACCAATATATTTTCTAATTTTTTATTTTTTATATGATCTGCAATCGTTTTTATAGAAGATTTTTAGTTTTTCTATGACCTATCAGATTAGGTATTTCTTTAATATTTATTTGATTCAACAGTTTGTTTTCTGTAGATGATATGAATATTGCGTTCCTCAAAAAGTTGAATAACTTAACCACTTGGAAACAGATTTTTACAAAAAAATATGTGTTGTTCTCTTGAAAGCGTTCACTTCGAATAAAGTAATGAAAGTTAGGGTATGTTAATAAAATAGTGGCTAAAAACTTCTTTAAACTTCAAAAATAGTGAAAAAAAATCAAAAAAAAAGTTTGCGATTTCGATGCAAAATCAGACAAACTGCATTCTGGATACAACTCGTCTCAGATTCTTCTTTCCAAATCCGTAAAGAAATGAAAACAATTGACTGAATCAGAACCTTAGAAGTGAGGAATGTAACTAGTTTTACGATTTATTAGAATAAAGCCAAAAATTACCTTTATATGGAGGAGTTTTAGGGTTAAAATGTTCCACAAAAATATTTGCCATAATATTTTCTTCAATGTTGCTGAACATACCCTACAACTCAGATGTAAAGAACACATAGTTTCATATACGGATATGCTGCATGAGCTGGCCAAAGGGGGAAAACTTTAACCCCCCTAAAATATAATTCCGATGTGATCTATCAAAACGCCGACGACACACGAAAATTTTTTAAGCTCCTCTATCAGAGTATATTGTCAGAACCCCGTAATTTCCATATTACTTGTAAATAAAATTCCAAATTGTTGTACAGTGTTATATGTGCAAAAATAGTTGCTTTATTTCCACATAAAAACTAAATGTAATTTAATTGTGGAATTCGTTTCCTAATGTCCATCATCTCTTGATCTTGTAGTTACATATGTACTTCTTCTTTGGACTTTATTTGTCGTCCCCGAATGTGATCTGTAATATTTAGTGACGAGGAAAAGTTTAATTTGGGCGGACCTGCAGGTCAATTCTGTAATTTTCGTAGCTAATCTCGATCGCTAAAATGCAAAAAAAATTAAAACGAATTTCTTAGCGATGTGCCTAATCCGCATTCTGGTACTGTAATCGCTTATGTAAGAGTTACTATTTTCGCCGTAGCTAATTTGCTAAAAGTAGTGTAGACTTCTCTCTCTGCTTTGATAAAATGCTTTTCGAAAGAGACAAATATATTACGCACATATTTGACACTTTATACTAGTACTTGTTTTCCTGAAAAACATTAACAACTTACCTTTACAAAATCTTACAAATAACTTGTAAAACGTGAATTTTTAAAAGTAAGTTTGAAAGTTCTTGTCAGAATTAATTTAGATTTTGCAACATACGCGTAGTATGTTGCCGACAAATCACCAATTATTGATATCGCTCTAAAAGGTTGCAAAACATGGCAGCTCTATAAAGACTTTCTTATTTTCGGTAAAAAAAAAGGGAAAAAAACATACTGTTTGTGAATATTAGTCGTGTTTTGGTTACAAGCAAGCGATTGTCGCTTGCTAAGTTGCAAAGAAAACGGGAATTTAGCGATAAGTCATTTTATTCAAAACTATGAATAAGGGTTGAAAACGGCAAAAGATGTCAAAAATAATTTTGTTTAAACTTAGCGAAAATGATTCTCATCGCTAAGTTCTCGCTAAGTCTTCGCTAAGTGCTTCATACAAAACAAGCGAATGTATAAGCAAGCGGTGTAACCAAAACACGCTTATTGTGTTGTCACAAAGATTTATATAAGAAATATGAGCGGCTTTAACCGACGACGTCTAATATCAAAATTACTTAGACTGCATTTAAATCTAAAATTATTCTTGTTCAACTTACCTTTTAGTGGCTTCAGTTGTTCGTTGCTAAAAATTTTAAATTTAAGAGACAATTGACAAAATACAAAATAAGCGAATTTTAGCGATGACAACAAACGCAAAAATTACGGCGAATTCAATTTTTAAGAGATAGCTACAATTATATACCACCTTACAGAATTGCGTTTGTAGTTAAAAATTGGTAATTTGATTTTTCACGCTTTTAGCGATGGAGATTAAGCGTTAGCAAGTTACAGAATAGACCTGCTGATGGTCACCGTAAATAGTGGAAAAGTTTACGACGTCTTAAGCAATCGTGGTATAAGCGAAGCCACGGTGGTGGATCCGGTATGGGCTTCATTTGAAGCACGAAGAAGGTCAAAAATATGTTTTGTCCGAAATAAAATAAATGCAAAAGCACATACTGACCTAGTGGAAAACAATTTAATAGACTTCGCAGGCAAATTATATGGAGATAATTGCACGTTCGAACTTGACGCTCAGTTCACAAGTAACTATTTTAAGTACAATTATATACCGCTAGTGAAATGACCAGCCATAAGTCCTGACCTCAGCCCTTTGGCATGAAATTGAAATGGCCCCTTTAAGAAGCTTGATGGGTTCTATGCCATGCAGGCTACAAAACGTTCTTATACACAAAGTTAACAAACACAATACCATATAAATATAAATTATTTATATTTATATATGTATATATTTATTGAACAAAAATATACTTAATTTAATTTTTGCACATATACTTATAATATATAAATATATTTTTTCTTTCTAAAAATAAAACATAAAATATATTTTTCTATATTTCTAAAGCACACATAATTACTAATCAATACATAAATAAATATGAGAAATGTTTTCTTTGCCAACCTGTAACTCAATTCAATTCTTTGCACATATAAATATTTGACAGGGGTAGTAATCGAATGTACTGCAAAGCAAAATGTGCAAAATCATTGATGGAAGTAAAAGTGTGTATCCTACAAAACACTGGATGCATCCATGCATCGACTTTGTTTTCGGATTCAGTCATAAGCAAAGCCGTCGCAAGGGTATAAAATGTTTGTAATGGGTGTTTGCTTTGCAATAAGGAGGACGTGAACGGACTTTATTGACATTGATTTATAGGAACCATAGTTACTCGAATTGAAATGTATTCACAGACAAACAAATCCTTATTTGGGAGATTGTACTGTGTCTGCTGCAGTACGTTTACTTACCTAAGGTTATTGCTTTTCGTGACGAACTATCATAAATGCATTCGGCTATCAGTCTATCGCCCGGCATTACTAGGACGGGTGTCGCGAGTTGTCGGAAGTCCTGGTAGGCGACGTCTATACTGCTGTCGTGGGCAATCGGCGGCAATTCCTCGTTTTGTCGAATCTATAATGGGTTTGCTTATTAGAATTGTTTGCAGACATGGAATATTTAATGAGACAACGTTTGTATGTATAAGTACATATATATATAGCATGCAACTATGCCCTTGTGTGTATACATAATACCTCTTTGTTTGACACTTTTTACTGGCTGGTTTTTAAGGCTCATTTGTATTGTAGTTACCCTCTGTGTCACCACAAATGACAATAGGTTGAAATTAGAAGTTAAGTTTGGCAATGCAAACATGAACACTAACACACGCAATGTTGCAATATATGTAAGTATACAGGTAGTTACATTCGATTGAGCACAAATTACGTTTATTTAATTTTTTTGGTCAATTATTAATTTTACTTTATTAGTAGGTACAGTAGCTTACTAATATTTCAACCTCATGTAAATAAATTATATAAAATATGAAGTTTATCAGAACTTTTACGCTTTCAAATTAAGGTCAAATATGCTAATATAGACTCTGCCATCGTAAATTACTTGAACATGAACATTAGGGTGTCCCATCAATAAAAATTTGTTTCGCTGAAGCTTTATGTGAAAGCTTATAGGGTAAACTATTTTTGAGATTTTGTTCAGATTTTTCGGAAGAGGTTTAAAGGTCGCACAAGTTGAATTTCACCCAAAAATCTGGATTTTTGAGTTTTACTTAAAACTTGGTCAGTATCCACGGCTTTCTTAGTTTGTAAGTCAACATTTTTAAAGTAAAATGTCCAAACTTTTGTTGTATGTCCATAAACCGACAGTTTTGGCTTTAATCTTGCTCAATAAGATACCATCTGTTAAATTGTTTTCGTAAATTTTGCACTAATTCTGTACATTCCGCTGTATAACTTTTAACATTTTTTAAGAAAATTTAAAAAACTAATGATCAGCGTAAAAGCCTTATGAACCGAGAAACAATTTTGTGCTGTTACTGTTTCTGAGTTATACCCTTTTAAATTTACTACCCATTATATGAAACTAAAAACAGTATAATCCAGCCAAGTTTGCAGCCAACATTGCATTAATGAAAATGTAACGGGTTTTTCAATAAGAAAGCTACAAACGTTTTTTTAAATAAAACAAAACCGGTTTTAGATACCAATGAAATTCTTTATTCCTGTGAAAGTACGTTCGATGCCATTATGTATGGAACTCGAATTCTTTTGCATGGCCACCACGGGCACGCTTGCAGAAGTCCAGACGCTGAACCCAATTTTCGACGGTTTCCAAGCATAAATCGGCCGATACTGCTGCAATTTCACGTTCGATATTCGTACGAAGTTCATCAATCGTCTCTGGCTTGTTGGCATAGACCATATACTTGACGTAGCCCCACAGGAAATAATCTAACGTCGTCAAATCGCACGACCAATCGACTGGGCCATTTCGTGAGATAACACTTTCACCAAACTTGGTTTCCAATAAATTGATTGTGGCATTCGCTGTGTGGCTTATGGCGCCGTCCTGTTGGAACCACATGTCCTCCAAGTCCATATTATCCAATTGGGGACAAAAATATTCGGTTATCACTGAACGGTAGTGATTCGCATTCACAGTAATGTGCCGGTCTTGATCATCGCGGAAGAAGTACGGCCCATAAACCGCACCAAACCGTAATTTTTTCGGGATGCAATGATGACTCATGGATTACGTGTGGATTGCTGTCTGACCAATAACGCATATTTTGCTTATTGACGAAGCCATTCAGCCAGAAATGAGCCTCATCGCTGAAGATGAGTTTTAAAAGTTGAGGCCACTTAAAGTTGAGGCCACTCCAAATTTCGGTAGTAAATTTTAATAATTTCGACTCGTTGTTGGCCCGTATATCTTTCCATGATTAAATCGCAAACCTTACTGAAGAGAAATGTCAAAAGAGCGGGAAAAAATATGGCGCCGTTTGCTGTCCCTATCGATTTACTTTTGTAGTGTCTCTGTTGAAAAACCCTTTACCTGCACCAAGTAATAACAAATAGTTACACGCAGAAAAAACACACTCCCCAGCAATATAGAGGGCGTATCAATAAGTTCGTGGCTTTTTGAATGAAACACAATTTTTTTGCAAAAAAAAATTTTTTTTCAACATTATCGAAATTCAATATTTTCCATTTTTATATGTTTTGAACAGCTAATCGCAAAGTAAATGACCTAACTTGCTCAAAATTTGACAGTAGTCTATTAACAGGTAGTACTTGATGGGAGCAGTGTTCGAAAAGTCACGGACTTATTGATCCGCCCTCTACTGCAGAAACAATGTATATATTTACAATCATTGTTTCGTTAATTGAAGACCTGCTGCGTTATTGTTCCTTTGTTGTCTGTCACATTTTTTACAGCAGTTTTCAACATACAAAGCCACATTTAATTATGGTGACTCCAACATGTACCATTGGTTAGCAAATACAATATGTTTGGACACAAGTATACCATATTTGCGACAAACTATAAACATGTTATGTTGGCATTTAAACAACAAAAAAAGACAAATTTTTCAGCGTGTAGTAAAAACAGATTAACACAATACATGCTTCAAAGTAAAGAAACTCAAAGTTTCATTTCAAAAGCCAGCCTTACTTTTATGAAGCCTATAACATTTCAATTGATTTTTACAAACATATCCAGAAATGCGACAACCAATCACTCTGCACAATTGATAAATGTCTTCGGTTTGTGACTTGTGTAAATACACACCGCAGTGGCTTAACGGACTAGACGGTGCTGAAGATGATGCTTCACAAACATCGCAACTATCGTCCAGCGAATGCGAGTTGGAATCCCACCCGCGGCATTTACATTTTTTTGCACTAACCAGAGAAAACATGATGTCTCATAGCCTTAAAGGAAATTACAACTGGAAAGCATAAAGTTAAACAATTGCAAGTGGTAAACGATGTTGCAGAACGCGGTGTGGCCTTGGATACTAGTTATATCAACGTGACAACTTCAGAAACCGATTTTCAGAATTTATTGCAGCACATAGAACTGCATTGCAAGATCCCCAATAAAGAATATTTAAGCAAAACATAATATTTATATTTTATTTACTTTTCTTGGATATGAGTGGACCCAAATCGAAACGACGCAAATCGAAGTTTAATTGTACTAGAAATGACCCGTAAACTTTCTTGACACTTGTACTTTTACTTTTTACTTTTATTGACTATTAAATTAAACAAATTTCAACATATTCTTCCAACTGGCTCTATCCTTCTCGCCAGTTGATAACACCAAGGATACGGAGGGATTCTTCTGCCTGGTCTTTCCAGCAGAGTCTTGACCGTCCTCTTTTCCTGCTTCCATCGGGTACGTTATCAAAAATCTTTCGCGCTGGCTCATCTTCATCCATTCTGATAACATGGCCTAGCCAACGCAATTGGCACACTTTGATTCGTCTAGCTATGTACACGTCTCGAAAACTCCCAGGTGTTTTTCATCCGCTTGCGATATGACCCAAGTTTCGGAACCATATTTCAAGACAGGTAAAATGAGAGTCTGATATAGCTGGACTTTTGTCCGTCGAGAGAGGGCTTTATTCCTAAACTGCTTGCTGAGCCCAAAATAACATCTATTTGCAAGCACAATTCTCCTATCTATCTCCAGGCTGACGTTGTTGTCCTTGTTCACTGCGGATCCAAGGTAGACAAATTCATCTACCACTTGAAAATTAAATCGGTTGTCAACGTTCAAGTGCGGACCAAGTCGAGAAGTTTCTCTAGTCGTTGACACCATCAATTTTGTCTTGCTCTCATTAACAGCAAGACCCACCTTTGCTGATTCCTTTTCGATTCTTGAAAATACTGCAGTAACCTCTCGCAAATTTCGCCCAATGATGTCTATGTGTTAGTGGTCTTGTTCGTATTTACTGCAGCCTTTCTCATTATTATCTCCATTAAGATGTTGAAGAGATTGCACGAAAGTGTGTCGCCTTGTCTAAGTCCTCGTTTGGTACAGAATGGTTCAGTGAGGTCTTTCCCCACTTTCACTGCTGATTTGGTGTTGGTCAGCGTCATTCTACAGAGGCGGATCAGTTTTGCCGGAATACCAAGTTCAGACATAGCTTCGTACAGTTTTCCCCGTATGGGGCTATCGAAAGCAGCTTTGTAATCGACAAAAAGGTGGTATGTATCGATTTGCTTTTCGTGGATCTTTTCCAGGATTTGGCGTAGCGTGAATATTTGGTCAGTTGTGGACTTGCCTGGTCTAAAACCACACTGATAAGGTCCAATCAGGTTTTCAATAATTGGCTTTAGTCTTTCACATAATACGCTCGACAAGACCTTATACGCGATGGATAAAAGACTGATACCGCGATAGTTGGAACAGACACACGGATCACCCTTCTTGAATACAGGACATAATACACTGAGACTCCCGTCGTCGGGCACAGATTCCCCCAGCCATATACCGCATATCAGTCGATGCATGTGGGCTATCAGTCCTTCGCCACCTGCCTTAAAAAGTTCAGCGGGTAGGCTATCCGCACCCGCGGCTTTATTATTCTTCAGGCGGGAGATCGCCGTTCTCGTCTTGGTTGGTGGGGGGGGGGGGGGGGGTACAATCTATACTATCTTCCACTATCATTACCTCCTGATCTTCAGTGGAAGAATCTGAGTGGAGTAGTGCTGAAAAGTGGTCTCTCCACATTTTGAGCACACACTGCTTCTCAGTCACCAGATTCCCATTCTCGTCCTTGCAGGATGGCAGCCCATTATTAGGCCCGTTGGTCGATCTTCTTACCCTCTGGAAAAACTTTCGCGATTCACCATTCATCCTGCACATTTCGGTTCTTTCACTCTCTCTCTGCTCCCACTGCCATTTTTTTCGCCTAAATAATTGGTTTTCCTCTCTTCTCAGCCTCTTGTACCGCTCACTCGCAGCACGCTTTGTAACTGACTGTTTCATTGCCATACGTGCAGCGTCTTTTTCATCAGTTGCAATGCGACATTCTTCGTCGTACCATGGCTTATCCTTCTGCGGTTTTTGATAGCCAAGTTCAGTCATTGCAGCGATTTCCAAAGAATGGGAGATGTGCTTCCACTGCGCATCTGGGTCTTCGGGAGGGGGTATTCTGCTCCAGCAGGAGAGAGAGTTTCTGTCGATAGGACATTGATATCTCCGGTATTCGTAGCTTGTTAATATCGAACTTTTCCTGTGTTCGGCTCCGTACGTTTTTCGCCCTGCTCAATCTCGTGCGAACTTTCGCAGCCACCAGGTAATGATCCGAGTCGATATTGGCACCTCAAATCACACGTACATCCATTACACTAGAAGAGTGCCTGCCATCTATTACCAAGTGATAATCTGGTTCTTCGTCCGTTGATCAGGAGATATCCAGGTCGCCTTATGAATGTCCTTATGCTTATGCTACTAACTACCATGTCCTTTGCAGCGGCGAAGTCTATCAGTCTTATTCCATTATCGGAGGTGGTATCATGTAGACTGTGATTGCCGATGGTTGGTCGAAAGACACTTTCCTTTCCTAATTTGGCATTAAAATCGCCTATAATAATCTTAATGTCGTCGTCAGGGCATCGTTCCTCCAGGCGCTCATAAAATGTTTCTTTGACCTCATCATCTTTATCCTTTGTCGGTGCGTGCACACAAATTAACGAGATGTTGAAATATTTCGGTTTGATGCGAATTGTGGCTATGCGGTCACTCACTGGGTTGAACCTTGAAACTAGGTGTCGCAGTCTCTTGCCTACTATAAATCCGCACTCAAATTCGTGCTTACGCTCATGGCAGCTGTAGTAAATATCGAAGTTTTTCTTTCTGGTGAAACCATATCCTGTCCATCGCATTTCCTGGATCGCTGTGATGTCAGCTTTATATTTTCCGAGGACATCCGCCAGTTGGAAAGTGGCACCAGTCCTGTATAACGTTCGAACATTCCAGGTACATATCCTTAAATCATGGTCCTTATAATGTTTGCGATGGTCGTCAACAGTTGGGGGGTTTCTTTGTTCATCATATTTTCTGCGTATTTTCATTGCCGATATAACGGTGGCGGGAGGCAAGCCCAGCCCACCGTGGTTTGCATTTTACCTACTGCCAGGATGATTATGTTTCAGCCGCCCATTATGGATCAGACGCTGACCAGAATGCAGTGTGTCGAAACTGGATTTTGGTTTCTTCAGTTTTGATCCGCCGTTGGCCAGGGGTATTGGCTCATCCGCCTTCAAAGAAGAATATGTCCACTACTTCGAAGAGCTTCAGTGACAGGGTCACATAATAATTCTGAGACGTATCAGTGATCGCATTACCACTCAGGTTGCTCATTCTTGACACTTGTACAATTTATTAATTTAAATTTTATCTAAATCACGTAAATAACGTAATCACGCTCATGATCATTACCGCCAGAGTTTTAGACACCATGCAACATCATAAATACCCTCAGAAGTCTACAATATTTTGCTTTCCGACGACATAAATACCCTCAGAAGTCTACAATATTTTGCTTTCCGACGATGTTCCATAAACACCAAAATGTACGACTGTTGAACAAAATTGTGCATGGGGACATGCAGGCAGCCCAGCATTACAAGCGTGAACCTCGAACTAATTTGACTTGAATCCACCGTAAACGAAAATAACAAAGTCAGCCTTGAAATCAAATGTAGAACAGCTGTTATATAAACTAGTGGAAGTAATGCCAAAATCCAACAATTATTTTTAAAATTCCTTGGAGGGTGTTACTTAATTATTCAGATCCCTATTATATAAGTCGATTTTAAACTGTTTGCGGTAATCGAAAAATTCATAAAAACTGATCAATTTAGAAAATGACATGCATTAACATAAACAGGCTGTTGCTTACTTCTGTCAGACGGCTTGAGTTGCGTAAATCTCATAATAAGTAGTTAAGTAAAAAACTTTCAGAATTATTTAAATTTTTTTTTTAAATTTCTTCCGCTGCACACTGTGAGATTTAATCAATCTGGCATCTCGAAATTCAAAAAAAAAAATGTTTTCGTAACTCGCTCATATTTTTTTTGCGTGAGAAGAGACCCCAATTGTTACGAAAACAAACACAAAAGAGAATAAAAAAATGTTATTGGCGTGATAACAGCTATCAACCACGTGCAATTGCCTAGCATGCAAAAATTGAGTTGCAAGCTTCCATTGATCACAAAAGTTTGAGTGATCAGGTCGAAGTTGAGAGTGGTTTTTTTTGGCCTAAAATATTTTTTGTATTGAAGGTTATTACTTAAACTTAAAATTTTTGCTTTATACAATATTTATTTTTGCATTTTGAAAAAATTGTTTTATAACCAGCTAAAATTTAAGACAAATTTGAAAGCTTTCAAATCTTTGATAGACTAGAACTTCCAAGTCCCACGGAGTTCCGTGATGGGAATGCCAGCAGAATCTTTGTTAATGTGCCCAAAACAAATTTCAAAAATAAAATCCTGTCCATTTTTTGCCTTTTTTTAGTATGAGTGAAATATCGCGAGAGGAGCTATTTTGGATTTGGTTGAGCAAGGTGAAAAGCGAAAAAACAGAAGCGGTCGAAAAGCACGTTATATCAATTTTTGGACCAGATGTCGACGATACCAAAATTAAAGATCGTATAAAAAAGCTTTGCTTCCAATTTCAATCGCGATGGAGCAAATCTCACCGTGATAAAGCAAGATTTATGCATGACAATGCTATTTGGCTAAGTTCAAAAATTTCTGCTGTTGATTTTGCTCTTGATCACGCACCATCAACTTCAAAACAAATACCGCAACGCGGAAGGCGAGAAAAAGAGTTTGCTGAAAGTGGTTCGAGTACACAAAAACGGAAATGCAAAGAGTAACTATTGCTACCGCAATGCATCTCAGATCCTGTGGAAAAAGAGACTCAGCAAACATTGTCAAAGAGTTGTCGGCTGAATCCCCTTCGAGAGGTACAACTATAAAAAGAGCAAGGGTAAGCATTACTGAAAAGAAAAGTCTTACACCAGATCAAGCACTGGCCATGATCGTAGACGAAAATTTATCAACTGAGCAATACCGTGGAATACGATTGCATACGATACCATACAGTCCGAAATTGTATCCATGCTATGACCTCGTTAAGCAATCAAAATTATTGTGCTACCCAAGCCTTGTTACTGTTACTGAAACATATGCCAAAATCAATTTTCAATCCTTAATAGACCACACGGTGAAAAGATTAATAGATGCACAATATGACGTTTTTAAGTCGTTCCCTGCCATTCAGGATGAATTCAGCATAATAATTGTAACTGAACAGAACCGTTACAAGCAAAAATTTTCGGGTGACAACATGTCAGACGAAAGCATGTTTTCTCTTTCGATGGTGCCTCTTCAACTTAACTCTAGAGCTGAAGGAAGGAAGCATATTTTTTTGGCAAAATCCAGCTGTGTCTTCGACAAGATATAGTAGACCGATCAAATTTATTTTCACGAAAGAGACGCGTGAGGTCATTAAAGCGGAAGTGGAGCATATTCGGCAGCAATTTTCTGTTTTGAAACCAACTAGCTTTTAGCTTCACGGTTATAGTTTCACGGTTAAAGCCAATTTAATTCTATGTATGATTGACGGCAAAGTCTGCACCGCTCTTTCAAATTACACGTCATCGCAAGCGTGCTATTTATGTGGTTCAACTCCAAAAACTATGAACGACATGAATGCCTTATCACAGCGCGAAATCGATGAAAATATGCTTGCTGTTGGTCTTTTACCTCTACATGCCTACATAAGGTTTATGGAGTGCTTGTTGCACATTTCTTACAGATTGCAAATAGAAAAATGGTACGTATCAGGCGATGAAAATAAAGAGAGCGCTGCAAGAAGGAAGAAAAAAATACTAGACAGGTTTAGGAACGAAATGGGTCTTCTTGTGGATATGCCAAAACAGGAAACACAAATGATGGCAATACGGCCAGAAGATTTTTCAAAGAAGCAGAAAAGACATCGGATTTTACAGGCATAAATGTCGATCTGATCAAGCGGTTTCGAGTAATACTTATTTGAATAAACAGCGGCTATTTTATCAATATAGATGCGTTCCAAAATTTTACGTCAGAAACAAGAGAGCTTTATTTGAGTTTATATCCTTGGTACTATATGCCAGTAACTCTCCACATTCTTCCCATAGGAAACTTTTCTGAAGAAGCGCAAAAAGCACGCAATAAAGAGTCGAGACAGTATCGCGAACTGTTCACAAGAAAAACGTCCCGAGTTGGCACCAACATAGATTTATAGCATAGGTTGCTTATCACGTCAGACCCTTTGATTGCAAGTTTACGTTTGCCCCCCAAAAACCAAGCGTTCTACTTTACCTTCTGAGGTCATTGCACTTTTGTCTGACACCCAACTAAATGATGAATTTAATAATTTAGCATAAAAAACTTTACTTGCAGCTCTCTGGAGTTTTTATTTTTGTATAAATTTCTTATTTTTTTTATTTCTACTTTTCGCTTTTTACTTTTGTATAATTTGTATATAATTTCTTTATTTTGGTTTTTGATTAATATCTTATTTTGAATATTTTCCATTCTTTTAAGAACTTTCGTTGAATTTTTTTAATTTTTCCTCTTTAATATGTTTTAGATATCAATAAATTTAACATTTAAATAACATTAACTTTTTATTTTTCTCATTTGCAAAGAATCATCGAAAACTAAAGTTCGAAACTTGAAGCATTTTATAGAAATGGTTGTATGTGGGTACTTATATCAATATATCGACAAGTCTTAGTTAGAAGAGAAAAAAGAAGAAATTTTGAATATAAATGTGTAAAAAAAAATTGTCCCCAACTAGTGTCCCCTTTGACACTAGTTGGAACTAGTTATCTTTCACCATATTGAAGCTTATAATCTCCTTAACGATCGTACCAAATTTCAAGTTGATATCTCTAAAACTTCATATAAAAATTAATTTTGAGATGCTAGATTGACTAAATCTCACACTGTGCGCTGTGCACAACAAACTATTTGGGGGTATTACTTCTCTGGTGCCATACTTTTGTGCCATATCGTCGGCTTAACCTGCAAACCTGCTAACTCCCTTTCAGCATATTATATTATATTATATATATTATTATTTTATATTATTTATATATATATATATATTATATATATTACCAAACCTTTTTACCCACTTCAAGACTTAAATGAAAGAAAAACTACATGCTGGTCAATGAGGCGTATTTTTCTCTACCATACGGCATCAACATCTCAATTTACTTAAAAAGTGGATTTAGCAGGTTAAGCCGACGATATGGTAATGAGTCAATATGGCCTAAGGATCTTCCTGTTCTAGAGTGTTATTTCATTATGTCGTTCATTAGCTCTCCTCATACACAATTTTTAAAACATCGAAATACTTAAAGTGGCATCAAATATTACACACAGCTTAAACAAAAACATTTGTTACCGTGAACAATTACTTAGTTGGATAACAGTGTTGAAAATTTGACGGAAACAAACCTAAAACATTTGAATATTCTGGAAGCAGTACAAAAACAGAAAAAATAGCACGGTGCGACAGTCCAAAATAGTATTGTACTGATAGTAGTGATAGTATTTTTCCTGTAAATGCTGTCGAGTGAAACAAGAATCTCCGTGTGAAATTTCCCAAACACCCTCAAAATCCTGAAAACCGGATTTGTGTACCTTTGCGAACTTATAAGCCTGTAAATTAGTTGATTGAGCATCAAATTAGGTTTAGTAGGTGACTGATGTCACTGAAGCTCATCAAACAATGGGGCATATTCTTTTGTCCTTGGAAGGCGGATAAGCCAAACATACGGGGCAACGGCGGATAGAAACTAAAAGAAGAAAATCCAGGTTCAACCTATCGCATCCTGGTCAGCGTCTGATCCATAATGGGCGGCTGCAATCAAATATCCTGGCAGTATGTAAAATGCAAAAACCCGGTGGACTGGGTTTGCCTCCTGCCACCGTTCATACTGGCAGTGAAAATACAAAAACGAAACAGAAAACGTAAACAACCCCTATTAGTTGACGACCCCCGCAAACGTTATAAGGACCACGATTTACGGATATGCACTTGGAATGTAAGAACTCTATATAGATCCGGTGCAAGTATCCAACTGGCAGATGTCCTCGAAAGTTATAAGGCTGACATTACCGCTATCCAGGAAATGCCATGGACAGGATATGGCTGCACAAGAAAAAGAAACTGCGATATATACTACATTTGCCATGAAAAAAAACATGAATTTGGTTGCGGATTTGTAGTTGTCAAAAGACTGCGACATCTAGTCTCTAGGTTCAATCCTGTGAGTGAACGAATAGCCACAATCCGCATAAAAGCGAAATATTTTTATATTTCCCTAATTTGTGTGCATGCCCCGACAGAAGAGAAAGATGATGATGCCAAAGACATATTCTATGAGCTCCTAGAGGTAACGTATGACCGCTGCCCTGGCCATGACATTAAGATTGTACTAGGAGATTTTAATGCCACGGAGATTTTTTTGTACTAGGAGATTTTAATGCCCGACAACGGTATGAGACTGATTGACTTTGCCGCGGCAAAAAACATGGTCATTAGTGGTACAAGATTCCAGCATAAAGACATCCACAAGGCTACTTGGGTATCCCCTGATCAAAGAACTAAGAACCAAATTAATCACGTGGTAATTGATGGAAGGCACTCATCCAGTGTAATGGACGTACGAGTGATCAGAGGAGCTAACATCGATTCTGATCACTACCTGGTAGCAGCAAAGGTTCGCAAAAGATTAAGTAGAGCGAAAATCGTACTTAACCAGACGCAGAGGAAGCTGGACATCGGAAAGCTGCAATTACCAGAGATAGCCACAGCCTACTCAAGGAAGCTATCGCAACTTTTGGCACAGAACCAACCCAACCCCCCCCCACCACCCCCCCGTTGACGATCCTGATGCGCAGTGGAAACCCATTTCCGACTCTATAAAAACTGCCGCAACAACCGTACTTGGTTTCGAAAAACCGCTTCGCAATAAACCGTGGTACGATGAAGAGTGTCGCATAGCAAATGACGAAAAGAACGCTGCACGTATGGTAATGCTTCAGTCAATAGCAACGCGAGCTGCAACTGAGCGGTATAGGGAGAAGAGAAAGGAGATAAACCGTCTCTTTAGGCGTAAGAAACGGCAGTGGAGAAAGCGCGAGAGTGAGAACATTGAGACATACAGAAAGAAGAACGAAACCCGAAGATTCTACCAAAAAGTTAAAAACGGAACTAATGGACATGGTTCAGGGCCCCCTTCTGTAAAGACAAGGACGGAAATCTCGTCGCAGATGTGCAGAGCATGTTGGGAATATGGAGAGAGCATTTCTCCGCGCTACTAGTATCTGAGATATCCGATGATGATGGGACAATCGATCACAATATGGACGACAACGTAGATTGCCCCCCTCCTAACCAAGACGAGGTCAGAACAGCTATTGCCCGGCTTAAGAACAACAAAGCCGCAGGAGCCGATGGATTACCGGCGGAGCTGTTTAAGGCTGGCGGCGATGAGCTGATAAGGTGCATGCATCAGCTCATTAGCAAAATTTGGTTGGATGAATGCATGCCCGGCGATTGGAGTCTCAGTGTACTATGTCCCATATTTAAAATGGGTGACCCGAGTATCTGTGCCAACTACCGTGGAATAAGTCTTTAACCATATCTCATATAAGGTTCTATCAAGTATAATGTGCGAAAGACTAAAACCAATTATCGCTGACCTGATTGGGCCATACCAGTGTGGCTTTAGGCCTGGAAAATCGACAACTGACCAGATTTTCACGCTACCGCAAATCCTGGAGATCATCTATTTATCGATTATAAAGCAGCCTTCGATAGTCCGATACGGGAGAAACTCTATGAAGCAATGTCTGAGCTTGGTATTCCTGCAAAACTCATACGCCTTTGCAGGATGACCTTGACGAACACCAAATCCGCAGTGAAAGTTGGTAAGGATATTTCGAAACTAAGCGAGGCCTCAGGCAATGCGACACCCTATCGTGCGATCTCTTTAACATCTTAATGGAGATCATTATGAGAAAAGCTGCAGTCAACATGAATAAAACCATCAGCAGCAAAAGTCACATGCTGCTCGCGTATGCTGATGATATAGATATCATTGGGCGCACAATTAGAGAAGTTACTGCGGTTTTTTCGATAATTGAGAAGGAGTCAGCAAAAGTGGGTCTGACGGTAAATGAGGACAAGACAAAATTAGTGGTTTCAACGAACAGGGCCTCCACGCGATTAGACCAAAGCGTGAACGTTGATAACCGTTATAACTTCGAGGTAGTGGACGAATTTATATACCTCGGATCTGCCGTGAACAAAAACAACAACGTCAGCCTTGAGATCAAGCGGAGAATTGTGCTTGCGAATAGATGTTATTTTGGGCTAAGCAAGCACTTTAGAGATAAAGCCCTCTCTCGAGTAACAAAAGTCCAGCTGTACCAGACTCTCATTGAACCTGTCTTGCTTTATGGCGCAGAATCCTGGGTCCTATCGCAAGCAGACGAAACATCTGTAGGAGTCTTCGAGAGAAAAATACTCCGACAAATGTATGGCCCTATAGTGCACAACGGCGAGTATCGGCGACGCATGAATCATGAGCTGTATGAGCTTTATCCTGACATTGACATAGTTAAGCGGATCAAGATAACGCGATTGCGCTGGCTAGGCAATGTCAGTAGAATGGATGAAGATGAACCAGCGCGAAGGGTTTTCGAAACCGAACTCGAAGGAAGACGAAAAATAGGAAGACCAAGACTCCGCTGGAGGGATCAGGTTGACGAATCCCTGCGTACACTTGGTTCTCCAGTTGGCAATACCAAGTGTACGCAGGGATTCGTCAACCTGATCCCTCCAGCGGAGGGTTGGGTTGGCGAAATATGTTATCTTCGTTTTGTAAGGTCCCTGATCCCCCGGGGTTGTCCGAGACCGGATAAGTAAGTAAGTAAGTAAGTAAATTAGTTGATTATCAACCAATTTTAATATTCTCACCGGATTTAAAAAGAAGAAACTTAGGAAACTTATATAGGTTATTTAAGAAAATATGAGAAGTCTGTGTGTATTTATTCAGCAAACAGATATTTTGTTAATTATTTTCGCCATTTCTCAACTTCGGCAATGATTTCATACATTATTTGATAAATTAACTATAATACTCTTGAATTTATTCAAAAGGGACGTCTCTAGTGAGTAAAACGCAACTTTAAAAATCCGGTATTAATTGACTGAGTTATTGAAGTTTTTATTAAAACAAAAATTAATTATGCTTTGTTTTTATTAAATTTTACCAGCATCATGAAGCGTTAGTAAAGAGAAAATGAATAAACAAAACACGAAAGACGTTGTATGTACAGGCAAGCAAGCCCCTTTTTACTAATACTTTTTGTGGGTACTGCTTGTCAGTGGGATAATTTGTTATTATACGTATGAAAGATATGCGAGCAGCAAATCTGCAATCTGCAAGCATATTAATGATAGAAATAAGTGTATTGAACGATTAATGTTAGATTTGAGTTAATTTTTCATCAAATGAATTAGAAGTAAAAATAAAATCAAAATTTGAAAATTAAATGAATGAAAATCTTGTGCAGACATTTTTGGAAAATTTTTGTTTTACTAAAAACTTCACTAACTCAGTCAATTAATACCGGATTTTTAAAAACAAAATTAATGTGTGAAATCATCACCGAAGTCAAAAATTAAAAAATTTTTTTTTTAAATATCTGCTTGCTGGGCAAATACACACAGACTTCTCATATTTTCTCAAATATCGTATATATCCTTTGAAAGGCCTAAGTTTCTTATTTTTAATTCCGGAGAGAAAATGAAAATCGGTGGATAATCAACTAACTCACAGGCTTATAAGTGCGCAAACGTACGCAAAACCGGGGTTTTAAGCACTTTTCAAAATTTTGGGGGTATTTGGGAAATATCACAAGCAGATTCTTGTTTCACTCGACAATACATAAAAGAAAAATACTATCACTTCCAGGTATTTCTACTTTAGTCTTTTTTTGTATCAATGAGTAATAAAAATAATAATGATACATTAAAAAATGAAATTCATGGTGCTTTCAATCGAATGTAACATAGTATAGTCATTGATATAATTGATACATACCTGGCGAAGTTTTACTTTTTTCCCAATTAGGTGAGTGCGCATCATTGCTGCAAATATGCGAACACCTTCGGTGGAGAAAGCATATGCGGTGCAGTCTTCTATACATTGCCCCTCTGATATGACCTGATTCTGTCCTGGTGGAATTATGTGTCGCCAATTTGGATCCATGCCTGGTACGATAGGAGTGCAGAAAATTTGAATAAAATTAGGAAACTTTTAGTTGTTTCGTATAATTTATGGAAATTAAAATATTGCCTAAATGAAAATGCCTCAGTGTGATGAAATTTTGGTTTATTTTATTGATATTAAATACATTTATTCACATATTTTCGGTCAAAGCTGAGTTAAGTACACCGATATTATGCATACTAACCCGTCAAGCCATTTTTAGTTTAACAACTCAAATGCACCCTGTTATAAAAACCAAATTTTCTGCCTCAAAATTCGTTGAATCCATGGATTACAAAGGCAGAAGATATTTTATGAATGGCCTAATTTAGATTTAAATAAAACATTGAGCGACATTAATTCCATACGCCAAAAACACTCACAACAACGGCACTATGTTATACTACGAGTTTGATTACTAATCAAACTAATTGCAAACTAATTCACTTGATAAACGCTCTATTGACAAAATATCCATCGTCATTAAAAATCAGATTAATGGTCAGTTTTTCGGTCAGTGGTGATCTTCGTTTTTTAGTTAAATTCTGGTTAAACATCGAATTGTGTTTTTCAGCCATTGTTTAACTACGATTTAACACACAATGTTGGTGGGTTAACTTTTAGTCAGAACCATATGATTTTGACAATCAAATTACTGACTGTTAAAATGAGAAATATAAGATTTCATAAAATGCATGTTTCTGGTTTGAGTATTTGTACACATACTTTGAGCCTAGATCGTCAAATTGTTGCTGCAATATAGTTTTTTACACATTTTTGTTAACCCTGCTGTTAGATTAGGACCATTTGGTCCAAATTTTTTCTGTTTTCCCTTGTAACTTTGGAACGGTGATATATACTGACTAAATTTTTCTGCTAATGGGGTCTTTTAATAAAACAATGTTATGTGCGAAAATTAAATTTTCTAACTTTATTCAGGACTGAGAAAAATACAAAATGACGAATCTTAGGTTAGAGGACCATTTGGTCAATAGTACATTTTTTCATTACCAAGCGAATGTAAATTCATGTCAAATATTTAGAAGATGTTTTTTATATGTCAAATACTTGCTTTAGAAATTATTGAACCAAAATAGTTACAAAGGATAAGATAAAATTATTATTTTGGATGAAAATTCCAGTATGGACCAAATGGTCCCTCAACCTAAGATTCGTAAATTTTTTCATTACCAAGCGAATGTAAATTCATGTCAAATATTTAGAAGATGTTTTTGATATGTTAGCGGATGTTTTTGATATGTCAAATACTTGCTTTAGAAATTTTTGAACCAAAATAGTTACAAAGAATAAGATAAAATTATTATTTTGGATGAAAATTGCAGTATGGACCAAATGGTCCCTCAATCTAAGATTCGTAAGTTTTTTCTAATCTAACAGCAGGGTTAAAATAGCTTCGATTTTATGCATCTATTTCTTATTTACATAATTCCATTTTGTTTGTTCCTCTTTGTTGTTTTGGTATTTATCCCAAACCAGTTATTTTTTCCAATACGAATACAAGGGTTGCCATAATCGTTAACAATATGGCGACTTACATTAACTCACCACTGAAAACGAAATGCAAAGTTAACCTCAAATTAACTTTCAATTACGATTAAGTAATCTTATAGTTAACTACCCACTTAAAAACTGCCATAAGTAATGAACGGTTAAACTGCATCCTTTCACTAACGCATTAAACCAATTTATACTTTTAGTTTTACGTTTGGTTAGGGAGAGAAAGAGTGGAGCCGATAGGCCAAAACACGGTAAAAATATCACAACTTTTATAGTATTGTTCTGATTATTTTTGAATGTACAAAACATTTTAAGACAATGTGGCAGGCTTTCAGGGCATAGCATTCAGAGGCACCCTGTGTTAACGCAGTTAGTGCTATAGGGTGTCAAAGTTGATCACTTTGTTACTGTTGCCACTATCAGAGCCTGGTCCTTCTACACTTCTATGTTGATTATAAAGAGTTTTCCTTTGCGGAATCCACTATGGAAGATAAACAGAACACACGGCAAGGTTTACGTAACATCTTTTACTGTTATTAAGTCATTCTGTAGCAAAGTTTAAAATTGCAAATTTTTGATAGACTTTTCTCATTTTTGTGTTAATTAATCAGCCAGTTCAGGCAAAAGACTATAACTGAAATACCACGAAATTGGGAACACGTCAATAAAGAATACAGTATAAGAATTTTGGAGTCAGCTTAAGGAAATGCCGACTCCTCAAATTTTGAATTTTTTCAACCTGTAAAAACTCCCGAAAGGTTACTCACTATTTTCAAAGGTATCCAGTATTCTAACGTTTTTTTTTCAACTAGTGCTTATTTCGTGAATGGTAACACTTAGCTCATGTCTGATTTGACAGATAATTAGCTTTATCCTTCCGCTGAACGAATATGGTTGTGTATACGCTTGAACAACGCTGGGAAATATGGGGAAAATGGGCCTGCGATCGACTTACAGAAGATGCCGATTTTGCCAAAAAAATCATATTTTCAGATGAAGCTCATTTTGATCTTGGCGGGTATGTAAACAAGCAAAATTGTCGCATTTGGGGCACAGAAAACCCGCACGCATACATTGAAAAGCCAAAGCACCCAAAACGAGTCACTTTTTGGTGCGGATTTTGGTCCAGAGGTATAATTGGGCAATTTTTCTTCGAAAATGAGCAAGGAATGGCCGTTCCAGTCAACGGCGATCATTATCGGGCCATGTTGAACGAATTTTTGTTCACAAAAATTGAAGAGGAGGATATTGGCAACATTTGGTTTCAACAGGACGGCGCTACGTGCCACACAGCCGAAGCTATACTCGATGTTTTGCGCCCTGTTTTTGAAGATGGCATTATCAGCCGCAGAGCTGATGTCGTTTGGCCACCTCGGAGCTGCGATTTGACACCGTTGGACTATTATTTGTGGGGTGCCCTCAAAGATAGGTGTTACGCCGACAAGCCAGGGTTAATTGACGCTTTAAATGACAATTTTCGTGAAGCCATTGGTGAAATACAGCTGCACACAATTGCTAATGTGCTTAAAAATTGGACCAATCGTGTGGGCTACTGCATGGCCAGCCGAGGCAGCCATTTGAATTGAATTATTTGCCATTATTAACCGGAAGGATTGTACTTTCAAATAAAAAAAGAAATTTGAGAAAATATTCAGTAATTTTTTTTATAGCATTTTCAAAAAATATAAGTTATTTGGCAGACCCTTTACAAGTTTCTACTCTTTTCTGAAAGACAAAACTTTCAATAACATTTTAAATATAAAATAATGATCAATTGGAACTGCAGCCTATATTCAGCACTCTCTGAAAAGGTGATATCTTTTACATTCGATATTTGGCAGATATTTCGCTCGATGTTTTTTTCCATATTTTCTTTTATTTTATGTTGAATGTTAAATATTAAATGTTTTTATTTACACGCAAAAAAATAGGCTGCGCGTAAATGAGCTATGCAAAGAGATTAATACACAAAAAAAATTTAACTATAATTTGCGATTAAAAATCTCTATTGTTTTACTTTTGCCAAAACACTTAATTGGATTTTTATTGTGTATTGTATATTTGTTGTATTCGGATATTTCCGAACACAGTTTTATAGAAGACTTTATCTTTCCACCGGTACTCGTATATATATGTCTATGCAAAGTCAATCGAAAAATTTGAAATTTTAAACTTTGTTAGAGAATGTCTTAATAACGGTAAAAAAGTTTCCGTAAGACTTAGCGTATTTTCGGTGTGTCTTGCATAGTGGATTCTCAAAGGTAAAAAATTTTTGTAACTGGGTTAATTCCAAACACAATGCTTTTTTTTCGTCTCAAGCTTTTTATTTCTTTCATGTAAAAGAAAATAAAAAAACAAAAACGGCAAGTAAGCTCTAAAATAATTAGCAACAAACAAAAGTAGTTGTTATTATTGTAAAACTTTCTGGTAAATTGTGCAAATGGTGCTTTAACTGTATATCATGCCTATTACATACAAATATACCTGTCTCCACACATGTTATTCATTAAGCAACATGGAAAAAGAGTTGAAAACAATAGAACAATAATAAAAAATATAACTGTTTTTCAATGATTGTATTTATTTTTATTGCTTTTTCCTGGTTTTACCTGAAAAATGTTATCAATGTCATTTTGACGTTCTAATTTTACTTTGTCTCTGCGTTTTTTCCGTAATGTCACATTTTTTTTAATTCAGTCATAATCATTACTTGAGCTGTTTCGTTTGCTTTATGTGCATCGCTATTAAAAAGTGCAAGAAGTGATAAATTGATTAAGATAAAAAATAAAATAATAAAATCAATTATTTGGTGTTTTCAAGTGAATTTGTAATCACACGATGGTAAGTACAGCTAAAAATTTCCGTACTGTCACACAGTTATTTAATAAAAAATCGTAAAAAATAAAATAAATAAAAATGTATATTAATATATTACGAAGTTTTGATCACTTTTTCATGTTTTTTTTTCCGTGAAATAACTTTTTAGAAGAAAAAACCAAAAAAAATATCACAAATTTCTTTACTGTCACTTTTAAGTAAAAAGGTTTTTTTGTATTTTAAAAGCTTATTCTCGAAAATTCCGATTGATTTCAATACTGTAGTTCTTTTGATGTAAAGATAATTTGTTATATTACTTTGAATGACTATTGAATGACTATATGAAATATTCACAGATTCCGATGAATAGATTTGTTCATGAATTTTTTGTTAATATAATTGGATTACTTGTATTTTTTGTTTCGTTTTTATATAAAAGAGAAAAAACAAACAGTAACCAAAAACAAAATAATGAATAAATGTTTAAGTTTTCGTTACACTTGAAATTTAAATTGGATTTTCTTTACTGTCACAAAAAATTCCGTACTGTCACTTTTTATTTTTTCAAGTTTCCAGCAAAATACAACAATTTCTTCCAAATTGTTTGAAGCAAATTTGTTACTTTAAATGTAAGCTGCACAAAAACAAATTTTTGTAAAAAAATTACTTTTTTTTAATTCTTGAATTATAAAAGGAAAAAAAAATAATTGGAATCTCTTCGAAAAATAACTTTTTGCTATTACTAACCCGTTTTTTTTAAGAAAAACATCCAAAGCTGGTTTATAATAAGTGAACGAATGCGATAGTAGGCTTTGTTCTAACATTTTTGCATTAATTTCTTAGTTTTGTAAATTTTTGTAAAAAGTGACATTCCGGAAAATATTTCACCAAAATGCAATAAAAAAGCAAAACAAATTTTTTTAAAGAAACTAAAAGTAATTTCGCAATCTGCACAAATCTTAATGCAAGTAAACAATTTCAGAGAATTAATTCCTCAACCTTAAAAAAAAAAAAAAAATGCTCATGTACACTACTTTTGGAATTAACCCAACTGTAAAAGTACCAAGTTTTCAAACCAAAGTGATAAACTTTGACACCCTGTACTGCCAAGTGTGTCACAACATGGTCCATTTTTAATAAACCATGTTTACCTGACGAGCGTTCTTCTCAGGCCCAGAACCTGATATTATGAACAAACTTTCCATCTTCGTATGGATTTCAAGATTTTAGAACTCAAACTATTTATTTATTTACTCAGCTAAAAATATATAATTTTTAGTTAAAAACTAAATAAAGTACATAATGATAGTTAAATAATTAATTTGAAAGAACAGAAACAGCACTCTGGAACGAGATTAACTATTAATAACAACTAGTAATAAATTCATGCAGGAGATAATAGATTGAAGAGGAACCTTGATTATATTGGACGATATTAACAGACTTATTATACATAAAGACTAATTAGGAAGATAGGAATTAAATGAACGCAATACGATTGATGTAACAGGAACAAATGAAGTTGCAACAGGTGCCACCAGGATAGATAAAGCAGCAAATGATGAAGTGTGTGGAGCAGGAATAAATTAATTAAGAGCATGTGCCAGGATTTCTGAGAGATTGGAAAAATCAAAAACATATGATACTACACTGAAAGAAAAACGCTTCGTCGGATGGATCACACGCCTTCGTTAATGTTTTTACGTTGCTATAGTGAGAAATGTCGTATATCCGACAATTTGGTAGTCACTGCAACGACAAATTTCATACATCATTTCTTTGAAAGTTTTTCATTTCGTTACTGCAACAACTTACTTTTCGTCCCTGCAACAATTTTATTTAAATTGAATTTTGTAGAAAAATGGGTTCAAAATTTAAAATAAAACAGTAAAGGCATGATATTTAAAATACTGCTAATTGGTTTATCTCTTACTTTTTATAGTTTATTTTTATTATTTATTTATTTTAGGGGTTTATCAACATTTACAGTTGATGAAACAATTTCGTCATTGCAACGGAACTAATTTTTATGAAGATAAAGATAAAGATAAAGATAAAGAGAGAAAAGCAGAAATGAGCGAGCGTAAAAAGAGGCCAGCAAGAAAAAATGATGAGCGTGAGTGGTGGGTCACGTACACATCTTAAATCAGTTCCTGTGCAACAGCCGAAAGTGGTAGACACATTTCTCCGCCGGAATAATTTAAATAAATTTTTTAAAAAACACTATTTGGTTATGCTTAGTATATCTTTTATTGTGAAATATAACTTGTGTGAATTTATTTGTTTGCTGTAATCGTTTGTGTAAATTGAACATCTAGAAATTAAATTGATAAATAACCAGAATGCAAGGAGCAATATGACAGCAAAGACTGTGACGCATCGATAGCAGAAAAACTACCACGAAATATGTATCTGAACATTTGGGTGTGTGGATGCGCAAGACGGTACAAATCGCAATAAAATGTTCGTGATTTTGTGTTGTAATCATAATTCGGTACCGCTTGTTTCGATGTATTCGTATTTGGATTTGAAGTCAATGAAAATGAAGAAGCCAAAGTGACAAAGTGTTTCAAGTAAGACGAACATAAAAAATATCAACTTAACGTAGAATGAAATTGAGGCCGATTGGAATTTTAAGAAACTTCGTTAAAATAAATAAAAGAGAAGTTGAAGAGAATGCTTACAGAGCGAACACTGGCTTAATGATGGGGAGATTTGGCGCTACAATTGAATGACAAAATCCTGATCCATGATTTATGAAAAAAAGTTGCGGTTCTATGTAAAAGGAGTAGCGCATATGGGAGTAGAGCTTATGTTCATGGTAAGTACAGTCATTGATATATAAATATCTTAATTATAATCTTAGCAATAAATTTCTCATATTTATTTTTAATTGCAGGACCTGAATTAGACGGCCACAATAACATTCAACCCGTCGGCTACCATGATCTTCTCCAGACGAGAGTTTCAACATGGAATAGATTTAATATATTTATATATTTGTAATACTAACACTGTAATAATGTACAATTGTCAATAAATAATTTCAAACACACTTCATAACATTCATTGCAGCACTGAAACTAAATCATTGTAGTAATGAAACAAAGTCGTTGCAACTATGAAACAAATTCATTGCAGCAATGAAGCAAATTCATTGCTGTAGTGAAACAAATTCATTGCAGCAATGAAATAAATTCATCGCATGAACGATACGTATTCGTTGCAACAATAAAACAAATTCATTGCAGCAATGAAACCAATTCGTTGCAATAACGAAGCAAATTCTTTGCAGCAACAACCATACTTTCATCACAGCAACGAACAATTTGCAGTTGATGACACATTTTCATAGCGGGAATGAAAGTGTACGTTAGCTCACTTTCGATGACAAAAGTTGTTTGGGTGATGAACATTTTCATCCCTGTGACGATACTTTTACGTACAGTGTAGTAATTACAAAATGGCCCATAAAGCAATACACAAACCAGGTAGATTGTTTGGTAACACCAAAGTTAGAATAGACAATTTTGACATCGTATCTAATATAGTATACAAAATGCCTTGCGGAAAAAGTTGCAATATGGTATGTGTAGGTATAACTAAAAATAAACTTAAGACTAGAATTGCTGGACACAAATTAGATAAAAAATATACACACATCTCAAAACAAACAACCACATTATCATCACACTGTGCAAACTTAAATCAGTTCCCAAACTTTCAAGACCCTTTAGTTTTGAATGGGGAAAATAATTACAAACGTCGACTTATGTTAGAAATGATACAGATAATAAGGCCTCCAATAGCGAAGAGAATAAACTTTAAAGCAGATACGGATAATGTAGCATAAAATTATATACATTTAATTAGTAAAATGTTGAACATTTCATCGAAAACTATTTACTGCATCATGGAATTTGACATTTGGTAATATTTTGAATTTATCAGGATGTATGTTTTTGAATTTACTATTATGTAAATACTTTTTTCAATTAAATTATTTTCCTGGCTGTAACCTAGAGAAACTATTGCTACAAAAATTGTTTCTGGCTGTAACTTAAAACATTTTTCATATGACAAAGACAATTTTTTTCAATAGTTTAATTTTTTCACTTTGTTATTGTTGTTTTTTCAAACAGCATAAGAAAAGTTGTTTGTGCACTATAGGGCCATAAATTTTTCGGAGTATTTGTCTCTCGACGACTCCTACAGATGTTTCGTCTGCTTGCGATAAGACCCAGGATTCTGCAACATAAAGCAAGAAAGGTTGTAGAGAGATCGCACGATAGGGTGTCGCCTTGCTGATGCCTCGCTTGGTTTCGAAAGATTCGGCAAGATCCTTCACAACTTTCACTGCGGATTTGGTGTTCGTCAAGGATATCCTGTAAAGGCGTATGAGTTTCCAGGAATACCAAGCTCAGACATTGCTGCGTAGAGTTTCTCCGCATCGGGCTGTCGACGGTCTTATAATCGACATATAGATGATAGGTGTCGATTTGTTTTTCGTGGGTCTTCTAAAGTATTTGTCTAAGCGTGAAAATCTTGTCAATTGTCAATTTTCCAGGACTAAATCCACACTGGTATGGTCCAATCAGGTCAGCGATAATTGGATTTAGTCTTTGGCACATAATGCTTGATGGAACCTTATATGCTATGGATAAAAGACTTATTCCACGGCAGTTGGCACAGAGACTAGGGTCGGTCGTCTTTTTTAAATATGGAACATAGTACACTGAGACTCCAATCGCCGGGCATGCATTCATCTAACAAAATTTTGCTAATGAGCTGATGCATGCGCCTTATCAGCTCATAGCCGCCAGCCTTAAAAAGCTCCGTCGATAATCTATCGGCTCCTTCGGCTTTGTTGTTCTGAAGCAGGTTAATAGCTGTTCTGACCTCGTCGTTGAATATCTCAGGTACCAGTATCGCATAGAAATGATCTCTGCACATCACTGCGATGAGATTACCGTCCTTATCTTTACAGAATGGGGCCCTGAACCATGTCGAATAGTTCCGTTTTTGACTTTTTGGTAGAATTTTCGGGCTTCGTTCTTCCTTCTGTATGTCTCAATTTTCTCCACTGACGTTTCTTACTCCTAAAGAGACGGATTACCTCTTTTCTTTTCTCCCTATGCCGCTCAGCCGCAGCTCGTGTTGCAATTGACTGAAGCATTGCCACGCGTGCAGCGTTCTTTCCATCATTTTGTTGCGAAGTGGGTTTTCAAAACCAAGTACGGTTCTTGCGGCAGTTTTTAAAGAGTCGGAATTGGGTTTCCACTGCGTTTCAGGATCATCATTGCGAGGGGGTGGGGTAATTGTAAATTTTCGATGTCTAGCTTTCTCTGCGTCTCGTTTCGTACGATTTTCCTTCTCCTGGAACTTGTGTAACCTTTGCTGCTACCAGGTAGTGATCAGAATCGATGTTAGCTCCTCTGATCACTCGTACGTCCATTACACTTGATGAGTGCCTTTCTTCAATTACGACATGATCAATTTCGTTCTTCGTTTTTTGTTCAGGGAATACCCAAGTAGCCTAGTGGATGTCTTTATGCTGGAATCTTGTACCAAGGCCAGTGATGTATTGGAGAATAAAATTATTAAGAAAGCGACCAAACGCTCGAACATTTTAATTTTGAATATAATACGAAAGTTCGGCTAAATCTTCACTTTTTTCAATCTAAGCTGATCACGCCGAAAAACAAGCGATGGGGAAGGACAATGGAATACAACAAATTCGACAAGAATAACCGGGCTAGGAGATGCGTGAATAGATTTAAAACGACGAGGGATACGATCATTAGGATAAAGCAACGATCACATTTCTTATCCGCTGTCGAAAATCAGGAATTCCGAAATTTATGGCAAATTCCATAAAGAATGTTTTGAATATGTTTGGTGCAAATGGATTCCCAAAATTTCGGCAAATTGTCTCCGGATATACACAAGATTTGCTCAACAAAATTCTTAACCATAAGGGAAAAACATCAATTGCTTATACAAGTTGAAGATGAATTTGAGAGATCAACATTTGACAGGAGAGGACATGAGGAAGTTTTTAGAATATGAGACTAGATGAGGCCTTCCGTTCGGAGGGTGGACCTCAAATTCATCAGATGCCACATACTACATTCTAAAGAACAGTAATCCCAAACTTCCAGACAGTACCTGTAGAGATGCAGGTTCATTATGAAAAACCACTCATTATCTATTCAAAAGCTATTCGGTAATGTGCTTTGGATTGTGTTTTTGACACATAACCACAAAGTAGATAGGGACTACGAGCCTGATAACATCGGGCTTGAATGAGACGGTACCACAAGCGGAAACAGAAATGTTCACAAGATGGAGTTTTGTATAAGCGCCTAGCTGCTCCGGTACAATGTTATACTTTATCTGAAACCGAACTTGATAAGCCAATGAATGCGATTAAACATGTATTGTTATGACGACACATATGATGTGATAACAGTGGAGAGAACAAATAATGTTGAGGTTTCTTCATATCAATCTCCTTCATAGTAAATATGCACCTGCCACTTGGTTTTGTAAAGGCGAGGTTGAGGTGGTTATAATCAAGGTTTCGAAAAGATCTAACAGCGGCTGTATAATTACAAAATCTTGAAACCTATATTGAAAGTTATTGAAAACTGTTTCAAATATTTCTGCATATTCATATCTTTTGTCGTTTTCTGGCTTTCTGTAAACAAGTGAAGTTTTTGGAAAATTTTAAAAATCACCAGATTGGGTTTAAGAAATAAGTCGAAGAAGTTTTGTTTGAAAATTAAAAATGATTTTGGACAAATCGCATATATTGCGTTCCTTTCCTTGCAATTCTAAATTAAGTTAATTAAATAATACTTGTTGTATCTGCCAAAAAAGTTAAGTATAAAATAAAACTATTGCGTTTTAAACACTCTACTAAACCTTTTTTTATTTTCTCAATTTCTAGAAACTGAAGTACTTCTTCCCTTAAATTATTCAATCTATTCAGACAATCATCGCGACTTAGCCACCGAACTTCTGTAAACATTTGAAGGTTTATTTTTGAAAAGATTAAAAATTTTCGGTGGGTAAGCGCTTGATGTCCGCCTCGAACTTTATTTATTATATCCTCTGCTGTCTTCATAGCTGGGTAATCATTTATGAATTTCGATGCTATAGCGGTCTGATGAATTTTGAAGTGAAATTTATGAACTGCAAATTCGTGTGTTTTTTATTGGCTTATTAAACCTTTATATTTGCCCAACATTACATTGGACTCCATCTGTCCATCTGTCTACAACAGAAAAAGCTTTTCTTTGAGAACATCATATAACAACTTACCACTTACATTATCATAAAACGTTTCTAAAGTAAACATTGTTTTGTATTTTGTATTATAATTAAGTCCTTGCCAAATTCTGTTCAACAATTGCTTTATAAAAACACCATCACACAGTGGTCTATCTTTTCTGACAATTTCCAAGCTTACTGAATTTGAAATCTCCTTTTTTAATTTGGGAACTGATTTTGGTTCAAACATTTCATTACCAATAACCAACCTTTCAATTTCTCAAAAAAAAACAAATATTGTTATTTCTATAAAACAGGTCTTGTCTTTCCTTGTTATTTAAATTACTTGTATAACTATGAAAACGATCGCAGTGTCTTTTAATAACATATTCCGTACCTTCCTTCAATGTTGTATAACTTAGAAGGCAGTGAATGTTACTAAAAGCATTTTTAACCATACAATATTGTTGATTGTCATCATTAAGTTTGTTTTGTTACACTGAAAAAAATATCGTGGCATCCGCTGGACATATATGTACACTTGACGAAGTCTCATCGACGACTAAATGAAAGAGCATAAGAATATGTGTGAGGTAGTGAAATTCACAATTGTGCAATTAAATAATGGATGTCCATGTTTTACACTCACTGATGGAACCTACAGTTTTAAACCGGTTCCAATCGGCATTTTGAGAAGCTTTTACATGGCTAAATGGTCAGAGCAGGGATCGAACCCACGTTCTAATGCACAAGAGTCGCGCACACTACCACCATATTTTCGTTAAAATATATAATTTCACTAGCCAACAGTCGTTTTGTTATTTGGTTCTAGCATAGTTTTTCTCATTGATTTTGACCTACTGAATACGAAAATGAGTTTTAAAAATTTTTCTGTTGATTGGTTTTCGAGATACAAATTTTTGAAATTTTTTTTTTAAATTTTTGGAGGTACACTTACAATTTTGAGCATATCTTTCGTCTTCTTTGACGTATTTGATCCTACTACTACTCAAATTAAAGCAAATTGAGCCGTCTACAACTCATTCTCAGAAAATTTTCAAATCGGGTGAGTAGTTTTGATGTTGGCGGCTTAAAAAGGTAAAAAAACTGCGTTTTTTTAGTAAAAATGTGGCAGAAAAATTCATATAAAAATTCATATAAAATATAAAACGCGATGCTAACAGCGATTTTGGTTTTTTTACGTATAGCTGGCATTTTTTCAAAGAAAATAAGCACTTACTTAACAAAATCTGACAACAAATGGCGGACTTATAATTTTTTTTGTAAAACACCGAAATTCCGCTATTTCACGATATTTTGATTTTCATTATTTGCACAGCTTACCTACCCAACGCAAACGAATAAATACATTTGAACTTAATTTAAAATAAACAAATTAGTCTTAGTATATTATTTTTTAATTTATTTAGAGCACTACATACTCAATGTATGGCACAATTAGAAATGGATGTGCCAGGTTAGCTAAACTAACGAAATTAACCAAATCAACGCCCATAAAAAATGAGTAGAAACAAAGATATAACTGTACATTTTATGCCATGTGGAAAAACAGCTGACTTCTTCTTTGTTTTTTGTATTCGCTGCAATTGGTCTCACGTATTAGGGTCCAAATGTAGTCACCCATCATAGCCGTGTCATAGATGCCCTGATAGCGTCGTTCCATAGCCTTCAATTCCTGATGAAAGCGCTCGCCGTGTTCGTCGCCCACGTCTCCTAAATTCTCAGGGAAAAAATCCAAATGAGAATTCAGAAAGTGTATTTCGATGGGTGATAACAGCTTCGGGAATGTTTCATCTTTCAACATTTTTTTTATATCGGGTCCTGCGAAGACTCCTTCTTTAATTTTTGCCAGCGAAAGGTAAGGGAAAATTGACCGTAAATAGGAAAAAGCTTCACCTTCTTTGTCCAATTTTTTGGCAAAATTTTTTATCAAACCCAATTTTATGTGCAGCGGCGGAAGTATTATATTTTCACGGTTCTCTATTAGTGGTTTGCGCTGAACATATTTGCTATACTCTATGCATTTCAGCAAAATGTTCATAGTTTCATAGTTCTCCTTTGAATGAACCGCATGAGCAATAGGAAGAGATGGCTTTTCATTCCCATTATGTAAGAGAACTGCCTTCAAGCTCTCTTTGTTGCTGTCAATAAACAACCTCCATTCATTGGGGTTGTGAATTTGGTGAAGCTCTTGGAACAAGCCGGAAATGTCGCTGCAAAAACATATTTGGTCTTTCTTTGTATAAAATTTTGCATACTGCTGGTGACGCTTCCTGTACGCTGTTACTTTCACTTCTGAATCCGCAAATCCACACTGTACCATCCGAGACGCAAAAAGTTCGGATTTCTCCTTAGTGAGACCAAAATCGCGCACCCAATCGTTTAGTTCAGCCTGTGACAGTAATTTTCGCTTTCTGCACGCCCCAAATTCGCTTGCACTTGACTCGGACTCTTGATCTGACGATTCTGCTTTTTGAAGAGATGCACCAGGGCACACTGGATATGGTACATCATTCGAATGTGGTACTGGAAGTGCAAACGATCCCACTTGAGCGTAGTTCCATTTTAAAAATCTCCCTACCCCACTGTTTGTGGTGAGGCAAAAATAACAGTCTGTGGAATGGCATAGCGGCTTTTTCCACATCATTGGTGTATCGAATTTACTATATTTGCTTTGCTTAATGTGTTTAAATAAAAATTCTTACCTTCCGCCAGCTGCCCAGTTGGTTAGGATTATATAGCAAAGATCACATAGCGACTTAGGTGTCCATGATTCTGTGATATTTGGTGAAATACCAAAATAATTCAAATAGTGCAATTGCACTGCTGGAGTAAACGTGTGTGCGTGATTATTCTTTATAAACTCGCCACAAACATTGCAGAAATTGTCTGGATTGTTCAAACTCTCGAACACACGTAGTCTTTTACTCATTGTCTTACTTGTTGGGTAGGTATTATATGCACTTAAATTCAATTTGTTTCACTTTTTACTCGTACTACTCGCGTTCGTAGACACTTGTTGAATGACAAAAAACGATAAATGAACACCTATAAATACTATACCTGGCTATATAGCTGATTCAGCAAGTGTGCGTTTCAAATTGTGGAAAAGTTTCCAAATAATGACCACTCACAAATGTGGGGGGAATTTCTGTAAAAAAATCCGATACAGGTAGCCATCGGGAAAACACACATCAATAAAAAAGTGTAATTCCCTTTAATTGACTGTGAACGGAGTAGCAGTCATAAAGGAACACGAAGAGCGTCCACGCACATTCAGAAGCGTATATTACTCTGCAACCACAATCATAAAAATTAAATAACTATTTGTGTATTACTTATTTTTTTTAATTCTGAGAATCATAAAAATTACGTAAACGTTTTTTCCAAACAATTTTGTACATTTAAAGTGGGTTTGCCAAAATTCGTATCGTAAAATGCACCTGTGTTTCTATGTTCTGCATTTTCATTATACCATTTTCTTAAAAACATCGACGAAACGTCCCTACGGTATTGTAAATAGGTTTTTTACAATTATGAAATATTTCAAGTGCTGTGACATTTGAAAAAAATTTCCAAAAAAAAAAATTGCTGATTTCACAAAATTTTTGAAATTTCACGTCCCTTGCCAGAACAGAAGACATTAACCCAGGGTGGTGAAATTTTGAACAGAAGTAACTTATGTATAGGAGCAACTGTTCCGTTCTATTCCAAAAGGATTATAAAAAACTTGCTTTTTCGATCCCTCCTAGTAGGTTAGCTGTGCAAATAATGAAAATCAAAATATCGTGAAATAGCGGAATTTCGGTGTTTTACCAAAAAAATTATAAGTCCGCCATTTGTTGTCAGATTTTGTTAAGTAAGTGCTTATTTTCTTTGGAAAAATGCCAGCTATACGTAAAAAAACCAAAATCGCTGTTAGCATCGCGTTTTATATTTTATATGAATTTTTATATGAATTTTTCTGCCACATTTTTACTAAAAAAACCCAGTTTTTTAACCTTTTTAAGCCGCCAACATCAAAACTACTCACCCGATTTGAAAATTTTCTGAGAATGAGTTGTAGACGGCTCAATTTGCTTTAATTTGAGTAGTAGTAGGATCAAATACGTCAAAGAAGACGAAAGATATGCTCAAAATTGTAAGTGTACCTCCAAAAATTTAAAAAAAAAATTTCAAAAATTTGTATCTTGAAAACCAATCAACAGAAAAATTTTTAAAACTCATTTTCGTGTTTAGTAGGTCAAAATCAATAAGAAAAAGTATGCTAGAAACAAATAACAGAGAAAATTTTGTTATTTGTGACCTAGTGTTTTTTAAATCGTGAAAAATAGAAACCGGTGGGAAGTGCTAAATTTTACCGCTTTACAATAAGTCTTATGTTTACTATCAAATCGCGTTGCTTACTTTCCGGCCTCAGGTATTTATACCAGCTGTGCTTCTCGCTGCAAGGGGCTCTACTAGCTTCTAGATTGTTCTTCCCGATTCCAGAACCGGTAGTACAACAGTTTTTAAAAACAACGTACTTACAGCCGACTCGTCAACTGGATTGTTGTATGGGTATAACTTCAGGCGCAGCATTAATCGCCCTGTTATCTACATGATGTTAGTCTGGTCATTACGAGTAAGTAAAAGCTTTTACTTAATCGTAACACTGCCCACCACTTAAGCCTGTTTGCCCCGAGCAGGCACAACTCCTCATTTTCAGTACAGGGCTTGTCTTTCCAAATGCACGACTTTCATTTTTGCTATTGGACCTTTGCTACTCTGGACTCTATAAATTACGTTATTTATTCGTTTGACAACCTTGTAAGGGCCTTCCCAGTGAGTCTGTAGTGTTGAAGATAAACCTCACTAGCTGACCTTCATAAAATCCTTCGCAATTTGACGCTTGGTCTTAAATAGCTTTCATCTTATTACTGTCCATCTTCATTCTGCTCTGAACAAACCCATGAAGGTCGCTAAACTCTCCTGAAATACCATCATTCTCCCCTCTGTCGGATGTTATGCAAATTTCTAGGGAGCTTTAACTCGGTCCCAAAGACGACACTATCTAGTGTTCGGGCAGTAGTGTCCTGGTTGACCGACCGGTATGCGAGATGGAATTTTGGTATACGCTCATCCCAGTCTTTTCCATCCATACTGACGACCTTTCTCAAATATTCGTCAAGAACCTGATTAAATTTCTTTACCGTGCCCTCAGTCCGAGTGCGCAATGATGTTGTCCTCATACCAGGAATTCCAATCCTATCGTATATTCCTTCAAGATGGCAGATTCAAAATTCCTACACTGCTCCGAATGCAGTTCTACCGGGACACCAAAACGACTTATCCAGTTGTTCACGATCGCTTTGCTTATTGTTTTCGCTCCTTTATTCGGAATAGCGTACACCTCGGGCCATTTTTCTGAAGTAGTCCATAACGACTAGGGCATTTTGGTTCCCAGAGCTACTTATTGGAAATGGACCAGCCACACGCATGGATATTCGCTCGAAGGAAGCACTTGGGCTCTCCTGATATCTCTGTCCACAACTCCTCCGCCTTGGTCCTTTAGTTGTCAAGCACTGAGTGCAGCCTGCAATTCACTCGGATGCAGCTTTTTGACTACCAACCCAATAGAAAATTTAGCTTTTTATGAGGTAAACACCGCATATCTTTAATGCCCCTAACAAATGCCTCTATCTTAAATTGCTCTAAGAAAGTTTGGGGTTCTCCAGAATATGCCATCAACACCAAGCGTTCCACATCCGTTGCGAAATCTTGTAGCGTTTCATTATTCTTTGGCACTCACCCTCTTAATTCCATTTGATATAAATCCTTCTTATGGTCGCCACCATACTTGCGTTGTCGCGCAGCTAATATTTCCTCGTAGTTGTTTCTGGCACCGATGGGAATTCTCTGAAGAACTTCTGCTGCGTTGCCTTTCAGTGCCAAAATCAGCTCTATGGATTTATTGTTGCTGTTCCACAAATTCTTAATTGCGACCATTTCGAATTGGAATTTAAAAACGTCGAATGGTGTAGAGCCGTCGAAACTGGGAAATTTCAACCTACCAGAGCCTTCAGAAATTACTCGCACTGGACCCTCTTGCAATTGAAGTGCATTAATTTTCTTTTGCAACTTCCTCGAACTTATGTTCCACTCCTTCAATCTTCTGTCCCATTTCCTCGAACTTTTGTTCAACCTTTTCGAATTGATCGTTCACTTGAATTTCAATATTGCTCACAACTTCCGACGTTTCTTGCTGTTTCTCATTTGTGGCATGTGATGTTTCCTGAATAATTCTGGAATTCTTGCTTAATTTATCGTCCATAATTCTAGAATTTTCACCAAAATTCTCATTCCTTTTTCTAGAACTGTCGCAAAATTTCTTTTCAAATATTTCGTTCATAATTTTAGAATTGTCGTCCAGTTTCGCATTAATAATTCTGGAATTTTCGTTGAATTTATTTCCTAGTTTGTCGACCATTATTCTAGAATTTTCGTACAATTTGGTGAACTTTTCCATCACGGCAGTAAACATTGTAGAAACATCTACATTACCAGTTGCTTCCTTTGCAGATACTTCCATTTCTTCTTTGCACTCAAACTGGTATGTGTCTATATCAATGTTTCGTCGCTTGAATTCTTCTATTAATAACAATTTTTCAAAATAACGTACTTACAGCCGACTCGTCAACTGGTTTGTTGTATGGGTACACTTTCAGGCGCAGCATTAATCGCACTGTTATCTACATGATGTCTGGTCATTACGAGTAAGTAAAAGCTTTTACTTCATCGTAATAATATCTTACGAGGAAAATGATGCATGGACCATGAAAATCGATACATTCTTTTCGCGTTAATTCAAAATTAAGTGAGGGTATGTATGTGATTTCAACAAGAATTGTAATTTTATTTTAGGTTTTCCTAATAATGAGTATGAATGTTTTTAATTGAATTGTAAAAAATTTCCCGGGTGTTAAATACAAAATGATCCAATTGTTCGGATAAAATTCGGTCTTAAAATTGAAAAATTAAGTAATAAACAGTAGAATATTTGTGATTGATATCCCATTAAATTCCAACAAAAGGGGTGAAACACAAATTATTGTACTATATCAGGAAACTGAAGCAGAAAGACATAACTACCACACTTGACAATGAGACTAAAAATCCCTTTTGTTGAAAATTGTACGTAAAGTTTTTCCCTGGTACGTTCGGAAGTGTTCGAAACCTAATTCGGCAAAACATCGGGGGTGGCTGTGTCAATGATTGCCCGTCAAAGAGCAATGGGAAAACATTGAAGACAAACCATACAGTCCTAGCATAGGAGTTGATGGAGTCGCAGCCAAAATACCGGTTCATGTCCAAATTGAGATCAAGTAGTTTTGTGTGTACCAATTGAACGAAAAAACCCAGAGACGACTACAAGGAATTGCTTGAAATCGTTTGATTGTATCTTGGCGATAAAATTCCCAATCATCATTTCAGCTCACCAGGGCCCATCAGTCACTCTCGATGGATGACGAAAGGCATGTACTGCCCAAAAATGTTTTTGTTCCGAAAACATCTCGATTTGAACAAAAAAGGATTGAATGGACATCGCGATGTTACCATTTTCATCGTAACACTTTACCTGAAATCTTGGTTTAGCAACACCAGAGCAACCGAATATCCAAATAATGATTTGAATTTTTTGAAAGCGATTTCTGGTTATTATTCAATAGTTACGCTTGTGTCGCAACGATTGGCCAAGAGATTCTGTGGCCATCTCTGGTATCCTATTGGTGAAGCTGTTTCTCTTGCATTATTTTATCTTATCTTGCATTATTTTATACCTTGTGACAATAAACGTTGTGATATAAATTGGCGAATGCAATTCGTGTATTTAGAGAAGAGAAAGAGGAATACGAGGAGGAATTATCTAACGATGAGATGGACGAATCGTCCGCCGAAGACAGCAAGAAAGAAGACGGCATCATGGATGATATCGGGGACAAAGTAGCAACCAACATCGACCTCGTCCAGGACAGGTTTTTTAATTACAATGGCAACGAAACAAGTGAATCAATAACTCATGAAGGACGAATTGAGCCTGAGTCAGCAACATTTTTTGCACACGTCGGATTGTCAACGCATTTCATTGTACGCATTTTCATTCATCAACGCATTTCATTGTAAAGGGCGTAAAATTAATAGAGATCTATATCAACGTGATGTGCCGGAACGAGGAGGAGCAAATATTTGTGCTTCAGATCATCGCCGAAAATCGGAAGAAATATCCATCGCATGATAAATATAAATTAATTTGAATCACATGTTCGCACAATAAACGTTTCCGAAAACGAAAATTTGTTATAGTCAATATAAGCGAAAAGTTTTAACGAAAATATTATTTGGTGGAGAATATTTTTATGAGTTGGTGCTTTTTTAAGTGCATTTTGTATTGGACCCTCCTTATGAGTTAGAAATACACCAACATCCATAACACGAATTACCATTATCCAAAAAAAAACCTCGACTTACGGAGACTTCGAGTTATATATTTAAAATTTTTAATGGAGACAAACTCATCACTTCTGGAAGGCCGATGAATAGTTCCTTCCACCGAACCCTCGCCATCTCTCTCCGTTCTGCTTAGGATTGGATCCTCTGATTTAGGGCTGTAATGCAAAGCCTATTATCTCCTTCAACATAATCCTGAAGAGTAGCATTGCAAGGTATTTTGTTCACTTTCAACCGTGCTTCGTAATCAGCTTCAATTAGTTTTCGATTTTCGTCAATATTACCCAAAAAATTAGAGGTATGTCATCTTCTCCTTCCTATTCAGAATATTGAACAAATCCAGCATTTTCAGCAATTCGTTATGGTTTGATTACTGACGTGACGGTAATATCCATAACTGTTAATTTCCGTATTTTCGTTTGCCTCTATGCGCTTTAGTACTTCTTTTCTTATTCTCCTTCGACAGAAAATATTAATGTGTTGTATTACTCCTGATCAAGCCGTTGCAATTTAAAGGTCATATTCGGTGAAAAAAATTCAATTCAAAGACAATTATCAGTAAACAGCAATCCAATTACAGCACCGATTCTTCAAAAATTGTCCTATCATCCAGGTCTTGGAGTTTGCTTTATACTCTACGGCTAACCAGTAAACACCATGAAAGCGCCATTATTTCGAGTTATACAATTCATATGTATGTATGTATGTTGTTTCGCTCGAGTCATGGAGAACTTCGAGAATGGAAGTTCGAGTTACGGAACGAGTTACTCTCTTAATGCTACTTCCAACCGATTTAGTTCGGGTTATGGAAGCTCGACTGTATAGCGTAAGTTTTTGTTCGAAAAAAAAGTTGGGAGAAAGAAGCGCCATCAGTGCTTCTTTTTGTAACCTACTCTCTGATCCAAGTACTTCGTCGAACATTTATTTTCTTAATTTTTTAATTTTTTTCTTATCGAGTTCACAGACGATAATTAAGCTGATGCAAGTTTCTTTTTCTTTAGAGAACAAATAATTTTTACAACAGAAAATTACATTAGCACAACAGCTGTTTCTCAGAGTTGCCGTATACTATAACAATGGTGTGACTCGAAACTGGGAATTATTGCCACTCAATCATTTTGCGACAATCATATTTATGAAATGTGTGGAAACCATGTGACTGCAGAGAATTTGATTGGGTCAATTTTTTCAGAACTATAAAAATTGTTCAAAATTGGTGTATTGCGTCAATCGTGTGATCCAACCTTTGGTAAGTGAGATAATTGGTCCAAATTCAGCGCTAAACTCTGTTTGAGTAATCTTAATAATCTTAATAATTCTATACTTCTTACTTCCTGGCAAATTTTTATATATATGTATCTCACCCATACGTTACTCGGCCAAAAATGCACACATTTCTCCATTCTAAAGAAGCGCTGAATTGTAGTGTCTATAGTATGGAAAAAATATCTCTTCTGCTTCCAAACTTTAAAGTTTTTTTCTGGGAAACAACCAAATCGTATTGGCTTCTGGATACAGGTATTAAAAAGAGAAGGGACCAAGTATTTATGTGTTTTTTATACGCCTCTTGTGGCACAATTTGTACCGAGACAAGTATACCTCCAGTTCTAAAATCGCTCCTAATTTATTTAAGTTGCCAAAAATATTCCACAAGTTCGTCATTTATTAAAAAAAAAAATTATAACGAATTATAACAAAACATATGTTCTGATGAAATAATTGTAGTATCCACGGCTACTAATAGCAGCAGCTCTGATTACAAATTGATTGTCGATGATAGCCTAAGTAATGATTTGTTTTACAATTATCTCTGTGTAAATTTTACTGATTTATTTTTCCTACATATAATTTCATACGTTAAACTTAAAAAAAATCTGACATGAATTAAAATCGCGTGTATTTGTCCATTAATAATAAATTACATTAAACACAACTTAAGATAATATCGAACAAACATTTTATTGTTATTATACAGATGATATTGTTCTTCAAATACGATATAAAACAGCTATTAAACCGGGTTTATATCGGTCGGTTATTCAAAACCCGGCTTTTCGAAAACTCATATTTACGAATAACTCTAAAACCGGGGTACTGCAATGTCGATTATTTGAAGACTCTACTCTTTATGTAATGCCTACAAAATTAGTTCTGTTGTCGCTATGTTGATTTATCTCGTTTGATGAGTTTCCAATTGAGTGTTTTACGAATTGCACTCTCCACATGTTTCCGCGCCTCATACACATTAAACCTTACCTTGCCATTATTGTTATTCATAGTAAATGCATGCCTAAAATTTCATAGTTCCCCGAAATATGGATAAAAGCAAAAGTCATACCTATTGCGAAACCCAACATACCCAAAGAATTACCAGACGCTGAAAAATCTGTATTTTGTTGTTGCAAATATGAAGTGTGTTTGGAGCTTGTCGCAAATATAATATACTTGTCTTCAAACACATTGTGTTTACTATTCAATATTGCATGTTTGAGACACAATGATTAATATGCTATAATATACATATGTGTTTATGATACAAATCCAGCTGTGTTTGTTGCACTGTCTATGCTCTCTCGATGGCAAGAGATCAAAAGGGGAACAACGAGAGAGTCTATCTTGTAAGTGTGTGTCTGTATTTTTGCATTATTCTCTCAGTCACCGAGCCATAAATATTCCCGAATGTGCGTGTAAATTGCAGATGAAGTGTTTCTTTCTTTGACTGATGTATTGCGTTTTAGTTTCATTTATTCAGGCATCAATGGACAGAGGACATCAAAAGCGCTTGATCGGTGAAAAACGAATAAATGAAGGAATGGTTTCTTATGCTGCTTTGGGTTTCGTGTATGTTCGTCGTTTATATAACGATTTTGAAGAAAGAAACTAGAAGGCGAAACGGCGGTCCATTTGTGAAATAAGTGTAAAAAAAGCACAAGTAATTAATCCGAGCTTGGCTTGTATGAACTTGTTTTGTATATAAATATCGTGTTTGTGTATCAACGCAAAGTAATAACCAACACATAGCTGAAACCTTCTGAAAACAAAAACGTGAGAGACAACAAAGAAAAGAGAAGCCAAAGAGCAGCAGATTCTCATTTCATGAAAATACAAATAATGCATTCAATGCAAATAAATGTAAAAGGACCGTTTTAAATCTATTAATTTTTGGTATTAATTATTTATAAATGTGAATTTATATTTTTAAAATTAATTATAGTAAATAACACATATATATATTGAAGTCGAAGAATAATTCGTTTCTAAATATTAAAATATTTGGGCGAAAATTCGCATATGTTTCCACGTAAGTATATGGATGTTTGGGATGAAGAACGCATATATTTGTCAGTAAACATGATACTGTTTGCAATTAAATACAAGTAAGTTTGGGACTTGCAAACATATGAATATTCGAAGTGTGCTCCAAACATATACATGGTTCCTGCAGAATATGTTTGCCGTTATTTTTCAGCGTGCATAGTCCTACAGACCAAAAAGCTAGTTGCCATCTTTAGGCAAGATCTTATAAAAGGTTATAAATATAAAATAATAAACTTCGCAGAAGGCAACATCATAATAAAACCGGAAAAATTTGGATTTAGTAGTGGTTTTAGCGGTTTAGTTTTAGTGTCCAAACCCTAAACCGAAAACCCGGTGAAATCGGTTAAACCTTCTTCTTGCTCTTAACCGTGTGGCGGTTTTTGAAAAAACTTAATTTTCGAACCTACCGGGAACCGGTTATTTGACATCGGTTAACCAAGTTTTAGCGGGCTTTTCAACAGAGACGCTACAAAAGTAAATCGATAGGGACAGCACACGACGCCATATTTTGTCCCGCTCTTTTGACATTTCTCTTCAGTAAGGTTTGCCATTTCATTGTGGAAAGATATACGAGCCAACAACGAGTCGAAATTATTAAAATTTACTACCGAAATTTGGAGTCAGTGGCCTGAACTTTAAGAGCGCTACGTCCAATTTATGGTCGTCATAATCGTCCTACCAGATCAACAATTGAGCGTCTAGTGGAAAAATTTGAATCCACAGGTACAGTACAAAATGTTTCCGTGCCAGTGAGACAAAGAAGTGCCCATAGTGTCGAGAATATTGCTGCCGCTGAGGCTTCAGTTCAAGAAATGTGATGTGTCTCTCACACGTCGTTCTCAAGCGTTGGGCATCTCGGTGGCGTCGTTGTGACGAATTTTGCGAAAAGATCTTGGGCTACATCCTTACAAGATCAAATTGACGCAAGAACTGAAGCCGCTTGACCACCATAAGCGTCGTATGTTCCTGAATTGGGCTGAGCAGCAACTTGAAAATGATTCGGATTTTCATCGGAAATCATCTTCAGCGATGAGGCTCATTTCTGGCTGAATGGCTTCGTCAATAAGCAAAATATGCGTTATTGGGCAGACAGCAATCCAAACGTAATCCATGAGTCATCATTGCATCCCGAAAAAATTACGGTTTAGTGCGGTTTATGGGCCGGCGGCGTCATTGGGCCTTACTTCTTCCGTGATGATCAAGACCGGCGCATTACTGCGAATGCGAATCGCTACCGTTCAATGATAACCGAATATTTTTGCCCCCAATTGGCTAATATGGACTTGGAGGACATGTGGATCCAACAGGACGGCGCCACAAGCCACACAGCGAATGCCACAATCAATTTATTGGAAACCAAGTTTGGTGAACGTGTTATCTCACGAAATGGCCCAGTCGATTGGCCGCCTCGGTCGTGCGATTTGACGCCGTTAGATTATTTCCTGTGGGGCTACGTCAAATCTATGCTCGATGCCAACAAGCCAGCGACGATTGATGAACTTCGTACGAATATCGAACGTGAAATTGCAAAATCGCCGATTTATGCTTGAAAACCGTCGAAAATTGGGTTCAGCGTCTGGCCTTCTGCAAGCGTGCCCGTGGTGGCCATGCAAAAGAAATCGAGTTCCATACATAATGGCATCGAACGTACTTTCACAGGAACGTTCTTTCACTTTTGTGGCGCTCTTATTGAGAAACCCTTTACTTAATTTGTGTTCATATCCTTAACCAAATTAATAATGAGTTATAGGATATTCGACTTTAAATGAAATTTTGGAAATAAGAAACATGATTTCTATTTTCAAATATGATTTTATGTTCCAAAAAGTTTTAAATGGCATTTATCAAAATGATTTTATGTCTTGAATAAGAAATAATCAAAATTCATTTAAGAATTATATGAACTTCCATATTTTTTTTTTTCAAATTTAAAAAATAACATTTTTTTACAAATGTTTTATACTTAATAAAATTTTCATACATGCAAATCTCTTGAACATTTTAATTTTAGTTTCGAATTTAAGTCAGTTTAATATAAATTTGAATAAAACTTTTAAATTTTATAGTAAACGCGCGTACCAAATTGGAATATGACATAATTGTTTTATTTAAAATGCAAACCAATTGTTATATTTAAATAGAGTTCCGAAATTTTGAGTTTACACACATTAACCATTTAGCTTCAATTTCTTAGTCAATTTTAAATATTAACTTTAAATTTTTTACTTCATTGAGGTTTTTTAAAATTTGCTCACCACTACCTACACTATTTATATGAATCAAAATATTACATATTAACATTATACATTTGAAAGAATCTGAACTCTCTATAGCTGTATACAACCATTGAAAAAACAAAAATAGTTTACATGTATAAATAAATTGAACTGAACTGAGCTGATTATTTTCATAAGTTTATTAGTAAGTACTTCTTTAGTTCACACAAACATAATTCAGTCCCAGGAATTTCCACTCCCCGCTTTGCCGGGAAAATTATCCGGGAGCAGGATGGAATATTTTGCCAAAAACCTGTAATATCGCAAGCTCTTCTTCAACTGGGGTCTTCTATATGTTTCACACTTTTGTATTTTCGTAAAATATTACCATCACTTCACTGAAATTAGGACGATTATTCGTAGGCATGTGACATTTTCGTTAGCTGGTTAACATTGCGACAATGAAAAGTTTCATACTCCCGACGATTATATTAGTATCATTAATACAATATAGCATGTTCTACATAAATTTTTGAATGTTCAACGTTGTGTTTCTCCACCAACTCCATTTTTGTTGCTACAAATAATGTAATTTTTAATGTATGTTTAATATTGTAATTCTTAAGTTTTTGAGGCCTAAACTCATGTTACGAGCATTTGGTCATCTTATGATTTTTTTTCAATATTTTATTTGTTATTACTGTATTTAGCCAACATTTAAAGTTGACAAAACGAATGTGTTACTTCACGTATCAGTCATTAATGCGACGAAACTGACTTTTATCAAATACATAAGTACAACTGTGTTTTTACACCAACTTTAATTACCTTTTTAGCAAAAATTCAGAAAATATACGTCGCGTCATTCATCAAAATAAAGGCAAGAAATTATAATTTTTTCACGAAACAGCAAAGTAGAAAATATCATAAAATGGACCAAAGAAGGTTGCTTGATTTTAATGTGTGTACATCATTCATATGTATGTATATGAATCTTTAAAATTGCAAACCAGTTTCTTACATAAAACATATTAATCGCTACAATGGAACATATTCATCAGAGTATTGAAGCATGTTCGTCGCAGTGGCGAAAGTTTACCCGTTAATGACACCATATTCCTTGCGGCGATGTATCTTCGCATATATTATATTGCCAGCGGGATAAATAATTTTAAACAATTAACATCCTTTGAAGACAATATTCTATGCAAGAAAAGGGAAACTGTTTTAACACAACTTCATTCACTCTTATTGTTATAATTCTTATGTATATCATAACTATTATAATTTAAAAGTAATGATTCATCCGACATTTCGTATTATATTCAAAATTAAAATTACAACTTTAAACCTAACGAGGATCTAAAAACAACTAAATTTCAAACACATTGTAGGGCCAAACCAAAACAGTACGAGACAACTACAATTAGAATAGTTCGTTCTATAAATAAAACTTTCAAAACTGCTGCATCAGTGCGTGTAAGTAGGAAAGCAATGTGTAAGTAGCGACAACAATCGCTCTGCACACAATCAATAAATGTCTTCGGTTAGTGACTTGTGTAAATACACACCGCAGTAGCTTAACGGGCTAGACGCTGCTGAAGATGACACAAACATCGAAACGAACGTCCAGCAAATGTGAGTTCGAATCCCACCCGCGGCATTTACAATTTTTTCACTAACCGGAGAAAACATGATATCTTACAGTCTTAAAGGAAATTACAACTTTAAAATGTTGGAGTTTCTCGTTTTTGAAATAATTTTATTAAAAAATATATTTAATAAATAAAATAAATATAAAAATAAAATAAAATTATTTAAAAAAACGACCCAACGCTCGAACATTTTAATTTTGAATAGAATTATTAAAATTTTTTAATATTTTATAAAAAGCACTTATGCAAAATATGTATATATATTTTTTTAATTTTCAACTTAATTCTCTTGTCGTTGAACTGTAAATAAATAATTTCATATCTTGAAAGAGGACTTATTTATTATCTGAACTGTGCAAATGCGTATCAAATCATCGAAGTTTTTGAAATTGAAATTGTAAAATATCTTTCAATAGATTATTATTTTATTTCAGATATTTCAAATAGTTTTTAAAGATTTATTTATAATTATATATGTAACTAGCTGACACGGCAGACGTTGCCCTGCAAATTTTGTTCAAATACCGTTAGCAGGAGCAGAAATAATGGATTTTTAATTTGTGGTTTGTATGGGAGGTACCACGCCCCTTTGTCCAATTGGACCGAATAGTAAATCTAAACCACCCAGGGCGCCACCCAAACGCATACAAAAAAATTTATTCAAATCGGTCCAGAAGTTTAGGAGGAGTTCAGTCACAAACACACGTGCAGTAGAATTATATACATATATAAAGAGATTATGATAGGATATTAACCCTTGGACAAACACATGGTTCTGGCCAGGCATATTTAATTTTTGAGCTTTCATTAAACATACTTCTAGTTTAGGTAGACACCTATATTTCCCGGTAGCCGCCAAAAAAAATTTTTTGGCTTTCGATTTAAAAAAAATTAAAAAATATCGTTAACTGCAAAAAAAGTCCCCCCTCGTACAGACACATACGCCTGGACAGACCCCTATACAATTTGTGTGAAATAAATTGCTATTATACACATTTTGGGATATTTTTCTGCAATTGTTGTTTTCAGGTATTTTTTTATATTTTGGGTTGTTTTTATGTGAATTCAATGCAAATATTTGCTTCCAGGTAGTTTTTGTGTTCATTTTCCTCTTATTTCTTTCTTTCGTTTGTGATTTTGGTTTTGAGTTCAGTTAGGTTATTATTAAATGCTGAACATTGAACATCGACAGTCCGAAATATAAATTTTTTGTGCGGAAACTAAAGTGAAATTATTACTATTATTATGGCAGAGGATTTAGAATTTGTGAACAATACGCGCTTGCGTACAGGCAGCCTTACTGATAATTTCCAACAACAACTATCATCAGCGTGACAGCGTGATTTCGCACTTCACACAACAGCAGACGTAGAACTAGATTTATTTGAAGACCAAAGCGGTGAAAACATGGATTTTGTGCCCGAAGATGACGCTTAACCCTCTATAGTGAGATTCCGCCAGCACAACATCATGCGTTTCAGAGGTGGACCAAAAACAAACCTGACCACTCCGTTTGAGGTGTTCAAGCATTTCTTTTCACCGAATATTACGTTCATCATCGTAACACAAACAAATCTATATGGAGAAAAAGTTACACGCAAATGGAACGCAGAACATGCAAACTGCACACCACGAGCATGGGTTGATATGACAAGTGTTGAGCTTGACGCTTGTATTGGGATACTATTGGCCTTTGGTGTCAGTCATAATACTATTCAGCTCTCAATATTGATGTGGCAAACTGATTAGGCCGGCGTTGATACAATGGACCAAATGGTAACGCATTACTCCACAAAACGGTCAACCAGACCTTGGCCATTACCATTTTTGATGTGTTAACATCTATAGCGGCGTATATGTTGTGTGTTTGGCTGTTTCGTTACTGTTGATATTTTCCAACATGATAGACGTCATCGGATTAGCCGCTTACATCATATGCAATGAAAATACAGAAGGAACCAGAAAACTCTTGAACACGCCGAGTAAACAATTGGTGCTTGCTAATACGGAAAATCGCATGAACAACAACCATATTTTGGGACAACATTCAACCCGTTTGGCCATTGAATCTTTCTTTGGAAGGTCGTTGAATATTCCCAGCAACATTCTGCCTAACCAACAAAGCGGCCCTAGTACACTGAATTCCAGAAAAGATTGCAGAATTTGTGCCACGCAAGACGAAAAGCTGCGTAGAAAGACACGTTTGTACTGCACCAAATGCACTAATCCTGTGTGCAAAAAACATTCTAAAGTTCATTATACTTGTTTCTCATGCATTCCACAAAATGAATAAAAAAATGTTTACATTTAGGTAGCTACAAATATCAACAAACCAAAACAAGTCTAAAGACAAAAATAATAAACGATCATACTTAGAAATTCAAAGTTACGGTACCCTTTTTGCCATACAAATGCATAAAAACGTATAGCGGAATGGCCAGGCATATGTGTTTGTTAGAAGGTTTCAGAATATATATTTGACGGGGTTTAAATGCCAGAGATACGCCCAATTATATATTCAAGCATTTTTAGGACTTAAACATAGCTTCATGTACGAAATCGACACCAATAATTCCACCTCAGATTGTGTCACAGCGGGGTAAAAGTTCAAAAGAAGTTTGTCGCCGCTAAACATTTGTCGGCCCTGCATTTCATTAGACAACGTCCTTTATTTCATTAGACCGATGAAGTGGCAATGTACTTTATAAAAAAAACTGCTGTAGTTTTATCCACATCACTTATAGATGTAGAGATAGCTGGTGTAAAAGTTAGATAAGTTTCACAGAAATTAGGCTGCAAATTCAAAATAGAAGAACATCGTCGTCAGTATTAGATGCATCCACTATTGGATTTCTTTACATATTGCAATACACATAACTACGTTATTTTCTCCTTTGTGGTACAAAATTTAGCTAAAAAAATTTAAAAATGATTAATAATGAGGGAATCACATTTCAAACGGGAATTCTCAGGAAATTATTTATTTTCCCCGCTTTACCGGGAAATGAAAAAGACCGGGAATTGGAATCATGATGATGACTTGTTTTCTTACTCCATAAACATCGGTTTCCATCAGTGGCCGTCGGTGGTGCAATGGCTAGTGTGCGCGGCTCTTGTACATGAGAACGTGGGTTCGATCCCTGCTCAGACCACCTTACATTTCTTTCTACGACGGTCACCTCGCTTAGTGATGGCGACACTATCGAGTACTAAGCCATGAAAATGCTTCTCAAAATACCGTTCGGAACCGGTGTAAAACTGTAGGTCCCTATCAGTGAGTATAAAACTAGAAAGCGCACATCTCACTGATTGTGAGAAGCTCTCCCCAATCCCTTCATGGGATGTTAAGGGACACCATTTTTTTTTTTAAACATCGGTTTCAGTGCATGGCCAACTGAATCGTTGCATCTGCGCGTTTGTCTCGGCCACTTAAACGGCTGACAAACCTACATAATGTATAAACTGCTAAATAATATACATACATACATACGGGCCAACGGCGGATAGAAACTATAATGGGCGGCTACAATCAAATACCCTGGCAGTAGGTAAAATGCAAAAACACGGTGGGCTGGGTTTGCCACCCGCCACCGTTCATAATGGCAGTGAAAATACGTAATCGAACAAGGAAGCATAAGCAACCCCTATTTGTTGACGACCCCCGCAAACGTTATAAGGACCACGATTTACGGATATGCACTTGGAATGTAAGAACTCTATACAGATCCGGTGCAAGTATCCAACTGGCAGATGTCCTCGAAAATTATAAGGCTGATATTACCGCTATCCAGGAAATGCGATGGACAGGACATGGCTACACAAAAAAAAGAAACTGCGATATATACTACAGTTGGCATGAAAAAAACATGAATTTGGTTGCGGAGTTGTAGTTGGCAAAAGACTGCGACATCTAGTCTCTAGGTTCAATCCAATCCGTATAGCCACAATCCGCATAAAAGCCAAATATTTGTATATTTCGCTAATTTGTGTGCATGCCCCGACAGAAGAGAAAGATGATGATGCCAAAGACATATTATATGAGCTCCTAGAGGAAACGTATGACCGCTACCCTGGCCATGACATTAAGATTGTACTAGGAGATTTTAATGCCAAAGTAGGAAGGGAGAATTTGTTTAATCCAACTATTGGCAATTTCAGTATACATGCTGACAGTTCCGACAACGGCTGCAATTACCAGAGGTAGACACAGCCTACTCAAGGAAGTTCTCGCAACTTTTGGCAGAGAACACACCCCCTCCCGATAACGATCCTGATGCCCAGTGGAAACCCATTTCCGACTCTATAAAAACTGCCGCAACAACCATACTTGGCTTCGAAAAATCGCTTCGCAATAAACCGTGGTACGATGAAGATTGTCGCATTGCAAATGACTAAAAGAACGCTGCATGTATGATATTCCTTCAGTCAATTGCAACGCGAGCTGCAACTGAGCGGTATAGGGGGAAACGAAAGGATGTAAACCGTCTTTTTAGGCGTAAGAAACGGCAGTGGAGAAAGCGCTAGAGTAAGAAAATTGAGACATACAGAAGGAAGATCTGAATCGATCACAATATGGACGACGACGTCAATTGCCCCCCTCCTAACCAAGACGAGGTCAGAACAGCTATTGCCCGGCTTAAGAACAACAAAGCCACAGGAGCCGATGGATTACCGGCGGAGCTGTTTTAGGCTGGAGTCGATGAGCTGATAAGGTGCATGCATCAGCTCATTAGCAAAATTTGGTTAGATGAATGCATGCTCGGCGATTGGAGTCTCAGTGTACTATGTCCCATATTTAAAAAAGGTGACCCGAGTATCTGTGCCAGCTACCGTGGAATAAGCCTTTTATCCATAGCATATAAGGTTCTATCAAGTATAATGTGCGAAAGACTATTATCAATTATCGCTGACCTGATTGGACCATACCTGTGTGGCTTTAGGCCTGGAAAATCGACAACTCACCAGATTTTCACGCTACGTAAAATCGTGGAGAAGACACACGAAAAACAATTCAACACCTATCATCTATTTATCGATTAAAAGGCGGCCTTCGATAGTCCAATACGGGAGAAACTCTCTGAAGCAATGTCTGAGCTTGGTATTCCTGCAAAACTCATACGCCTTTGCAGGATGACCTTGACGAACACCAAATCCGCGGTGAACGTTGGTAAGGATGTTACCGAACCTTTCGAAATTAAGCGAGGCCTCAGGCAAGGCGACACCCTATACACATCTACATCACACATCTTAATGGAGATCATTATGAGAAAAGCTGCACTCTACATGAATAAAACCATCAGCAGCTCGCGTATGCTGATGATATAGATATCATTGGGCGCACAATTAGAGAAGTTACTGCGGTACTTTTCGAGAATTGAGAAGGAGTCAGCAAAAGTGGGTCTGACGGTAAATGAGGACAAGACAAAATTAATGGTTTCAACCAGAAGGGCCTCCAAGCGATTAGACCAAAGCGTGAACGTTGATAACCGTTATAACTTCGAGGTAGAGGACGAATTTATATACCTCGGATCTGTGTGAACAAAAACAACAACGTCAGCCTTGCGATCAACCGGAGAATTGTGCTTGCGAATAGATGTTATTTTGGGCTAAGCAAGCACTTTAGAGATAAAGCCCTCTCTCGAGTAACAAAAGTCCAGCTGTACCAGACTCTCATTCAACCTGTCTTGGTTTATGGCGCAGAATCCTGGGTCTTACAGGAAACAGACGAAACTTACGTAGGAGATTTCGAGAGAAAAATACTCCGAAAAATGTATGGCCCTATAGTGCACAACGGCGAGTATCGGCGACGCATGAATCATGAGCTGTATGAGCTTTATCCTGACATTGACATAGTTAAGCGGATCAAGATAACGCGATTGCGCTGGCTAGGCCATATCAGTAGAATGGATGAAGATGAACCAGCATGAAGGGTTTTCGAAACCGGACTCGAAAGAAGACGAAAAATAGGAAAATTAAGACTCCTTTGTAGGGATCAGGTTGACGAATCCCTGCGTACACTTGGTATTGCCAACTGGAGAAATACAGCAGAAGATCGAACTGGTTGGCGAAGTATGTTATCTTCGTTGTGTAAGGTCCCTGACTCCCCGGGGTTGTCCGAGACCGTATAAGTAAGTAAGTAAATAATATAAGATAATAGTAATAGTTTAAATCTGCACTGAAAGAATTTTGTTCATAATATTAATGAAACATTCTTCATTAAAAATTCTTCATTAATGCTATGAAGTTTCTCATAGATTTCATAGATCATATGAATAAAATTTTATGAATTTTACGAAATTTACGAAACGTGTTCATAGAAAAGCTGCATTCAAAATTCTTCATTAATTGTATGCAAACATTTCATTATCGTTATGAAAATTTTTCATTAAGAATTTTATAACAATAGTTTTAGAAATTAGTTAGGAATTTTGTTTGCATTTCATCACAAAAGATTTTAAAAATAATTTACGAACTTCATTCTTTGTTAACGTACACATATTTTAGATGCCCACACATATTTCGGCTGGGGTTTGGAATCGAAATATGTACCTACAAAATTATAAGGGAAAAAGATTCAACGAGGATCAACACGATTTAACACGAACACACAAAGTGAATAACAAAGTGCAATAACCAAATACACTTAATTTGACAGATGGGGTCATAGAAAAGCAAAATCAGCTGTTCTAATGCGTCAACCTCTACTGCTTCAGCCATGGATTTGGCACTAACATGCACCAGCAGAAGCATTGAAAATTTTGTTGGAGATGTCGCTGTACAGCATGAAAACTAAATCAAAAGGGTTAAGAAAATAGTAAGGAAATTTATTAGTTTAATGGTACAACAGATTTGAAGCCGGCAACATAGAAATTATTATATTTCTAGCGTGGTGTTTTGCAATGTTTATGGTCTTCCTTTCTCTTTGCTGATTTTGTATGACATTAACGGCAACAACATATATTTTCGTATTTCCCTTTGCGCGAGAGCAACTAATAATCGTAAAAGACACGATAAACAATCGTTATTATTCCCCATGATCCTCACACCCTCTCTCAATGAAAATGATTCATAGAATCTATGAAACATATTCATAAAGTCTATGAAAGATTTTCATAGGTCCTTTGCAACTCATTCATAGTTATTGTGGCAGATTTTCAAAGATTTTAGGAATCTTTCGAAGACTTAGATACACTCTATGAAATATTTTCATAGAATCTACGAAATAATTTCATAGACTTTATGTAGCAATTTCATACAAATTTAACTTTATTGAATCTACGAAATAATGAAATATTTCGTAGAATTTCGTAGAATCTGTGAAGAAATTCATAGGTATTATGAAGATAATTTTCTCAGTTTGATACAATTACTTTTTATTAGAAAGCCCCCTATTTCCAAAACTCGCAATAAATGAGGCAGCTGTTAATTAATTGAAGAATTGTCAAAACAAGATCATGTATTACGTTTTTGGCGCAGCAACGATCAAATCCTCGGATGTACATCCTCGGAGAATCAAAAATACATCGTTACGAAGTGCCTACTATGAAATCAATCCATTTTTGTAAGAAGCGTGTGAAATGCCTCAATATTATAGAAATCTAATCAATTGATGTGAAATCCGTATTACTATTTTTATCGTATTAACTATCGTATTTTGCAAACACGCTCTGGAATTGCTAGTATAACTACAGGATACACATGTTAATCATCGTTGCAATGTTTTTTCATAAAATTAATCCTCGTCTGATACATGGATTGTGTATTTGCATAGGCCGTTGGCAAAATCCATTATCTAATGAAAGATGACTTACCTATCGAAAGTACTCCGGCATCATGTGGTCGTAGTATGTGTGTGAAGTAGATTTTTAAACCGGAATTGTCTGCCATTTGTCGTGTTGGTAATTGTGCTAAATCTGGTAGCAAATTATTGTAATGTGTCTCCATTAGATAATATTTGGCCTGTCGAGTCTCCATCGGATACCCAGCTTCGTCTGGAAATGTAAAACTCTGTAAATAGAAAATGTGCAAATAATGTTAATGTTAGAGAAAAGGGACTCTTTCTTACCAAAGGCTATGCGTGCGTACTACTTAAAGGAGCACATACACATATATTTTAAATACGAAATATGCTACTACCAGCACCACAACTGATGAATACATTGCCAATTGAACATTGAACTGCGACCCAAATCTGTTACAATACTACCATATAATAGTCAAAAAATTATTAACCAAAAATAAACATAAAGTCAGTTTAAACAATAAACATACGTATGTATGTACTTATATGTATGTACATTAGTATGGGTCGGTCCCCACACAAATAAAGTAAGTAGAGGCGGACACACCCTACGTTTAACCTTTATCCAAAGACAATTTCATGCCACCAAAAATTAATCTGATCCGTTCACCCTACATGCGGGCCAACTAAGTTTTATTGTCCTGCGCTGTTATTTGGTACCCTATCGAAAGAAAACGCATACCGTTGTTGATGTGTTGTCACTGGCTTAATATTTCAACGTTGAATGTTGGCATTCTGTATTTCGTTTTCAATATCTATATTCTGCCTATTTGCCACAACGTCTTGTGAAGACTTCTAAAAACCATATAAATCTTGCCCTAAATGCGTTTCTTTAATAATTTTTCGGTTCAAGATCAATCTCTATGAAAAAGAAATTTTTAAATTGGAAAAGTACATTTTCATAGAACGTATTAATAAAGAAATAATGTGAAATTGATTATTATGGTGTATGGTATGCAATATAGCCATTTAAGTACCCTTCACGGCATATAATCCGCTGCCTTCAGCACAAGTATTTAGGAATATAATCACACATTATAAGGATAAACAAAACTTAGTGTAGCGAGATTACCTCAATGTCTACTTGTGGGGGAAAAACATCCACAACAATTCTCTGCCATAACCATCAATATTCACAAAATATCTTTTATATGAAGGCTTTTACTGAAGGCTTTTACAAGCTAAAAACTTATGGAGTTTCCAAAAAAAGTAGGTCGGCGTACACCATCTACAATTCAGTTTTTCATTTGGCGTTATACCTAAACGAATTTCATATTGTTGTTCATATTTAATCAAAAGGTACTTTTCTCCCTTCGCACACTTTTGACTGCGGCTTGAATTTTGACACTTGACTTTTCATCCTATGTTTCTTACCTCACAACGATGAAACCCGTGACGAACTTTTCCTTTGAAATTGTTAAATTCAGCGATTAACAAAAACGATACAAATATTTTAACCCGTCGGTGGTGCAACGGTAGTGTGCGCGGCTCTTGTGCATGAGGACGTGGGTTCGATCCCTACTCTAACCACCTTAACTTTCTTTCGACGGAGGTCACCTCGCTTAGTGACGGCGACACTATCGAGTATTTAGCCATGAAAAAGCTTCTCAACATACCATTCGGAACCGGTGTAAAACTGTAGGTCCCAATCAGTGAGTGTAAAACTGGAACGCGCACAGCTCACTGGTTGCGAGAAGCTCTCCCTAATCCCCTCGTGGGATGTAACGGGAAACTGTTTATTTATTTCAAAAAAAAATAATAACTTCATAATGTTAAATATGTAGACAAACAGACTATGATAAATCTTGGCCGATAATCCAGTTTGCTGCATTGTTGAAGTCTCTTAATTTTCGCAAAGATGTAACCCAAGCGTCTTTCGTCTCTAATATGACTGGTTGATTCAAAACTTACAAAGCTCTCAGTGTTCTCAGACCGACACGATATCGTATGTCAATGATACTCGTGTTATCAGTAAAATATTGGTACTGTATTTGATGATTGTCCCAATTTATTTATCAACAACTACTTTTTATTACTATTATTTTTTTTTATTATTTAACAATTATTAATATTTTTTAAAATTAGCCGATTGTAGTTTTTTCAAAAAGTTATATTTTTTTGTGTAAGTTAAACATTTTAATATTCTTTGATAATTGTTCGGATCAAGATCACTAACTATTTAAAGGTAAGAAATAGAAAATTACATTTAAAGAAAATATTAAAAATAATTATGTGAAATTGATTATAATGGTGGATGGTTGGGAATATAGCTATATATCATTTCATTTCAATTAATTTATTTTTTCTACCAGTTACTTACTACGAAATTAATATACGCATTAAATATAACCATTGTAACTAATACAAACTTATTTCTAACATTAAAAAATATTTTATGGACTAACTAATCTACTAACTATATACTTATAAAGTTTTTCAGCATGAGGAGCTTAAGTATTAATTACACATATCTTAAATCTATTCAACCGCTACGTGAGCTTTAACCCTAAAATCTGGTCCAGTAAAACTGGATTATGGTCAACCTTTGACTAGCTATATATCAATAAGGCTGTTTATTTATTCCATTAAGCTATCGCCACTGACGACTTTCCAAATAAAACGATCCACACTTAATACTACGAAATGTGGCAACATTTTCTGTAATGGGTGAAAAAATGCGATATGGCAACACGTTTTTAGCCAGTGCCTACAAATACATGGTATCAGCAGATGTTGTTGTAGTTGTAAGCAGCAACAACAGACATTTTGTTTTCGTTCATTCGTTTCAGTTGTTAGACCCCTTTCACACTCGGCAAGTTACTTGCGCAAGTCAGTTTTTCAACTTTCCGAGTACAAGCAAGTCTGTACCTCAAATTTATTCCCCTAACCCGACCTTACCTCTGTCATCAACAAACCGAGACTTGGGCAAGAGACTTGCGCAAGTAACTTGCCGAGTGTGAAAGGGGTCTTAAACTCTACACAACTATATACCAACAATACAAGAATAGAAAAAAGTATAAAAACAAAATAAATATGATTTTGATAAGTGAAACCAAAAGTGGCATAGAAAATATGTCTTAAGCTGTTTAAACGACTATACCTGATTGATAATTCTACCATGATAAATATGTATTACATTCATAGAATAACACATACTATAGAAGAACTTATTCTCTCATCTGACGTTTCATTTCACACTCTCTCGGTAGGTCTGTGGAAATGTTTACATACACCAGGTGGAGTTACAAAATATGTTCACTTAACTATTTCCTGTCGTTTTGGTGTAGAACTGAAAAATTTAAATGTATTTTGCACTTTTTTGTTGACTTTTAACGTTGGTATTCATTTGTATTGTATTTAACACAACTAGTTTGCCACAAAAACACGAAATTCGGGTGTAGTTCCTTTGTGGATCGCTGTATACTATTGCCACCATCTGGTATTATTGAACCCATATTTTCCACCCTCCACTGTGTAATTTCCATCGTACCTATGACGTTTAATTTATTGAGCGAATAAAACCTTCTACGTATGTGTTATTCTATGATTACATTTACCGCACGTTGTTGTGAACAATTTAATTCCAATTTTGTTTTCAATCGGAAATAAAAATCTATCCTTCAAAATTAGATTAGAAAAAAAGTATACGTAAATAAAATAATTTTAATTAACTTAAAATGTGTAAGCCATTTTGCAAATTTGCGCTTTTGCGTCACCCCTTGATAACATTTTCATTCGCATGAAATGATATCAAAATTTATCTAAGATAACTTTTTGTTGTCATTTCTTGAAATTGAACATGTGGCAACAATTTCATTGATGAAGTCGGAATTTAAGTGGGAAATTGAAATGCCACTGTGCGGTACAAATTAAGCTATAATTAACTTCAGTGGGTTAAAAAAAACACACTTAATATATGATCACACATTATAGGGATAATCAAATCTCTACGAAGCGCGAATTGTCCAAAGTCCTACTTGTGCGAAAACATCCACAACAATACTTTGCCATAACTAGTGTACTCAAAACCGAAACCGGTGAACCATATGTCGGTTTTCTAAATATTATTAATGGCTGTTTCACCGGTTATTTCAAGTCAATTAACCGGTTTTTACACAACTGATATAACGCCGTAGAATTACAAACCTAAAGCATTTTCCATAGCTCAGTGTGATTACTGATCACATCGGACAGAGAGAAAAGACTTTGCCAACCACTTACTTCGCCGATAATTTGCTGAAATTAGTTGTCCAATGGCAATAGAAGTGATATCTGATAACGGCGAGTTAGATGTAAGTTCCGGAACCAACGAGAACACAGGTGGTATGTTAGCAGAAATGCATAAAAAACAGTGTTCACACTCCAAAAAGAATTACAAACCATCCGAGGAATATTTACACAACGATAATTTTATCTAATTGGGTAAGTCAAATATGTATGAGAATAGATAGGTTGAATAAAACAAATAAATAAATTAGGGGTGGGCCATGTAACATTTTGAATTTGAACCCCCCGTTATTTCGAAGCAGATGATCAACTGGGGTCGATTTTCGCTCGAAAAAATATTGGGAAATATTACAAACTTTCTTTCAAAGTTCTGAGTCTTCAACACAAACTGTTAGAAATCTACGAAATACATTCGATACAAATAGAGTGCAATCAACGCAGTTTGAGGAACAATTTGGGAATTGAATTCGTCAATCTGTATCCTTAGTAGGCAAAACTACTCATAAATGTGCTCGTCCGGTGCGATCAGTGGGAAATGTTGCTGCTGTAGCAGAAAGTGTGTTCGAACAGCCGTCAACATCAACTTGCCAGCGTTCGCAGAACTAAAGATATGTCGCTCTTCTTTTCCTAGAACTTTTAAGGAAATCATCATCATTTTAAGGAAAAATCATAGTTACCGATGAAGCTCATTTTCACCTAAAGCTCATTTTTTACGCACTGTGTTCGAAAACCGCATAATCAGCCGAAACTCGGATGTCCATTGACCGCCTCGCAGCTGCGATTTGAACCCGCTAGATTTGTATCACTGTGTGAACACACAAAAGAAAACACGAAATAGATGCACAAACAATCTACAAAGTATCCAAGGTACTGTAAGGCAAGTCATGAAAGCCATTCAAATGATGTTGTGTTCATTCATACACTCTGATTGATACCTGCAGTTTTACACTGGTTCCGACCGGTATTTTGACAAGCATTTTCATGGCAATGTATTCTCAAAATTCAGAGAGACGAATGAAAAATAAACGATGTTTATAAAACGCATAGTTGTCCATTTTGACATAAAATCGAGACCGGTTTCTACACCTCGGTTTCACCGAAAACCGGTTTCGCCAAAAACGGAATATTCGAACAAACCGAAAACCGAAAATTTTGAATACATCATTGAAAGCCGTTGCATATATGTTGTTGTTAAAAAAAGGAACAACCGTTGCCATGAGTTTCATTAAAATAACTAATTTTATAATATTCGTTTTGACTTAAAGTAATGCATTTTATCCGCCAATTTTTGATGACACTGGCTGCTCCCACATTTGCGCAAGACCTAGCGTCAATGACAACTAACTAACTAATAACTAACGTAGCGTTAATAACTACTGTCTTGTTGTTCCTTTAAAATTTCCAATGATAGTACTTCTTATATTTTCGTTTCTTGTTCGGTACGTCCATTAATGGATATAGACGAGTTATGGAGTTATATTAAAAATGTGCTTTTGTAGTGTCGTTGCTCAGTATCGTTTGCAATAACGTCTTTGAATTGGTTGAGACATATTAATCATAGAGCTAACTCTTCAACAGTTGGTATGTGTTGAATGTTGATGGTGGTACAGTCTGCTCTATGACTACGCAGTAACTTAGGGATACTTAAATCTATTACATTATGAATATTGCATAGCGACAAATGACTTTTATTCCAAACGGTTTATCATTAAATTTTAATATTTTTCCATGTGCCGCTTTAATGGCTACATACCCATTTTTAAATTAACTTTTCACATCTTCATCTGGTACATTGTTCATCTTCTGGTAGTGGAAGTCTTAAAATGTATAATGTAGTATCATATAGTATCATTCCAAGGCCTCATATATGTTTATTAGGCCGACTTACATTGTATGGTGGGGAAATATGTCCTTTTTTAAATGTACCTTGTTTTGTGTTCAGATGATTCCCAAAATATTTCGTGTCTTACATTAAGAACCCGTGTGCTGAACCGTTTTCAAAATATATAATTTGTTTAGGATTTCAAAGAAGTTTGTACTGTAGTTAGTTACTATGGCGGGTCCAACGGTATATAAAACTTGTTCTGACACATCCTTTTTTCATGAATAATCTACAAAAAAAAATTTAAGTTTTTAGTACGGAGACTGTTTGATTTAAATGTCAACGGGTAATATGGCCAAAAACAACTACGATGAAATAATGGGTTTCCAATAGGTACTTGACAACTTTGAATTTAATTTGTGAACGCACTATTTCACTGTTACTTTCGTTTTTTCCAGTAAACTCCACATTTTCATCATGGTAAAGTACACAAACGAACAACCTATACAAATTATAAAAATGTACTACCGAAATTCGGAGTCGGTGATCGCAACTTTAAGAGCGTTAACTCCAATTTTCGGTCGTTATTCTCGCTCTAGTAGACAAGTTTTGTAATTATTTTTTTTTATTTATTTATTTAATAGTATTTTCAATACTTTTCATTTACAAAATATTCCATTTATAAAAAAAATCATCATATCACAAAAATTCAGTTTTCATTATTTCTAGTAAAAAATACAATTTTCCTTTTAAAATTATTAATATTTCTTTCATTTTTTATATCGACATTCAATTTGTTATAGAGTTCTAGCCCTTTATAAAATAGCGACTTCTGCATACCAGTCATAGCCACCCTTTGTATTCTGAAATCTTCTGCATTTCTGAGGTTATATGGTTGTACATCTCCGACATATTGAAGTTGCCTTATTAGGTATTCCGCTCCGTTTCCATTTTTAAGTTTTTGAATAACTAAAGAGGATAGATAGTATTAAGTTTAAGTCTTTGAATTATACTTAACCATTTTAACGCATTAAACATGTGTCTTGTAGACGTGTAACTATTACATTTTAAAATCGATCTCATGGATTTGTTTTGAAGTTTTTGCAGTCTTTCAATTTGTTGTTTTGTGCAGCACGTGTATAAAATAGTTGATCCATATTCAAAATGTGGTTTTATAATTGTGTTGTAAATATTTATTGCAGTAATAGTTGAAACTTTATTTCTAATTCGTTTAAAAAAACCTATATTTTTGCCAATCTTTCTGCAAATGTATTCTATATGATCTTTAAATTTCAGGTCTTTGTCTATTAAAAACCCAAGTATTTTATATTTTTAACTTTTTCAATTATCTCGTCGTTTATTCTGAAATCCGTGCAAGTGTTCATATTAATTTGCATCAATTTTGTCTTATTTTCATTTAATTTTAGTTTATTAATTTTAAGCCATGTATTTATATTTCGCATGTCATGTTTTAAATTTTCGTAACAATTTTGTTCCGTGTCTGCCTCTGTAAAAACCAGAGTGTCGTCCGCATATAATACTACTTCACATCTTTCCAATACTTTTGGCATATCATTTATGTACAAGATAAACAGTAGTGCCCCCAAGATCGATCCTTGAGATACACCGAATTCGTTGCTTATGGTATTCGATATAATATTGTTCACTTTAGTCTGTTGTGTCCGATTCGTAACGTATGATTTGAACCAATTTAACTCGGTCCCTTGGATTCCGTAGTTTTTCCAGCAGTATTTTCCGGTCTATTGTTTCAAACGCCCTTTTAAAGTCTATAAATATTGCCAGAATTTTTTTTTATTGTTTTTAACATATTTCCACCTATTTACAACATAATTTACCGCTGTTGCACATGAGTATTGTTGTCGAAAACCAGATTGATATTTTGATAGAATTTCGTTTTGTTCAATATAATGCTCCAGCTGTTCTTTGACCACTTTTCGATACCCTTTTCACACGTTTTTAATGTATTAATTGGACGATATTCTTCACATTTATTCGTATTTGCTATTTTTCTAATCGGTATTATCATTGTATGTTTCCAACTTTCAGGAAATATTCCTGCTTCTAGTGACTTATTTATAATTTCAAGTAATATATTGCTGATTATACTCCAGTTATCTATAATAATTTTTGTAGAAACGTTAGTGTAGTCAGGTTTGTTTTTGAGATCCTTGCATATTTTCATTAAATCTATCATTGTTATTGCACTAAATTTAAATTTATTGCTTATCACAGGTACTTGGTTTACATATTGCACATATTCTATGGAGTCCCGAATTGACTTTATACTATTTACAAAATTTGTTAAAATTATCAGCTAACAGGTCCGCCAAAAAATTTTTTTTTTTGAAAATGCAATAAAAAAAAACTACTGAATATTTTCTCAAATTTCTTTGTTTATTTGAAAGTACAATCCTTCCGGTTAATAATGGAAAATAATTTCATTCAAATGGCTGCCTCGGCTGGCCATGCAGTAGCCCACACGATCGGTCCAATTTTTAAGCACATTATCAATTGTGTGCAGCTGTATTTCACCAATGGCTTCACGAATACTGTCCTTTAAAGCGTCAATTGTCTCTGGCTTGTCGGCGAAACACTTATCTTTGAGGGCACCCCACAAGTAATAGTCCAACGGTGTCAAATCGCAGCTCCGAGGTGGCCAAACGACATCAGCTCTGCGGCTGATAATACGATCTTCAAAAACAGGGCGCAAAACATCGAGTATAGCTTCGGCTGTGTGGCACGTAGCACCGTCCTGTTGAAAGCAAATGTTGCCAATATCCTCTTCTTCAATTTTTGTGAACAAACATTCGTTCAACATGGCCCGATAACGATCGTCATTGACTGTAGCGGCCACTCCTTGCTCATTTTCGAAGAAAAATTGCCCAATTATACCTCTGCACCAAAATCCGCACCAAACAGTGACTCGTTTTGGGTGCATCGGCTTTTCAATGTATGCGTGCGGGTTTTCTGTGCCCCAAATGCGACAATTTTGCTTGTTTACATACCCGCCAAGATCAAAATGAGCTTCTTCTGAAAAGATGATTTTTTTGGCAAAATCGGCATCTTCTGAAAGTCGATCGCAGGCCCATTTTTCCCATATTTCCCAGCGTTGTTCAAGCGTATATACAACCATATTCGTTCAGCGGAAGGATAAAACTAATTATCTGTCAAATCAGACATGAGCTAAGTGTTACCATCCACGAAATAAGTACTAGTTGAAAAAAAAACTTTAGATGGCGGACCCTTTATTTCGAAATTATCCGTATGTTCTATATTGTTAAATATCACATTTTTTATCACATCTTTTGGTTTCGTCACTACTAGGTTTTTAATTTCTCTCCACATTTCTCTTTGGCCTTTTGATTTGCTTATCCTGTAACTTATGTGTTCATTTTTCTTGTTTTTGTTCGTATTAAAGGTTGTATTATATAATAATGTATTTCTTAATTCTCTGTTAAATGGGTGCTTATTATAGTTAAAACTTTCTATTTCATTATTTTTATCTTCATTGTTTCTTGGACATTCTATTGTGATGTCTATTGATTCATGGTCCGATATTTTGTTATTTCCATTATTTTTTACAGATATATTTTCATTGTTCGTTATAATGTAATCGATTAGTGTTTTTGAATTCTGTGTAATTCTTGTATATTCTGTCACAATTTGTTTTAATCCATTATCATTCAGCACATATTCAATCTTCTCTTTATAAAAATCTTTTTTCCAATCGATATTAAAATCGCCAGCTATCAATATGTCAATGTTCTTCTTAGATAATTCCTCCAATACTTCCTCGAATATTTCGCAGAACTCTGCTTTTTGGCTACTAGGTGATCTGTATATACATAGCTATTATTATACAACCAGTGGTGGATTTACAATAGGCCCGTGAGGCCCGGGCCTAGGGCGGCAGAATTTAAAGGGCGCCAAGATTTAAAGGTAACTAATGTAAGGGCAATTTAACTTCGTAAATTTATTTGGATAAGTTGTGCTTGAAACTTTAAACATATGTTTTCTTCGAATACAACCGGCGCAGTTGAGTTTTGAATATTGATAAAATGTTTAAAAATATGATATATTTGTTATTATTATAGACTATACGATATTATAATGTAAACGACAGTTTTTATACCAAACAATTTCAATTTTAATTGAAAGCTCTTAGTTTAAATGCAGAATTCGAAAAAAGCGCCATCTAGTTCCATTGAAAATTCTTAGTTAGATGTGAAATTCCACCGAAGCGTCATCTAGTACAAAAAAAATCAATTAAACATTTTAAACATTAATAAATTAATTTAGTAAGTATTGATTAAGGTTTATATGATGCCCAGAATGCAGTCAATTCCAAAAGCCATTATACGAAATGTACTTACGTCCATTATACATAAAATTTAGATTAAAATTGTTTTGTTGTGGTTTGAAATCGTTTTTTTTTTTTGTGCTGAAGGCACTTTTGCTATTGCACTTTCGTTTTTCTTACATCTGCTTTAACATTAGAAGTAATATTGTTAAAAAAATAAAACAATATTTAGCTCACTGAATTATTTTTTTTGTTTTGTCATAAACAGAGCAACGACAAAAAGTATCGAATGGTATAGAGAACTTCTTATTGCACTATTTTTCCGTTCTCACGTAGACAGTCTGAGTAAAAGAGCATAAACGAGTCTTATTCTCTTTATAGAATATTTTAGTATACTTATAAATTCACCATTTCCACAATGTTACATAAAATAATACAAAAAGCATAACTGTTTCAAATGTTTCACATCAAAATTATGAATGGCCGGGAGAGAGTTCTGCATATGAAAGAACGAAGCAACGTATTAGGTCGCATTGACCGCGCATTAACAATGCAATTAGATGAAGAAATAAATTACTGGATAAACATTCTGAAAAGACCAGTTACATGCGTAAAAACGCTTGCATCACGTGGTTTGCCTTTCAGAGAACACGACGAAAAATTTGGATCAATCCACAAGGGAAATAATTTGATGGCCTTAGAGCTTATCGCTGAGTTCGATCCGTTCTTAGCCAAACACATTACACGTTATGGAAATCCAGCTTCAGGATTTACGAGTTATCTTTCTTCAACAACATGCGAAGAATTCATTCGACTTATGGGAAACAAAGTTTTGGAGACAATTGTATATTTCCATTCCACAGCAAAATATTTTTCTCTGATCATTGACTCGACACCGGAGATATATCACGTATACCAACTCACTTATCTAATCAAATATGTCCTGCCTAATGGATCACCTGTAGAACGGTTCCTCAAGTTTATTCCAAACACATGCCACAAATCACAACAAATGACAGATTCTGTTACCTCAGTTTTAACTGAATTGGGAATTGACATTTCATACTGCCGCGGGCAATCATATGACAACGCAGCTAACATGTCAGGCATATACAACGGCCTGCAAGCTAATAAATATAAAGGAAATTTCACCCCTTTGTGACATTTCACCCGAATGTGCAGCTGAAAGCAGCCAAGAGGCTTGTTCGTTCTTTTCTCTTCTCCAAGAGTTATACAACTTCTTTGCAGCGTCAACTCAGCGTTGGGAACTACTTCAGACCCATTTTACCGTCAAAAGTCTATCAACGACTCGTTGGTCAGCTCGTGCAGACGCATGCAAAAGTTTACACGAATCCTGCAATGAAATCCATAAAGCGCTAGCAACCATCGAAAATGACACACAACAGAAGAGAACTATGTATTGTATGCGAAGCCAGAGGTATTCGTTTGTAACTGGAATGTTTTGAAACGGCCCTCATGGCTGTTTTTTTGGGGATGTTTACTAGATCGCATTAACGCTACAAGTAAAATACTTCAGAGTGTGGAAATTGACATTACCATTGTCATAGAATTGTACCAGGCTTTAATACATTTTGTTGACGAAACAAGAGGGAATATGAAAATCATTTTCGACGCAATCGAAAGCGTAAGCTGCTTCCTGGCGAGACAAATACAGGCGAAGAGATACAACAAAAAATGGTCGTGAAAATTTTCCAATAAATACTGTTTTTGGTAGTAATTGATACATTGTCAGAAGAACTGAAAAGACGCCGGGATGCTTATAAATTACTCTACAATAAATTTTACTTTGTTACCACCCTGACGAATCTAAGCATCTCAGAAGTCAAAGATATGGCCAAGGGATTGCAAATGATTTACATTACTGACTTAGAAGACAATTTTACAGAAGAATGTCTTCATTTTCGTTCTCACTGCAGCATACAAAATGAGGAGCGAAGAGTGCAGTCAGTTTGTTGAAATGGTTCCGAACCGAAGGTCTTCAAACCATTTACCCAAACGTGGATATTGATTGCTCTTCACATGTGTGTGTGTACACCCGCCAGTAACTATACTACAGGAGAAATATCGTTTTCTTGTTAGCGCATACAAAAATATGTACTATTTGCTGCAATACTTCTAGTAAATTCTCAAATTCTGTAATTACTAAAATATTTCATACTTTTTACTTTGTATTAATGATAGACGAAATAAATATAAAAAAAAAAAAAAAAAAAAATATTTACGCACAACAATGACGGAGCAGAGGTTAAACGATTATGCTTTGCTTAACATAGAAGGTGATTTTTTAAGCAAATTGGATTGCGAAGATTTAATTAATGATTCAGACGAGTTTTGTAACACATTGGAAAACATTTATTTTATTAAAAACAAAACCTAAACCCGTTTTAAATGTTTCATTAAAATGTCCAATCATCCCTGAAACCTCGGAAAATATTATAAACTAGCTTGCAGTTAAACAATTTTCTGAATCAATTGAAAGTGGTAATAAAGTAAATTCATGAATTACATATATATGAATCTAGTCTATAATGATGGGTGCAGAGAAAGGGGCGGCACATGTCCTGGGGCCTAGAGCGCCTAGAATTGCAAATCCGCCACTGTATACAACATGTTTGTTTGTATTTTGCCATGTATGCACTTATCCAATATTTAGTATCGCAAATTTTTTTATATATTTTTGTAATATTCCACTGATTTTTGAAATATATAGCTACACCGCCTGTCCTGGTTGATTTCGACAATGTCATATAATGCGCGTAATTTTGAAGCTGTATTTCACTTTCTTCTATATTTTCTGTTAAATGAGTTTCAGATAAAATTATAAAATCTGGGTTGTTCGCATCAGCAATAATCTCTAATTGATTGAAATTATTAACTAGCCCTTGTATATTTGTATAGATACCAGTTATTTTCCTTGATTGTTAGGCCACAAGACCTATCATTCTCATTTTCATATGTAACTTGTTTTTGTATACCGGGCATTCTCTGTTATTTATTAAATGGTCTTCGTCCAAACCCAAATTAAGTCTTTTATTGTTTCTGACACATTTTATACATTTAATAATCACTTCTTTATTACACTCTTCATTTTTATGGTTTCCATGGCATTTATAGCACGTTTCTTGGTTTTTACATTCCGATGCTCTATGATTGTACCCTTTGCTTTTGAAGCATTGCATTATTGTCGTGCCATCGAAAACTCTGCATATGTCCCATCCTACTTTAAGCCTTTTTTCGGATATTACTTTTGTATATGACTCATTGTCAATTTTTATTTTGCAATTATATATTTTCCTATTGTATCTTGTAGTTTCGAAAAGTTTTACAACTTCAATTTTACTGTTTACCAAAATATCATTCTGTTTTTTTATTTTCTCTGCTATTTCATTTCCGTCCATTTTAAAATTCATGTCTGTTATAATAATTTGCATATCTATTTGGTTTGGCACCCCAATTTCCTAATTGTCACTCATTTCACTTTGTACTGCAGATTTTATTTTCTCTCTTTCTTCATTATTTTCACTTTGAGTAACTAGTGTGCCATTTTCTTACTTTTCTACATTTGTTATTTTTAGGTTTATTGGATCCACCTTTTTATTTAAATCCTCTTTTGTTCTTTCTACTCCCTGTCTTTCCTTGGGCTTTACAATTAATGACACTTGTTTCGTTGGATCTGGCAACACTGCACCTTCTCTTGCTGTTTGAGCATATGACATCTTGTTTGTTTTGGCATTTGTGTCTTTAATCACTTTCTTTATTTCGTTGCACATTTTTTCATTACTTTTTTCAATTTCGCTGCACATTTCTTTGTTTTTTTTTCACGCTGGTTTACATTTTGGAATAATTTAGTAATATCCTGCATGTTCCTTTCACAACCTTTTGCACACTGTCTATTTTCTTAATTCGCTCATCGTAGCACTTTTCTATTGCTTCCAACAATGCTTTAATTTCATTTCCATTCCGCCGCAATGATAATTCAAATTCATCTTTGTAGTCAACTAAATTTTGTCTATTTTGGTTTACATCATCTTGAATCTCTTTTAACACAAGATCAACATTATGTCTGTGGTCACAAACAATAACAGCCTAACTCGAGTGAGGACAAAATTGAAAAAAAAATTTTGAAAAGTCACCGTGCTCAAATAAGCAACTCTTTTTTGTTAAGAAGTAAGTAAAAGAATTCATTTCCTTGTTATCTGTAACAAAGTTATCACAAAACCTCCGACTACTGATTTCCAGTAAAGATATTAAACTTTAAACTGCTCTCCCTGAAAAAGTTTAGAATCGACTTAAGCTGTTATTGTTTGTGACCACAGATGTATATACTGTATACAGTGATCGCATATAAAACGTACAAAACCCCCGGCATCCAGAATTTTCGCCGAATATTGTGGTCTATTCCAGCACATTTAATCGTACAATGGTATACCTTATCACACACTCCATTGCATCTGACTCCAGTTTCTCCTCTTATCGCTGTTCTGCATTTACTGCATTCAGCCATCGCTGTGCGATATGCTATTTTACTGATTATTAAGCATAAGTATATTACTTTAATTAAACTTCATACTTCACTTAATGTTTGTTGGCTATTTTATGAAACTTAAATAGTCTCTGTCTATTTTTTATATCACTTGTATTTTATTTTTGATATTTTACTCCGCTTTGATATTTTTCGCTTCTTTCTACTTCGCTTCTTCGCTTGCCAATAATAACAAGTTTAGTGCAAAAATTTGAGTCTACATATTCATTGTGTGATGCTGCCGTGCCAGTGAGTCAATGGGTTGTTCGAAGTGACGAAAATATCGCTGCCTTTCAGGCGTCCGTAGCAAACGATCCAAATAAGTCGATTCCGTCGCGTTCTCAAGAACTGGGCATCGCCAAGACCACTTTATGGCGAATTTTGCGTAACACCCATACAAGAATTTCATCGCAAAATCATCTTCAGTTACGAAATTCATTTTTGGCTCAATGGGTTCGTCAATAAGCAAACTATGCGTTATTGGTTTGGTGGAAATCCACATGTGCTTCATGAATCACTACTTCATCCACAAAGAATTAACTGTTTGGTGCGGTTTGCATGCCGGCGGCGTCATTGGACCATATTTTTTCGTCGACAATAACTATCTTCACGTTACTGTGAATGGTGATCGTTATCGTGTAATGATAACCGACTATTTTTGGATCGAATTGGAAAACATGGACTTGGACGATATGTGGTTTCAACAGGATGGTGCCACAAGCCACACAGCACACGTTACAATCGATTTAATGAATTTATTGAAGACCAGTCAATTGGCCGCCTCGTTCCTGCGATTTAACGCCTCTAGACGTTACGGCGGAAATGTGTGACCGAGTCATCGAAAATTGGGTCCAACGAATGCGGCCGACGTGCCATTTGAACGATGTCGACTTCCATTTATAACTGTTTTGATTGTATTTCAAGTCGATCATAAAGGTTTGGAAACATCTCAAATGGTTTGCGTTTTATTTTTAAAAAAAGTTATCAAGGCCTTATTGGAAAACCCTTTATTAGCTGCGCTACAACGCAAGTATGGTATCGATCACAAGCAAAATTTATTCGCATGGAATTAGCAGACCAAGTGCAAAGTGTTGACCGAGTGTGTTTTTGCTTTTGTATTATTGAGATGGAGATTCTGGGGCCCTCGGTTGTGGGATGCCCCATGGGACTTTTGCAGCTTTGGACGTTTTTTGGAGCAAATCCAACCATTCCTAGATCAAATGCATCTGATAATCTATGGTATGGGCTAATGTATAGCGAACCATATGTTTGGAATTTTTTCTGAATGTTTTGTAAAAAATACAATCAATTTTTAAGAAAATATTGGAACGAAGTTCCTTATTGCACATTTCGGGATGGGGGCTAGGCCGAACAAAGTGTAACATCTGAAACCGTAACCACACTTTTGCTATAGTACGTTGGCACGCTGTCTCTGCCCAATTCTTAGACCGCTGTTATCGTGTGTATGTGTAATGAATTGTGAATGATATACAGTACAAGTTGAGGATATTGGTGATCGTAATTGGTGATTGGTGATTTTACAGAATGTAAAATATTTGACAATCCTTTTTACAATGTTGCAATTCAATAAATTGTGTAAACATACACTCATACTGGTTTTACTCCTGATATAAGTTTTTGTTGGTGAGATTGACAAAACACGAGAATATTTTGATATTTGTTGGTTTGGTCATTTATTGTTTGTTTATATTTATGTTATTTTCGCCATTTTTTGCATTGATCTATCCAAAAGAAAATTAATGTTGAGTGTCTGGCTAAAAAAGCAATCACACACATTCATGGATATTCGTACTACGTTCGTCGGCATTTTGTCTACAAATAATTTTTATTGGCAAAATTTTGTTATTTGCTTTGGCACAGCTTAACCCTGCTGTTAGATTAGGACCATTTGGTCCAAATTTTTTCTGTTTTCCCTTGTAACTTTGGAACGGTGATATATACTGACTAAATTTTTCTGCTAATGGGGTCTTTTAATAAAACAATGTTATGTGCGAAAATTAAATTTTCTAACTTTATTCAGGACTGAGAAAAATACAAAATGACGAATCTTAGGTTAGAGGACCATTTGGTCAATAGTACATTTTTTCATTACCAAGCGAATGTAAATTCATGTCAAATATTTAGAAGATGTTTTTGATATGTCAAATACTTGCTTTAGAAATTATTGAACCAAAATAGTTACAAAGGATAAGATAAAATTATTATTTTGGATGAAAATTGCAGTATGGACCAAATGGTCCCTCAATCTAAGATTCGTAAGTTTTTTCTAATCTAACAGCAGGGTTAAACACAAATATTTTTTCACCATACAAAAAAAAAACTTTCGATAAAAAACTTCAATTTATTATTTTTGTTTCTGCCATTATATTCTATGCGTGTGCGCATGTGTTTACTAAGCCGTGTGTGTCCTAACCTCCTCACTATACTTCAGGGTTCGTATTTCATGGATAACGGGTTGCGCTGGGTTACCCTGGGTAACCCATTATTTCTGCTGCAGGGAACTGGTAGCGATTGTTTACCCATTACCCACAGGGTATTGGGAAAATCATGGGTAGTCACCCACGACAATGGAGAACTCCCCATCACGATTATCCGTTACCCACAAGTTAGTGGGAAAAATTTGCCAAGTAAACTCACTACTCACATGTCAAAATAATACTCTGATAAAAATTTTCTGATTTTTAATATTATATAATGAATGCCAACCAACAATTTACGATTTCTTGTTTTTTGACCACGCCTAAAAATTGTATTTCAAAATTCTATGTAATCTTACAAATTAAAAATAAATGGTTTCACATTACATCCCATGAAGGGAAAGGGGAGAGCTTCTCACAATCACTGAGCTGTGCGCTTTCCAGTTTTCACTCACTCATTGGGACCTACAGTTTTACACCGATTCCGAACGGTATTTTGAGAAGCTTTTTCATGGGTAAATACTCGATAGTGTTGCCGTCACTATGCGAGGCCGCCGAAAGATTTTTTTTTGATGTGTAAACATCTATACGCTGGGGGTAAAAATCTTTTTCACAATACAATCACAAATTTAGAGTAAGATGAGCGATGTAATCGTTAACCAATCGTAAAGCGTTATCAAATCGGTGTGAGCTATGTATGAGTGTATTAGTGTAATCATACGATGCATACAATATACTCAGCACCATCTAGTGTGCAATAGTAGCTACAAATTTTCACTAATTGTCGTACATTATGTTATCGTAGGCAAATGAAAACAAATAAATAAAATGAATACAAAAACATTTAATTTTAATAACTTTTAAAAAGATTTTTTGCACTTTTACTAAGAAATTTACTAAAACAAAGCAAAATAAGGAAAACTAAAAACTAATCTTGTCAAACTATAAGTCTTCTTCGTCTTTGAGATTGTCATTCATACTTAACAGCTGCATATAAGCACCATCTAGTGTGCAATAGTAGCTACTAATTTTCGAAAACCATTGTTGTAAAATAACTACATGCGTTAGATTTCAGTAAACAGCTGATTAATAACTTGTCAACCGCTACAAATACCAAATAATAAAATATTTTACAAAACACCAAAAAAATTATAACTCAGAACATAAAACAACACAAAGTGTATCAAAGCTGAATGGAGGTAATGTTAATTCTAACAAAATTTCTATTAGATTCCAATATAAATTAAGATTATAACATATCTTCGTTACGTACTGTTGCCTTACTCTGAAGCTGGTGCAGGACAATTGGGTAACAATCTCCATCTCATGCCAATTATTATGGGCAAGCTTTATCAAAATTTTTATTTGACGTTTTCCACTTGCATATGAGCAATTCTGCACAAACCCCCACAACTAACAATTCCGCTACTATAGATGCAGTTTTCCATAGATTTTTAAATACAATCGAGTCAAAAATTTATATATCTTATTTTAGTTACCATAAGCCAATATTAACTATTTGTACTTAAGGCATTTACCATAGATGGGCACTTTGCAGTACTACTAAAATTTCAGTAAAAATAATTCTTTAACTAGTAAATTTTTACTAATTACTAAAATTATTTTCAGCAATTTTTATAAAGTGCCTACATGATTACGATGAGGTGCATTGAATTTTCAGTAATCAGTAATGCCCGATTACTGATTATTATGAATACATAGGGCCGTATTCATAATAATCATTTTTTTACTGGTGATGCAAATTAAATTTCATCATCAGTAAAAATTTACTGAATTTTTTCAGTAATCAGTAAATTTACTGCTTACTGTAATTTTTAATGCAGTACATATGTATATACTGCAGTGTGCCCATTTACTAACCAAATAAGTTAAATAAAACAAACAAAAACCAGCAAATTCCTATGTATTTACAATATCGAAAGTTTTGATACTTTTAATTGATTAATTAAAAAAATATACTAAAAGCATAAGTATTTCCAACTTCATTACTAGATGTTTACACATCTCTCCTGTGATCGGACTCACATTATTTTTTTTATGTGGTCAGAGCAGGGTTCGAACCACGATCTCATGTACAAGAGGCGCGCACACTAACCATTGCACCACCACTTACTAAACAGGCTATAAATATTTTGCACAGAGAAAGAAACATTTATCGACATAGTTTTGTCTTCCAAACCCCAATGTATCATTTCCCAGAAAATTACATTCGTAATTGTATTGAAACCATACAATTTCACTTTCAAACAGAGCCAGACTTTGCCTCGTCAGACGAATTAATCGATAGAATATGTGAAAAGTTGGTACCGCTTTGAACTCTTGACTTTTTAGCTAAACAGCAATCATGACATTTTAATGAGCGCAAATATAATACAGGGCGGCGCACCCATTGAGCTACAATAAGAAATTCAAATATATTTTTTTAAAAAATGTATTCTATTTAATAATTTTATTGTAAAATACAATTTAGTGTTTTATAACTAGTTGGTTTTGATTCCATACGAATAGGCAAATCCAGTGGGTTTAACCAGAGCCTAATTTGGACATTGTACGGAAACACGTTTAAGTCAGCATAAAAAATCCGTGGTAATGGCCGTCTGCTAACTCGAATTTGTGTCAATAAATTTCAAGTCGAAACGCTTGGATTTACCTGACTTCACGATGCTAGAGCCGCGACTGTGTCTTGAACCTGAACATAGGGATCTCGATGGTGCGGTCGTCGTGCGATGCTTCCAGATCACAATGGTCCATCCACTCGGGGGAGTGCCGGCAAACTCCCGCCCAAATTCCGTTTGAACGGAAATGAAGGACTGCAAATCGTGGTACCGCTGCACTATCCTAATCCTCTCTTCGGTATATCCCAAGTATTAATTTTAGTAAATATTAATAGTAACTTGCAAAATAAAAAAATAGTAACACGATTACTCACACAGGGAAAAACGTAAGACGTTTTGATTTTGTAGCACGATTCCCGCGCCACCCTGTATAAAGAAAGGTGAAGTAATTCTACTCGCTGATTTTGCAGAAAATTATGCGTAATCCGTTCATTGGAGCACCCAGGTTTCGAGTAAGACTGCAGTTTTTTACTATGTTGAGGACGAAAATTTAACACATCAAGCAATGACAATTATATCTAATGACCTTTCGCATAGCACTGTATGTGTATCTACGCTTTTCAAAAAAAGTTGATGGAGACATTAAAAAAAAGAAATTGCGGTATCAATATAATAATTACAGATGAAGAATTACAAAAACAGATATAATATTTCCAATTTATTAAACTACTAAACGCGTGTGAAACTTCCAGCAGTCCAACAAATTTTAGCAGCAGATGCATCGTATGGGTGGTTAAGAGAAAAATATACATTACATTGATATTTGTAATTTTGAAAGACGAACAAGCACAGCTCAGTAACTTTTTTTAAATTAATTTAAATCAGCAAAGACCGTTCCTGGCACTATGAATTATCACGCATTCATACCTACTCAGTGTTGCCCTTTCATGTGTAATTATACATATTACGTGTAACTTTTAATTGTATGTGTAGCCTACATTTAATTTAATGCATGTGTAATTCATATGTAATTTTAAATTTTTCCGATTACTTCGATATTCAAAAATTATTATTATTAATATTTTTAAGTCGGCTAAATTGTTGCCGCACATAAATCCTTCACGCAGTGCTCTAGTTCGGAAAAAACAACGTTTTCTTATTTACTACATTTGGTATAATATGTTAGTCTATCGGCAAAGTCTCTAAAATATTTTTAAAACATCTGTATTAGAACCCCTGTTATACACATTTTTAACTAATATGTATGTTTTGCATGTTATACCAAATTACACACCCACACCCCATTTGATGTGTGTAAGGGCATCACACGGCATTATCGTTCAATCAAATGACATGGTGCACAACAACATGTGTTAAGACAACGTCGTTATATAGTTTCAATAAGATTATATTGTTACGAATTTCCTTATTCGTCCTTTTTGCGTTGTTTTATTCCCAATAATAAAACAAGGTTCGTTTTAGTTCGATGAAAATGTTATATATTCTATAACCTTGCTGGCTTTTTTGGTCGCAATTCCAATGTAGTAAATAAAACTATTTAATTCAATTGTTTTCCCTACGTTTCGATGCTTTATTGGCATCCTCTTCAGGGAAGTTTTATTCTAAATAACAATGATAACAATTAATATTACATTTAGTATTTTCCGTTCACTGTTCACACTTACTTCGTTTTTCTATATATTTATTTGTATGTCTATTTAGTGTTAATCTAACATAAATGTATATATGTCGTACATGTATGTTTTCTCCACACTATATATGTTTGTCCAGTGTTAGCGTCATGTAGTAGTGACAATTTGTCTTGTCTTTGTCCTCTTTTGTGTTCATACTTATGTCATGTTTTTGTTGAATTCTCAAACTCTCCAGTGTATATCTCCTGTTAGTGTTCTTCTCTCTGTCTATAATTCTGACGTTTTCCATGTCTGGTGTGTGATTGTTCTCCATCATATGTTGTGAGAGTGCAGTGCTCATTCTCCTGTTCCTTATGTCTGCTTTGTGTTCTGTCATTCTAGTTTCCAATGATCTTTTAGTGGTGCCAATGTATATTTGCCCACATGTTTCATCAGTGTTGCCAGTGCATGAAATTTCATATACTACATTGTGTTGGTGGTTTTTGTGTATCCGGGTTTTTGTCTTGGAAAATATGTTCTGTAGGGTATTGTTGGGTTTGTGTGCAATTTCGTGTTCGTTTTAAATTACGATAATTACAACGGGTTAGCTTCCTTTTATTTTACTTATATAGTACAACAGTTTACTTTATTTACACCACTTTAATAAGTCTTATATATTACTATCAATTCGCGTTGCTCACTTTACGGGGTTTAATCACAAACTGAACTCTCCACTCCAAAGACCTCCGCTTTTTATACCAACTCACCATACTCAAATGAAGGTATATCTAGCGAATTCAAGAACCTTCTAGATGTTGTTGTTGTTGCTTATCTTTGTAGAACAATCTCGAACACATCTTATCTTATCATTAACAGTAAGCAAAAGCTTTTACTTATTCGTAACAATATTCTTCTTCATGATGGGGTTGTACAATGGTCCGCCTACTTAGCACTTCAACAACAATGGTCTAGATACTTTCAATAAAGAGCGTAATTAAAATGAATTAGTTAATTAATTTTCTAGGGATCTCTCAAATAAAACGCTTTCATTTAAATTAAAAATGGTGACATTTAATTTTGACACTTAATTTGACATTTAATTTTGTCACCATTTTTAATTTAAATGCAAGCGTTTTATTTGAGAGATCCCTAGAAAATTAATTAACTAATTCATTTTAATTACGCTCTTTATTGAAAGTATCTAGACCACTGTTGTTGAACTGCTAAGTAGACGGACCATTCTACAAGCCCATCATGAAGAAGAATATACTTATTGAGGCTAAGAGAAAAATTATTCTCTAGTTTTTAGTGCATTTATAAATAAACCACTGTAACTTAATTTTTTTTAATTTTTTTTTATTTTTAATTTTTTAGTAAACAAATTTTTAATGTTTTAATTTTTTTTCATATTCATGTATTGTCATCCAAATCTGAGAAGTGTGCAAAATTTTAGTTCGATTGGTCAACGGTAACTGTGTTAAAAATTAGTTACTAGATTTGAACAATACAGATAGACAACAAAGCAAGTTAAATAAAACATTGTAACAAAATGGAAGCGTCGCTAATTCGAAAGGCGCATAATATGGCGTTGAGTCGAAGAATTTGAAGGACGTGTTTAAAATGATTTTGAGAGTAACTGGCTTGGACTGTCACTCAGATAAGAGGAATGTGGCATTATTGTTGCACAATATGTGCTCTGAAGCTTTGCAAATATCAAACTCTTTTGGGGTTGGTAAAGATGAAGTCAAATGCAGTGACCTAGTTAGAAAATTCGATACACACTTCGTGCCAAAAGTAAATATAGCGATGAAACGCCATACACTTTTTAGCCGGAACAGAAGTTGGAGGTATATATGTAACTGCATTGAACAATTTATGTTTTTCATGTGAGTTATATTTTGTAAGAGAGGATTAAGTTAAAGACATCCTCTTTCTGTGCCTTATCTATAAAATACCGAAATATAAGAGAAATGTTGCTGAGGGAAGGCAAAATAAAATTGGAACAAGTCATTGATATTGTCAAGAGTATGAAAGGATCATAGTAACATCATGAGCATAGACCAGTTGAAAATGCGACTAGTCAGTTTGCAAGAGAAAGGTCAATATGCAAAAATTTGTTTTCTAAATAAATGCAACTCACACCAGTACAAATCCGAGATATATTAAGAAAATGCATCAGTCTGATGATGGTGAGGATATCCGTAATTAGTTTGTGGAAACGTTAACCTTTTTAAAAACAACCAAATAAAAAATTTGTCAAATTCTTCACAGCTTCAAGGAGGTTAGAATATGGTGGAAAATGTAAACCACATCAATGTAAAATGTCAAGAGGACACAGGAGTTGAGCCTAGCCTATTTCCGAAGGAAGTTGCTGATGCACTAGAATGTAAATCTATTCCTACGAAGACAAATATCTACAGCTTTAGTGGTGAACTGTTGCCGGTAATTGGTAAAATTAAAGCGCATGTGGCATTTGAAAATAATATATGTATATAGCACTAATTTAATAAAAATTATGAATAGTTTAAATTACTCGAACGGGGTGAACAAATTTTCATATATATTTGAAGGTGTAGGGTTACTAAAAAATTACCGAAAATAACATGGAAGCCTGCTGATGCACTTCGAACAATTTCATTCTCGTTGCGTAATGCTTTACAATTTGAGCTAGAGAGAATGATTGATTTTAACGCTTTTTCTAAATGGTCTAATTAGACTATGCCTTAAACCGAGGAACTTAAATAAGGTACTTTTAAGAATTCATTATCAGTAGCCCGTTTCTGTAACTCGTACCGATCGCAGTTACCGATTGGAAGTACCTATTTGACGTCACTCTGACGTCATTCTCACCATCAATGTTTCTGTAAAAAAATTGCCGATCCCTATTCCATTCACTCGTTCCAAATCGGTAATATGATATTTGTTTCGATTCTACTCAATAGGAATCGCTTAGAGAACTGTTTCTGTAAGAAATCTGACTCAACTCGAAATCGATAATTTTCTCACTGACTTTAAGCCAAGTGAAAACTCTACCGATTGCTATAGTGTTGCAACTATGAGGAAGCAAGTACTCATCAAATACAACTTTGGCATAAACCTAGTTTACGTCGGAAATTCCTGGAAAATATTTGTCAATTGGAGTGGGTAGGAATTGTTATTGTATTTTCGGAGTTATGGGCCCCAAAGTTCGGACATACGGCTCGATATTACGAGAGTGATGCCGTTTTATAGGACCAATGTTTCAACTTCTTTATGTAGAAAAAGTTGAAATAAGCAAAAAAAAAATTAAATACATTTTTTGAATAACTGTCTGATTTTTTTATATAACATTTTTCTTTTGAAATAACAATTCCTACCCATTCCAAAAAAAAAATAAATTTCCAGGAATTTCAGACGTAAAGTAGGTTTGTTCCGAAATTTACGACAATTTATGAACCGGTTTCAACGAAATCGGTATTCAAAATAAACCGAGTGCAAATGTTTGTTTACTTTAAATATACATCACCAACAGTCAACTTATTTAATTGCTTTTGGCTCAAGTGGCGCCGGTGGATTCTCAGCATATTTCTGCGATCATGGAAAGATGCGTAAATAATAACAAATATGCTACTCATTTTGTATAAACTTATTAAAGTAAATACGAAACTGAAAAAAAGTGTTTTTAATACGAAATATTTGTAGATGAAAACAAATGCAAATAAACAGCTGCTTGTCATCTGTTTCAATTCTTACCGTTTCTTTCCGATTTGTGTTTCTTTCTATCACAGACCGAATTTTTACCGATTTGAACGTACAGAAACACCAGTAATCACGAAATCGGTAACTTTCAATCGAGTCGTTGTGACGTCACATAAATCGTTAACTTACCGATTTACTTACAGAAACGGGCTACAGTTTTCCAGTATTGAGAGCTTAAGAGTTTTTGGAACGTAGTTCCTTATCGCACGTTGCGGGATGGGGGCTAAATGAAAAAAAAATTAAGCAACTTTGGTTTGAACACTGTTATGCTACATCCCACTATTATCAACTATATTGTTTACTTTTGCATTGGTTTGTGTCTAGACAAACTAGATGTCTCACATATGTTGGAAAATTTCTTGTTAATTGGGAAGTTTCTTGGTAGAGTCTGTAACCAGTTGTAGGTTTGAACCCAGTAAAAAATAAATTTTAAAAAGGCAAAGTGAGAGAAGTTTAAAAAAAGGAAATTTTCTTAAATAGGTATCTTTTCCTAAAAAAGTAAATTTTCACAAAACATACCTATTCATATTCTTAAACAGAGCACCTTTTCTTGAAAAAAAAAATACTTTATCTTAAAGAAGTTCCTTTGCTTATAAAAGTAAATGTTCTTACAAAAAGTACATTTTCTTTCTTAAATAAGTACCCTTTCATACTTCCTTTTGTTAAGGCAAAAATTAACCTGACAGTTAGAGACTTAGGACTTGAACCTCCGAATTTGGACGGAGTTGAACTTATTTCTGTAATTGAGCTCACAAATCTTCTAAATTCACTAAAGACATCGAAATCTAGTGGTTTAGATAATATACCGAATATCTTACTAGGGTGAAAATAAAAAATGTTGCACTTTTTGATTCTCAAACTCGGCAATTTCAAATATGGTTTTTTAAGTTATTTTTCGATCAGAATCGAGAGACGGGACCAGAATAAGTATAAATTATAAATATTGCAACTACAAGTTTCGTTAAAAATACCGACAATACCACAATACCGAATCATAGGGACGGAGTTTACGCGGACGGAGTTTACAAACTGTCACATTTTTATATGTAATTAGCAAACGATTTGCCCAAAAATAATAAAAAAAATAGGGAAATTTTAGAGAATTCTATTACACATTTGTTTAAAAAAAGAGCAATTTCGTATCGTCAATTTGTGTCGCGAGGAAAACGCGGACGGAGTTTACATTTTTTTTAACCTCAGCTGATATTTCATATTTAAACGAGCACAGTTCTTTGAGAGTGTTCAAAATTGACTTTCTAAAGTTTGTGAATAATTATGTGGTATTTTAGCATTTACCTAGTATAGTTGAACAGGATCGACGAAGCTTTTTTATTTCAAACTTGAAGCAAACTTTAGGAGCACAATATTTAGTCTAAATCAAGGGACAATGGTAAATTTCTTTTTATCGTTGTTAAACGTTTCTCAATTGTTTCAATTTTCCGGGAATGTGACGATTTTGAGTTACTTTATGGGATAGGGTTGTTGGTTTGTTTGAAAATAACGTAATATTAATGGAAAAACTTAGTGAAAAACCATGCCTATACCGGGTGACAGCGGACGGAGTTTACATTTTACATGTTTAAAAGCAATTTACTTTCAAAAATGATCACCGTTGGGTTTGCGAATGTATGGAAATGCTTGATAATTTATATGAAACAGAAAATAAAATATCATATTATAGATTTTTCATTTACGTATAAAATTATATAGCTGTGACCGTTGAGTGCAACATTGTTTATTTTCACCCACTAAAGAATCTACCTGAAAGGGCTGTAATCGTATTATTAATAATATTTAACAGTTGCATTAAATTAAATTATTTCCCAAACGCTTTCAAAAAAAAAAAAAGCCAAAGTTGTTGCAATTCATAAACCTCATAAGCCCAGGAACAGCCCGATCAGTTACAGACCTATAAGCCTTCTAAGCAATTTAGGTGAACTTTTCGTAAAACTAATATATCATAGAATCAATGACTTTGTTTCTACACACGACATAATAGCAAAAGAGCAATTTGGTTTCAAGAAAGATCATAGCACACACATCAAATCAGTAGAATTAAAAATAAAATTCTTTCAAACAAACGCATCAAAAAATCGACGGGTGTTATACTACTGGACATCGAAAAGGCATTTGACACAGTTTGGCATAACGGACTAATTTCTAAATTAATTTCCGCAAATCTACCGAAATACCTCTGTAAAATCGTAAAAGATTATCTTGACAGCAGATCCTTTTCTGTGTCTGTAAATAATGTTCTCTCATCTACCAAACATATCCCAGCGGGTTTACCATAAGGCTCAATACTGTCTCCACTACTGTACGCAGTATATACATCGAACTTCAAGGCTCCAAAACTGATGGATGTAGCCTATTACGCAGATGATACAGCCCTGATCTCAACATGTAAACTTACAAGTGCTCTTTTGCAGAAAATGGAAGAAAGTCTTGAAGCATGCAGTAAATATTTTACGAAATGGAAAATCAAGATAAATCACGATAAAACTCAAGCCATAATCTTTCCATACAATAAATCACCGAAAAGATCACCAACCCGACAACTTTATTTCAATGCCAACTATATAGATATTCAAAACCAAGTCAAATATCTTGGAGTCATATTTGATCGAAAACTTATATTTCACCAACATATCGAAGCAGTTTGCGGAAAAGCAATTAAATCGTTCTGATCACTATGGCCTCTCTTACATCGCCGTTCAACACTAAACCAATCCTAAGCTATGCGTCCCCGGTGTGGTATAAAGCTGCTAAATGTCACTTAAAGAGTTTGTTCGTAGACAAAATTTTAATTATTTTAATAAAATTATAAACTCTTCTTATGATATAATAAGAGATTGCTTAGAATTAATATAATCGTACATATGTATCTCTGAAATTCAACAAACTGAAAATGCCTGTATATATTTGGTTATTTTCTAAAAATAATCTATATTTATATATTACAGGAATATTTTTCAAATAGTGTTTGACTTCTCTCTATCTCTAAATCAAATGAAGGTTTTATCCCACTTTTGCCTTTAAACATAATCTATTACTGTTAAGTACTCAGTTGTTAATTTAATAATGTCCACGTATAGATTATATAGCAATGCGTTCCAGCGACATTGGTACTCTTCGTTTTCTCTAACAGGACCATATATTTTACGGAAATTTTTCTCTCGAAAACTCCCAGGTATTTTTCATCCGCTTGCGATATGACCCAAATTTCGGAGACATATGTCAAGACAGGTAAATATGTCAAGACAGGCTGATATAGGTGGACTTTTGTCCGTCGAGAGACGGCGTTGTTCCTAAACTGCCTGCTGAGCCCAACTATCTTCCACTATCATTCCTGATCTTCAGTGGAAGAACCTTGAGTGGAGTAGTGCTCAAAAGTGGTCTCTCCACATTTTGAGCACACACTGCTTCTCAGTCACCAGATTCCCATTCTCGTCCTTGCAGGAGGGCAGCCCATTATTAGGCCCGTTATTCAATCTTCTTACGCTCTGGAAAAACTTTCGGGATTCACCATTCATCTTGTACATATCGGTTTTTTAACTCTCTCTCTGCTCCGACTGCCATTTTAGCCACCTATATAGTTGGTTTTCCTCCCTTCTTAGCTTCTTGGACCGCTCACACGAGGCACGCGTTGTAACTGACTGTTTCGTTGCCATACATGCAGCGTCTTTTTCATCAGTTGCAATGCGACATTATTCGTCGTACTATGGCTTATCCTTCTGCAGGTTTTGATATCTGCTCTAGCAGGAGAGAGTGTTTCTGTCGATAGGACATTGATATCTCCGGTATTTTTGGCTTGTCAATATCCAGCTTTTCCTATATCCACTGATCGTCCACTGATCAGAAGATATCCAGGTCGTCTTATGAATGCCCTTATGCTGGAATCATGTGCCACTAACTACCATGTTCTTTGCAGCGGCGATACCTATCAGTCTTATTCCATTATCGGAGGTGGTTACCGATGGTTTGTCGAAAGACACTTTCCTTTATTAATTTGGCATTAAAATCGCCCAGAATAATCTTAATGTCGTGGTCAGGGCAGCGTTCATATACTTCCTCCAGACGATCATAAAATGTTTCTTTGACCTCATCATCTTTATCCTCTGTCGGTGCGTACATACAAATTAGCGAGATGTTGAAATATTTCGCTTTGATACGAATTGTGGCTGTGCGGTAACGCACTGGGTTGAACCTTGAAACTAGGTGTCGCAGTCTCTTGCCAACTACAAATCCGCGCCCAAATTTGTGCTTTCGCTCATGGCAGCTGTAGTAAATATTGCAGTTTTCTTTCCGGTGTAACCATATCCTGTCCATCGCATTTCCTGAATAACTGTAATGACAGCTTTATATTTTCCGAGGACATCCACCGGTTAGAAAGTGGCACCCGTCCTGCATAGTGTTCGGATGATCCACGTACATATCCTTAAATCGTGGTCCTTATAACATTTGCTAGGGTCATGATTTGTTTCAGCCGCCCATTATAGATGACGCTGATCAGAATGCAGTGAGTCGAAACTGGATTTTAGTTTCTTCAGTTTTGAAGTTTTGATCCGCCGTTGGCCAGGGATGTTTGCTCATTCGCATTCAAAGAAAAGAAGAATATGTCCACTGGTTTGAAGTTCTTCACCAACAGGGTCACCTAATTTGCCAGTGTTATCAGTGATCGCATAACCACTCAGGTTTCTCATTCGTTTCGCATTTTCACTCTAGCTAGCTAACGGAGGTTTCTTATAAAGCCATTGCTCGGGTCATTTTGCGCGGAAGTAGTACCTTGCTTGAATTGCCCAATAAAGAAATAATTTCTGGCCACTCAAACGTGAATGGGCATCAGAAACTATTATATATGTTTTGCGTCAGTACAACGGTAGTTTGCGCGGCCCTTGTACATGACATGGTGGGTTCGATCCCTGCTCTGACCACATTACATTTCTTTCGACGGCGGTCACCTTGCTTAGTGGCGGCGACACTATCGAGTATTTAGACATGATAAAGCTTCTTACAGTACCGTTCGGAATCGGTGTAATACTGTAGGTCCTAGTCACTGAGTATAAACTGGTAGTGAGAAGCTGTCCTCAATTCCTTCATGGGATGTAATGGGAAAGCACTTATTTATTATCATATAAGTATATTTTGCTACCAACCAAGCTGCAGTTAACAATATAGGCTTGGCAAATTTGGTAGTATTCAGTGAGATTGGCTGTGTTTAGCGAATTTCGTTTATTTTTAATTGCTGGTTTCCCGGACATTGTATCCAGGAATCCTGGGAAATCTGCAAAAGAATAGCGTTGAATATTTTAGCAAAACGTGTAACCTACCAAGCTGTTCTTGTCCTTTAATTGGTTTACGTGTTTGAATTTTCGTAAAATATTAATTTACTGAAATAAAAGCGATCATTCGTAGGGATGCGACTTTTTCATTAGTTAGTTTACATTCCTACAATAAAAAGTTTTTTACTCTCGACCATTTCGTGAAGATATTGCAATTTATAATTTTTATTTTCATGCATGAGGTGGCATATAAATTCTGCCAATTTGACGTTTACGAGGTTGGCCACGATTGCTAAGAAGGTAGTAAAAATTGGTGTACAAACGGAGATGCTGACGACAGGTTCTTACCCTTATTAGACCCAAATCAGTTTCGTCGCTCTAACAACTGTTACGTTGCAATATCACACTCGTTTTGTTAACTTTAACAAAATAAAGTAGTCTACAAATCAAATATTGACGAAAGCATTAGATGCCCAAATAACAAGAGTTTAAATCTCAAAAACTTATCAGTTACATTATAAAACTAATGTTTTTTTCCATTTACACAACTGATGTATTTGTTGCAAGAAACAACAATTCATTTGGCGAAGCAACATTACGACGAATGTTCAAAAAATCTTGAAGAACATGATTTTGCAGTCAATCAATCTCATACCGTTGTCGGACTGTCAGCATGTAGACTGAAATTGTTGAATTCGTTCATCTTGAATGCTTAGTTGTAGTTCGCTCATCTCGAATGCATTCCAACTGTCTCTCAATTTTCTGTCTTGACTATATATTCTGGTGCACTTTGTTCTCGTGTTCCAACAATAACGCCCCATAGCTACCAAATCCCAGAGCTACAAAATCGTCAAAAATATCGGAAAAACTGGAGCCCAATCAGATAACTCTGAGCCGGCCCGACTCGAGTTTTGGCGTTTTGGGTGTAAATTTGTATACACTAGAGAATTTATATTTCTCTGTTCATTTGAATAAAAAATAAAAAATTGCACATTGATTTAGTTTGACCTGAATATAAAATGGTAACAATTTGAGAAAAATGCCACTACTCTAGGAGTTCAAACTCTTAATTTTCCATTTTTCCCCAAAAATCTATATGAAATATATATTCAAATCGGATACCAATGCCCTCTAGTGGAAGTCTATACGCTTACAATGAGGTATAGCACGTCATAGTGACTCAACGGTTTCAGGATGATATTGTTTCACATGTCTTTTTAAAATCACTCGGTTTTTCTTTTGGTGTTCTTCACTTCACCACAAATCTGTATTGTAAATGACTGCGCTGAGCGAGGTATTAAGTTGGTTGAAGATTCTGATGAGAAAATTACGGAAGAGCAGCGGCAGTGTTTGTTTAAATAAGTTGTATTTGAACTATAAAATATAATATTTAATTCATATACTCGTATGTGACCTGGTCTACGAAAAGGGAGCTTACGTGCGAAAACTAGTTTTCTGTGAAAAGGCTGTTAAAAGTAAGCAACTCGTTTCGTCAGTTTCGTCAGTTTCTCATTATCGCGTTAATTGTTCTCCGCGCCGGACGTCCAGTAAGTGTTGTGTAAGTTGCTAGTGTGGAACATTTAAAAAAGTAACACTGAAGAAGTGACGTTTACTGTTTCTGTTGATTATCGTCTATCATATTTTTACTTTTCTTTCTCTACATTTTTAGTACACTTCTAAGCAAGTTAGGATTGTCTGCTTTTCACCACGTGAAAAAGCATTTCTTCTTCCACCCGAATCAACCAAAAAGTGAAAATTGATTTTTTGACACCTAAGCCCCCTTTCCGTAGACCAGGTCACATATGTATTATTTTTATACTTGTTTTTCAGGTTGTTAAAAATCATAGACATCAATATTCCAAGCAAGCAAATTTGCGAAACCTAAGAAGTGAATACATGTAATTAGTACAATGCCTGACGCTTACACAATTTACTAGTTTCAGTATTAAGATTTTAGTGTCTCCTACATTTTTTTTTAAATATATTTATATTTAAATTATATTTATATTATATTTATATATTATATTTAAATAGATTTAAACCTGATTTTAATGAACCAAACGGTTTCAATAACCAAACACGGTTGTCATATCTTTCTATACAATACAAATCGATTTCAAGTATGGTATTTGGATCAGGTTTCTACAACGGCATTCCTCAATCCATGGTTTTTAAGCCGGTTTGACAAGATAACTTATATTTTAAATTCATCTCTTGGAATTGTTTGATTCCCCGAATGTTAATACCGGTTCCTAATACTGGAATAAAAGAACGGTTCTAATAATCAAATCAGGATTTATTAAAAGTTTTATACAAACTGATTATTAATTGCGAGTGTTAAATCCGGGATTTTAAACCCGGGTTCTGAAACCCGGGTTCTGAACCGATTTCTAAAACCGGTTATTGTAACCTATTATTATATTCGATTATATGGAATCAGTCTGCACACATAACTTATGTTTTGAGCTCATCTTTTGCTATTTTAATGATTTGGCAGCCTTATAAGGCCATCTTGGCGATTTTTCCACGAGAACGCCTATTTTGCAGCACCATATCATCCTAAAACTGTTGAGTGACTGTCTTGTTATACCTCATTGTAAGCGTATAGACTTCTACTAGAACACATTGGTATAAGAGTTGAATATTTTTTTCATTTAGATACAACTTTTGGGAAAACCCCGAAAACCCCAAATTTAAAATTTTTCAAAAATGTTTAAATTTTTTTCAAATTAAGAGTTTTAACACCTAGAGTGGTGGGATTTTACTCAAATTTACTTTTTATACTCAGCTCAAACTAAATCACTGTGAAATTTGTTATTCAGAAAAACTGATAAATGCATATTTTCCACTGTATGAAAATGTACACCCAAAATGCCAAAACCCGAAAACTTTGACCGCAAGTCGGGCTGGCTTAAAGTTATCCGATTGGGCTCAAATTTTCAACAAGTTATTTCTAGACCAAATGGCATAAGAATACGTTTGGTACGTGTTAAAATTCGAGAAAAATAATTGCTCCATTCATTTCATTGCCACCCTAATGTACATAATGTGCCATGCAAAGGTAGGTCGAAAATAGCTCAGGTCTCAACCAGTTGAAATTTTTCAGAAAAATGTATGCTGAGTATAATTGCTTTAAAATATTGGGAATTGTTTACAGTCGTGTCTTTCTAAAATGTTGTATTATAATCCTAGCAATATATTCTGAATATTAATTTTTATAAACTTAATTAAAACACTTCATAATTGTAAAAACCTGACTAACAGCTTTGACACAAGATGTGCTATTTTGTTTCTCAAAAACTTCAAACAAAATTTAATTTAAATTCTGGTACAACTACATGATATATGGTAAGATATAGTATGTCATATCAAACCAAGAAGAAACAAAAAACTTATACTTGCTACCAAAAAAGTGTACACATATTTAAAATAATAAATAAAAAATTAATGTGAGTCCGATCACAGGGGAGATGTGTAAACATCTAGTAATGAAGTTGGAAGTACTTATGCTTTTAGTATATTTTTTTAATTAACCAATTAAAAGTATCAAAACTTGCAATATTGTAAATACATAGGAATTTGCTGGTTTTTGTTTGTTTTATTTAACTTATTTGGTTAGTAAATGGGCACACTGCAGTATATATGTACTGCATTAAAAATTACAGTAAGCAGTAAATTTACTGATTACTGAAAAAATTCAGTAAATTTTTACTGATAATGAAATTTAATTAAGTAAAATCATGGGGCCGTATTCATAATAATCAGTAATCAGGCTTTACTGATTACTGAAAATTCAATGCACCTCATCGTAATCATGTAGGCACTTTATAAAAATTGCTGAAAAAAATTTTAGTAATCAGTAAAAATTTACTAGTTAAAGAATTATTTTTACTGAAATTTTAGTAGTACTGCAAAGTGCCCATCTATTGTAAATGCCTTAAGTACAAATAGTTAATATTGGCGTATGGTAACTAAAATAAGATATATAAATTTTTGACTCGATTGTATTTAAAAATCTATGGAAAACTGCATCTACATAGTAGTGGAATTGTTAGTTGTGGGGGTTTGTGGAGAATTGCTCATATGCAAGTGGAAAACGTCAAATAAAAATGTTGATAAAGCTTGCGACTGTGGGTTTGCACAATTTGTACTAAAATCTCCACCCATAATAATTGGCATGAGATGAAGATTGTTACCCAATTGTCGTGCACCAGTTTCAGTGTAAGGCAACAGTACGTAATGAAGATATGTAATAATCTTAATTTATATTAGAATCTAATAGAAATTTTATTAGAATTAACATTACCTCCATTCAGCTTTGATACACTTTGTGTTGTTTTATGTTCTGAGTTATAATTTTTTTGGTGTTTTGTAAAATATTTTATTATTTTGTATTTGTTGCGGTTGACAAGTTATTAATGAGCTGTTTACTGAAATGTAATGTTATTTTACAGCAATGGTTTTCGAAAATTAGTAGCTAATATTGCACACTAGATGGTGCTTATATGCAGCTGTTAAGTATGAATGACAAACTCAAAGACGAAGAAGACTTATAGTTTGACAAGTTTAGTTTTTAGTTTTTCCTTATTTTGCTTTGTGCAAAAAAGTGCAAAAAATCTTTTTAAAAGTTATTAAAATTAAATGTTTTTGTATTCATTTTATTATTTGTTTTCATTTGCCTACGATAACATAATGTACGACAATTAGTGAAAATTAGTCGCTACTATTGCACACTAGATGGTGTTGAGTATATTGTATGCAGCGTATGAGTACACTAATCCACTCACACCGATTTGATAACGCTTTACGATTGGTTAACGATTACACCGCACATCTTACTCTAAATTTGTGATTGTACTATTGTGAAAAAGATTTTTACCCACAGCGTATAGATGTTTACACATCAAAAATTTGTTGTTCACTTGAAATTTGGCGGAAGCATACACTTTTTTAGTAAGTTTATATTATTTATCCCTACCTACTGTGAGAGCCTACAGAACTTTAGCTAACCACCTTCATTAAAAACCATTATTGAACAAGCACGAAAATATTAGTCAACTTAAAAATGTTAAACTCGCAGACCATCTTGTTTTTTGTGGAATTCGAAGAGCCGAATAAAAAATCGACCTACCGTAACAGATAAAAGGAAAATTCATAAGAAAATGTAGTTACTTACATTTTACTGTTTCGTTAAATTTTCCTGTTATTTTGCAAGCCCAATGTGAAAGATTACAACAATTTGCATATAAAAGAGTTTTTATGAAAATTTCGTTCCTTTAAGAAGTACGTGTATTAAAAAAATAAGGTGAATTTCGTGAGCCGGAAATTTCTATCTCTTTCCATTTGTTGGGTACTCACCTACATATGTATAAATTTCGTGAGTAACATCAATTACAGGGTTGTTATGCTAAAGCTAGTTCGTACAAAAACGGTTAATTGATAATTGTTTGGGGCCAGAATTTTGACATTACGATTATTTTAACAACCAAAGTACAACCACAAGCGTTAAAAATAAAATGAAGTGTTAAGGGGAAATATTCTTGAATTATTTGCAAGATTAATCAGAGATAGGTGCTAACTCTGTGCAACAAAAATTTCCCTTTAAAAAAAAGTAACATCATTTCTTACGAAATGGCATTTCAGTCCCAACTGTGAAACTGAGCCTTGGAGTTATTTAATTTTAAAAAAGTCTTCAAATGCACTTCAGCAACATCTAAGTACTTTGTTCCCGTTATATCAATAAATATTCCAAAAAATCATATTAATCTTGTCTCTTTATTAAACACTTAATGTATTCTTTGCTTCCTCTTTCCGTATTAATCGACGAATGTTGGTGCTGTGTTCGTTACAACAGCTCCAAACTTAGGTTTTTTAAGGTATACAGAACAACAACCAGAATTCGTCATTTTGTACGAATTTTCGGCCCGAAATCGTGAAGACCAAATTTGGGAGTAAAAATCGACAAAATGACGAAAAAATTTCAAATTCGATTCAATTTCTCCTTGAAATTAAAACAAACTAAATTTTATTTTTGTGCTACAGTGATGTATAAAAAATAAACATATCACCTGCGGCGGGATATGGTTTTTATAAAATGTTTAAAAAATTGCTTATTTTTCTGTTCCTATTTCATGGTCTACAGCGAATAGCTGGTTGTGAAATTTAATAAAAACTAAGTGGTTTCCCGTTACATCCCATGAAGGAAATAGGGACCAATCCAGTGAGCTGTGCGCGTTGTAGTTTTACACTCACTGATTGGGACCTACAATTTTACTCCAGTTCCGAACGGTATTTTGAGAATCTTTTTCATGGCTAAATACTCGATAGTGTCGCCGCCACTAAGCGAGGTGACCGCCGTCGAAAGAAATTTAAGATGGTCAGATGAATGATCGAACCCACGTTCTCATGCACAAGAGCTGCGCATACTACCATTGCACCTCCGATGGTTGTGAAAATACTCTTGTCTGATTCTTCTTACGAATCAGTTTTTGTTGGAATACCTTTTTTCGATATTTGCATAACTGAATGCAGAAACGTAATCGAGATAAATAATAGGGGTGAAAGTGTTATTTTATCCACATCACTTATAGATGTAGAGATGGTTGAGGTAAATGTTAGGTCAGTTTCACAGAAATTGACGACTAAATTTCAAATTGAATTACATCTTGACCAGTATTCCATGCATCATACAGTTATTAGTTTTCGTAATACATTCGAATAAAACTCAATTATTCAATTATTTTCCCGGTTAGCGGCGGATATAGGGGTCTTGGTGTATATCACTACCGGAATTGTGCAATATACATATTAGTTGACGTATTCATCGAAGAGGATTGCAGTTTCTACCATAACTCCGCGTTTGTATCTGAATCCATAATTTTATATTTAGCAATACAAAGCAAACATAATGGGCTAGTTTTTGAGGTTTTTTTTTAAGTTAAATGTAACATCCAAAATTGTTAATTAATCATTTACTCAAACCCTTATATATTTCGTTTCAACCCACAGCGCGAAGCTTATGTAAATTTGCAGAAATATTTGTCATAACCAATTCTTCACATATAAAATCTGCAATTGCTTACAGTTAGATCTGTAGTTACAAACAATTTTTTACGTAAATTTGTGGTGCTCAGTTCTTACGAATTAAAATCTAAAGTGTAATGAATTATGAGTAATTAGGCAAAATATGTACCTACATTTGATCCGCGTGACCATGATGCAACGATGGCATTACATGCCAATGGGATATCTCTAGCTCCCATACATTGTCTGCCCTGTTCTCGTGCCATCTCCTCCAGTTCTTGGTGCATTCCATGGCACTCGCGCAGAGTTATGCGTTGCAGGTAATGAACACTGGACTTGGAATCAAATATAGGTCCGTACTGGTCCCCAGTAGAAAAGAAAAGAATACAATAAACGTAAGAATTTAACAATGGAGTTCCCAGCCATCCAACTAGGATCCAGTCTTAAGATTGATGAGTAAATGGCTCAGCAGGTTTCGCTAATATAATAGATGAATAGTTGCTTACCCTAATCAGATGGTGTTTATGCTTCATGTCATCTAATTTAAACATTTTGCACCAAATCAAAGTATCATCGCCTCCGGGCAATTCTACATCCTCGTTGCGTAACTCCAAGACGCGTACGTGCTCCATTTGACGAAATTGCGCAGACGGGCGTTGTGTGAGCAACATTGGTTGGTATGGGCGAATCGATAATAATGGATCGGGCAATTTGCCTAGTCTTATAGACCCATGAGGTGGGTCACGTTCATTATACATGTACAACACGCGCATCGTATCATTCTGTAAATAACAAAATATTGAAGGTATTTATTAATTTATAAGTTTAAAGGGCTATAATATAAAGGAAGTAAATATATATAAGTATATAAAGTAAAGTGAAAATGCACTGATTACAATTAAGTCTGGATTACTCGAATAATAATTTTCAAACAAATTTAGGAAACAACAATAGGGAGCTGTATTTGATATTCATTATGGCTAACCCTAGGTGTTGTTTTCGTATAAACATACGTATGTGAACTCAGGAAGTATCTTTGGCTCTTATTTTTAGTTCTCTAGAAATATATCGAAGAAACTTTACTAAAATGTAACAGAAATGGCTACGGGCAATAGCCAAAAGGGTTTCTACAAAGGCAGCAACACTCTGAAAAGAAGACAAATCAGGCGAGAAAAATAAGCTTGCAGCCAGCCACTAACTCTAAAGTGGCCAGTAATTAGCACTTGGGCGATCGAATACCAAACAACTTATTTGAAAATACGGTCAATTGGAAATCATGGATCATATTGTTATGAAAAATTGCGATGAATCACCGATCAAAATGAAGGGCTGCAACTGGTTTCGCAGAGTGGGGCCGATTGGAAAAACACACGGTAATAATATCACAACTTTTAAAATATTGTTCTGATCATTTTGGATTGCACGAAATATTTACAGAGAAGAAGCAAGGCTTTCAGAATATTGTATTTAGAGGTACCCTGTGTCAACACAGTTTGTTCTACAGGGTGCCAAACTTTACCACTTTTGTGCTGTTGCAAATTTCAAAGCCTTGTCCTTCTACTCTTATAGGCCGATTACAAAGAGTTTTTACTTTTAAGAATCCATTATGCAAGAAAAACTTCAAATACGCTTAGTGTTGTGGTAGATCTTTTACCGTTATTAAGATATTCTCTACCAAAATTAAGAATTGTAAATTCCTTCATTGACTTTTTTCAGTTTTTTTTTTTGAGGGAAACATTATTCTGAAAACATCACTAAATTGGCAACACTGCAATAGAGAATACACTGTAAAAATCTTTAAATTATCTCTAGGCGTTCGAAAGCATTTCATATGCAACTGGTGGAACAAATTCCAACTCTCCGGGAAGGTACCGAATGACTTATAGGAATCAATATTCTGCATCTCAAAAACCCCAGGTAGATTCTCGTTGCGTTAATGGGTGTCACAGCCGTGTTTACATTGCCGGATTTAGATCGATATAAAGATCAAAAGATTCAAGAGAAGATACATGAACACTAGAACTGTGGCTGGCGATACGACAGTGGTTATAGGCATGGGAGAAGTATTGCCACCAAGTGTGGCAGACTTGAAAAACTTCCAAAGCGATCACTGCGTGAATGAATAAAGATAACGCTCCAGTATATAAACGTAATGTTAACATTTCTCGAACTCAGTAGCCCTACACAATCAAAAATAAAATTTCTTTATTGATTAGTGTGCAATAGTGTGGGTGGAAATAAAAAGTTGGGTCAGTCACCCCCTAGATTTAAAAGTTATCTGGAGACAATTTCGGAACTACAAAAAAAAAAATTTTTGTGTGGACCCTAAATGCCGCTTTTTTAGTTGTTTATATCCTGTGTTGCGATTTAAAGTCCGATTCGAAAAAGAAGCATACCGTTGTTCAAGGGCAAGGGACAAGGGCTACATTTCGTGCATACATCATTTTTGACTCCGACGTGAAATTCGATTAGTAACCTATGCTATCTCGTTTTCTACCACCCTAATAAAGCATTTTTTTAAACTTTAAAAATTGTGAAATTATGTGCCTTGGAAATACTCATTTTGGTTTATACACAATAAAGTTACAAGCGATTTAAAATTGTAAAATATACTCAAATTGCAATTTGTCTAGTTCCAATTGAAGCCGTTTTCTGTGTCGTTTCTCTTTGATGAAACATGAACAATGATGTGCGTTTCATACGACGCCAAATGACAACACAGCCCAAAAGCAGTAAATGATGTGTCGTGTAGGGTGATGTACTTTTTTTAAATCCTAAATAACTTTTTTGCTTGTGAATAAAATTAAATGCTGTAAAGGAAAAAGTTTCATAGTTTTTAGAAGTCTTCACACAGTTATGAGAAATAGGTATCATGTGCATATAGGAAACGAAATACAGAAAGTCAACAGTCAAAAATGACTTCGGAGTCAAAAGTGCCCAAAGGGAAAAATGGAGCCATTGACAAAACATGAACAACGTTATGCGTTTCATTTCGATAGGATACCAAATAACTGCGTAGCACAATAAAACCTAAAATGGCGGCATGTAGGGTGCACGGATCAAAAAAAAATTTGGTGTTCCTCAACTTATTTTTTGTATGTGGACGGACCCATACTAGTGTGCAGGCTGTGACGTTTTCTACGCAAATTATGATCTTGGACGAGTACTTGTCTTTCATGCCATCGTAACTTATGTTTTCTTCTTCTCAGAAATGTCCACGGTAGGTACAACACAGCTGAAGCAAGCAATGCTACATGTGGCTTGCGTCGGCATACACAAGGTGGTGTAAAAGTTGTCACCCTATCGCAAGATATTAATTGGGGGCATATGCCAATTTTTCTTTGATTGTTGTGAAGTAAACAGATACAAAATACAGGCCAATAAGAAATAGATCGTTATACTCCTCAAGAACGTGGAATAATTGTTTAAATGTTGTAATAATTCGTCGGCTATGTTGGCGCAAGGGCGAATTTCGACGTCCGACCCTAACTGGGCAAACTCTGTGGCGTTTATCCACTCGCCTGGAACACGATATGATGATAGGGCGAGCCGGCCCCGGAGCTGCCGTTCTGCAGAGGTTGTTGCAGCTGTGGCTCAAGATGTCACAGAGAACCCCAGAAGTGAAACGCAATTGAGTATCAATTTTGGTGAAGAAATATTCCCTATAAAAGTTCAGGAGTGCATCAGTTCATTTGTTGAGAGTGATGGAAATTGCCATGAATTTGGCCCATATGGTTATCAGCTCTGGCGACGTCAACGTAGCTGATATCACCTTCTCTACTTCATGAAAATCGAATGTAAAACAGCAAATAAACATAATCCAAAAGCAGAACCAAAGTTTATCTCTCATCAATTTCAGCCAAAGAAACCTTTTTAATAGATGCCATTGCTTGATATCGCTACATTTGTTAACAAAATTTGTTCTAAAAATCTTAGTCATGAGATCCAGGAATGATACGTGCCGTTCTTAACCTATTTATTTTCGTAACACAAACACGTCTAATTTCAAAACCACCATTGGGACCGACTTTTGGGGAGTATTTCCCACACCGGGAGAAAATAGTTTGCAGAGAAACCATGACATGGAAGATATAAAACGTGAGTCAAACCATATGGAGGCTCTTTTACTAGATATAGGTATACTCTGAAGAATATAAGGGGCAACCTGGAAATAATTTTGTAAAGTACAAAGTTTCGTGCCTTTGCTGATGCCTCCAGATTAAAAAGTTCCTTTCGGACACCAATATGCACACAGCAAAATGGTTGAAGCATAAGAAAATGTAACGCGTTTATAGCCCAGAAAATACTGGTACGGTTAATGGCAACTCGCTTTCGGGCTTATAGTGATGGGAGTTTTTAATTTGCTTTGGATTTTAAGTTGCATTATTTATTCTGTTTTTAGGACATGGGACTGTCCGTGGAGGTGGAAAGTTTCTGATTACCATTCACTTGGGAGTGGCCAGAAATGATTCCTTCATTGGGCAGTCCAAGCAGCTCACTACTTCCATGCAGTATGTCCTGGGCAATGGCTTTTCGGAAACCTCCGTTAGCTAGCTAGAGTGAGAAGGCGAAACAAATGAGCATCAAATCAGGTTTAGTAGGTGACTGATGTCACTGAAGCTCATCAAACAATCGGGCAAATTCTTTTGTCTTTAGAAGGCGGATGAGCCGAACATACGGGCCAACGGCGGATAGAAAGTAAAAGAAGCAAATCCAGGTTCAACATATCGCATCCTGGTCAGAGTCTGATCCATAATGGGCGGCTGCAATCAAATATCCTGGCAGTAGGTAAAATGCAAAAAACCCGGTGGACTGGGTTTGCCTCCCGCCACCATTCATAATGGCAGTGAAAATACAAAAACCAAACAGAAAACATAAACAACCCCTATTTGTTGACGACCCCCGCAAACGTTATAAGGACCACGATTTACGGATATGCACTTGGAATGTAAGAACTCTATATAGATCCGGTGCTAGTATCCAACTGGCAGATGTCCTCGAAAGTTATAAGGCTGACATTACCGCTATCCAGGAAATGCGATGGACAGGATATGGCTGCACAAGAAAAAGAAACTGCGATATATACTACAGTTGCCAGGAAGAAAAACATGAATTTGGTTGCGGATTTGTAGTTGTCAAAAGACTGCGACATCTAGTCTCTAGGTTCAATCCTGTGAGTGAACGAATAGCCACAATCCGCATAAAAGCGAAATATTTCTATATTTCCCTAATTTGTGTGCATGCCCCGACAGAAGAGAAAGATGATGATGCCAAAGACATATTCTATGAGCTCCTACAGGAAACGTATGACCGCTGCCCTGGCCATGACATTAAGATTGAACTAGGAGATTTTAATGCCAAAGTAGGAAGGGAGAATGCGTTTAATCCAACTATTGGCAATTTTAGTCTACATGCTGACAGTTCCGACAACGGTGTGAGACTGATTGACTTTGCCGCGGCAAACAACATGGTCATTAGTGGTACAAGATTCCAGCATAAAGACATTCACAAGGCTACTTGGGTATCCCCTGATCAAAGAACTAAGAACCAAATTGATCACGTGGTAATTGATGGAAGGCACTCATCCAGTGTAATGGACGTACGAGTGATCAGAGGAGCTATTCTGATCACTACCTGGTAGCAGCAAAGGTTCGCACAAGATTAAGTAGAGCGAAAATCGTACGAAACCAGACGCAGAGGAAGCTGGACATCGGAAAGCTGCAATTACCAGAGGTACCCACACAGAAAAAAATATTCCCGAATTAATTTCAATTACTGATTTGCTTGAAAACAGGGATAAAATTCAATTATTTCATTATTTGACTCAATCATTTGAATACTTGGTTCAACAATTTTACATTTTATAAAGCGAAGAAGATCAATTAAAATTTCACTGGAATCAAGTACTTGTGTACTTGAAATTACAACATTCTTTATATGTTATTTGAAGTTTTTTTGTTCGATTTTTAAGGCAAATTTTTGTTGTTGTCAGGGAGCACAAGTGGAAGATGCGCATCACCAAAAATCCGTTACAAACGGTGTTTTGTTATTGCAATCGGCACTCGTCAACACAATGACAGCAACAACACATGTGCTACAAAATCAAAACACATCTTTGAGAATTTACAAATAAATGTTCAAACGAAAGAAAGACATACCATAATTTTTATTTTTGAATTTTATTTTTGAATCCCTGTAAATGATTTTCTTAATTATTATTTAATCAAACCGAAATTAATTATAAAAATAAAATGTTCAAAAAATATGAGATGTTGGTTTTTGTTATTTTGGGTGTTAATGTTAATCATTAAAAATTACCGATTTCGATTGAAAGCGAACACCGACTTTTGATTACCAGAATACTCAAGTTGAGTACGCTAGTAATCAAAACATTATATAATTTCGATTAAACGCTCACTCAAGTTGATTACGCGCGTAATCAAAACATTATGTAATTTTGATTAAGCACTCACTCAACTTGATTACACGCGTAATTGAAATTTTCCATAAAAAATTGATTAAAGTCATGCTTAACTCAATTACTAATTTAATCAAAAATATTAAGAAATTTTGATTAAATCTGTGCTCAAATAAATATTTGCTTTAATTGAAAACTTTTCAATTACGATCTTACAATTCGAGTAATTGAATTTACAAAAAATCGTCATTGGCGGAAATCCAAGTATAAAAATAATTGAATTGACAAATATCGTAATTGATTTGAGCATTCGCTTTTTTCTGTGCACATCCTACTCAAGGAAGCTCTCGCAACTTTTGGCACAGAACCCACCCCCTCCCCATGACGTAGTGGAAACCCATTTCCGACTCTATAAAAACTGCTGCAACAACCGCACTTGGTTTCGAAAAACCGCTTCGCAATAAACCGTGGTACGATGAAGAGTGTCGCATAGCAAATGACGAGAAGAACGCTACACGCATGGTAATGCTTCAGTCAATTGCAACGCGAGCTGCAACTGAGCGGTATAGGGAGAAGAGAAAGGAGGTAAACTGTTTCTGTAGGCGTAAGAAACGGCAGTGGAGAAAGCGCGAGAGTGAGAAAATTGAGACATACAGAAGGAAGAACGAACCCCGAAAATTCTACCAACATTTCGTGCATACATCATTTTTGACTCCGACGTGAAATTCGATTAGTAACCTATGCTATCTCGTTTTCTACCACCCTAATAAAGCATTTTTTTAAACTTTAAAAATTGTGAAATTATGTGCCTTGGAAGTACTCATTTTGGTTTATAAACAATAAAGTTACAAGCGATTTAAAATTGTAAAATATACTCAAATTGCAATTTGTCTAGTTCCAATTGAAGCCGTTTTCTGTGTCGTTTCTCCTTGATGAAACATGAACAATGATGTGCGTTTCATACGACGCCAAATGACAACACAGCCCAAAAACAGTAAATGATGTGTCGTGTAGGGTGATGTACTTTTTTTAAATCCTAAATAACTTTTTTGCTTGTGAATAAAATCAATTGCAACGCGAGCTGCAACTGAGCGGTATAGGGAGAAGAGAAAGGAGGTAAACTGTTTCTTTAGGCGTAAGAAACGGCAGTGGAGAAAGCGCGAGAGTGAGAAAATTGAGACATACAGAAGGAAGAACGAAGCCCGAAAATTCTACCAAACAATTAAAAACGGAACTAATGGACATGGTTCAGGGCCCCCCTTC